>JAPMOR010125587.1:69136-86186 GCA_026543865.1 Argiope aurantia
ACTTGAACTGATTTTAATATATTCCTCTGATTTACATTTGATTATGTCAGAAATTTTTTATTGCATATTTCAGTTTCTATGCAATACAATTTATTGCACAGTTCTGAATAGCGGAACATAGTATCTTTCAGCGGATTGATTTTAATATATTCCTCTGACTTATATTTGATTATGTCAGATTTTTTATTCATACTTCGGAGCATAATATCTTGAAGCGAATTGATTTTAATATATTCATCTGATTTATGTTTAATTATGCCTGAAATTTCTATATTTTGTCTCCAGTTTCTATCGCTTTACAACTTTTAAAAATCAGATGTTGGAATTAAAAAAATTAAAAAATAACTATAACACAAAGTGAAGCATTAAATCACATTTTTTTTATTATATCCTTTTGGTGGTAAGCAGAAAATATCGAAACGTTTTTTGTTTTTTTTTGAAATGCGAGTATTATTGGAATCTATTTATGTTTGTTTAATGTATTTAAATCTTAATTCTTTTCCAAATAAAAAAAAACTGAGTGTGAAACTAACAGAATTTTGAAAAGCTCCCATTTATGCGATATTCAAGATTTCAAAGTAGTTACCTGGACAAGGCATCTTAGGCGAATTGAATGGTGTGGCCCTAACGACAATAAATTGGACTCTGAGATGAACGCAAAATAACCCTCATTACGATGAAGCTCATAGGTCTGCATTCACGTAGTGATACGACTCGATATCAGCATGAAAGCAACTCAACCTCACACCGTTGTAAACCCATCAGGCAGGCGATAAGCTGCTTAGATAAAAAACAGCTTCTTATCTTCATATTCGAGGTGTCCCCCAGTGGGACTGTGACACCAGAAAAACGTGCAAAATTTTTAAAATTAGTCCTAGTATGCTAATTCTAAAATACATATTTGCATACCATATATTAAGTCAATACTTCACATGCAATAACTTATTAACTAATTAACTTGTTAACTTAATTATTTTTGATAAGCACATTCCTTTTCATAGAAAGTAATAGGTGAATCTCGGCATTTTAATATGGTTTTATTTCTCAGACATCTTGGATTTGGAAATTTAATAAAGCATTAGTTCTATGGATAAATGTATTTAAGACAAGGCATCTTTATTTATGTATTAAGAATGTTTTATGTTTTATTTTATGTTTAAGTTTATATTTTAATTTAAAAAGCTAAAACTTTTTTATCTGAAATATATAATTTATTGTTATAAGCGTTCTAAAATCTTGTAACCAGTTTTTCCGATATTCTTTACCAGATGACGCCTCTTGTGTAAAGATAAAATTTAATTGAAGTTATTCCATAAACGGATAATTAAGATCTAAAAACAATATAATAATGTATTTCCATAGAAACCAGGCGGATATCCGTGATTTAAAAATTTTAGTACATCTGGAAGCAAATGAAAAATCCATCACAAAATTCTAACATGAAATAAGTTAAATAAAATAAAAGTATATAACTATTTTAAATCTAATTTTTGTGAAAATCCAATAATTCATACTCAATTTCCTTTTGTGTTTTCGGAAACTTATTGTGTCTTTCCAGAACGCGTTTGGTCAAAGGTAAGTGTTATAACGAAAAAATAAACAAATCAATAACGAAGCCTATTATACTACTAACTCACACTAAAAGACCCACAATAAAAAAAAATGTTGGATGCATCGACTGGAATTACGATCTCCAATGGGAAATTCTATCGTCTGGCTAAGATCAATCAATATAACACTACTTTAGATCAACTGGATGAACCAACAAAGCAAAGCGAAGATAACGGCGGTAGAAAAATAACTTTTTTCCAATAACAAACACAATGCAGAAAAATACTTCTTTGCATGGATCAGTCAATAATGTTTGCACGTAATATTGCAATTTATCATATATTACTCACTATAAAAACCTATTGCAATAATAGGAAATTCGGTTATTACCTTTTACTTGAATTATTTGGTAAGAAGCTTCTGTAATTATACCAGGTGTAGCTAAGAATCTGTGCCCAAACATTTATCATTCCTTTCATCACAGCCGATTTCAAAATACTTTTGCTTGATATGTTCTGACATTAAGCAAAGAAGTTTGTTTCCGAGTCCAGTTGCCTTTGTTTTTCATTTATACTATAAGAAAAGTTTTATTTTTATACAACATGTTGACACTATGTTTTTATATAACATATAGACACTATGTTTTTATCGAACATATAGGCACTATGCTTTTATAGAACGTGTCAACGTGTCCTTTTTCAAACTACTACAGAGTTATTGCGGACAACGTTGGTAATTTAAAACTGCAGTCGAACGTTGAGGGTGAGACCTGAGCCGATTACCAGTTTTTCGATCCTCTTTTTCACATCAACAAAAGGGCTTTTGACACTTGACCAAAGATGTTCCACTAGGTCCAAATACATAGAAATTCTTAGATAGAATAGTATTTGGAAGCCACTATTTTGCGGCAAGGACACCGTCAATGATATATCTTATTATGGTGGGCTTATTTAAGGTAGCTTTCTTAGCTGAACTTTTATCTAGCGAAGATTATTATGAGTAAATAATTCAAATAGGGTAGATTACCCCCCCCCCTCCAAATTTCAGCACTGAACGATATTTTTGGTGAATATTCTCAATAAAATTCTTGGAACTAAAGGCAACTAACCATACATTGGATTTTGCTTTAATGATTAAGGTACCTTAAAAAAAGATAACATACGAAAAAGAAAATGAATTTCGCCACTTCAGAATAAGAGTTTAATATGAGATGTTTTTGAAAAGAAATCTTAATAAAAAAATAATAACATTCAAGATAAGGAAGTATTTTTGGGGATTTTTAGGATTTTCTTATATTATTTGTTCAAATGGCAAAATGATATATTATTAGATGAGGATAACTATTTGGTTTCATCTCCTTTTTATCATTTATAGCATAAAACTTAAATCAAAAATTTATTGCTACTTCAAGCAGAAAGAATTTCGTCATATTTATTTTTGGCAATTTCTGATGTAAGATATTTAGATATGATGAGTTTCTGGCCAATCAATCCTTCTAAAGGTTTACTATAAATCATAACTATCGATACCCGGTACTTTAAAAGTATCTGACAAAAATGGAAGTTATATTCAAAAGAATTTCACTGGGCTACATTTATTAATATATTTTCGGTATTTTGGTTCCGAAACTATTTTAGTATTTGCCAAAATTTTTGTGGAAAACACCGAAGTATAAGTAATTATACAGAAAAATTCCACTGGAGAAGCTTTTGATCCAAATAGATTTTAGTATCTTGTGCTTGTTTTTGTCCATTTAAAAATTTCAAATATATATATGTAATGATATCTCTTAATCTAAATTAAATCCTAATTAATTTCGTATTTTTTATCTTAATTTAGCCCACATTAACTTCATTCTAAAATGCTCTCTTATTTGCTGATCCAATTCCACTTTTTATTTAATTAATTATGCACGTTCTCTATAAAACTACAAACTTTAGCATGTTCTCACGCTCCGATTGAAGGGATAAAAAACCTTAATGCTTTCAACATTCTTTTAAAGATACCTACATTTTCCTGTCCTAAATCTACACGTGCCAAAGAAATCTCTTTAAAAATCTCATTATAAAATCACTTTGGGGGGGGGATTTCGGTCTATATCGCTCTTTTTTACTCTTCTGTTCTTGTGTCGAAATGTAGACTGACGTATTTCTGATCACTTATTCTTTGTACATAATATGCCTCCCAGGATGGAATAAATTGAAGTTCAAAAATTTCTTCTGTTCGACAACTACTAAAGTATGTTTACATATATATGTATTATAATGCATTTTATTAAATATATGCATTCTATTATGCATGTTATTTTAACTTAATTCTTAAAAAGCATTCGTAGTTTCTGAGAATATTTCATGAAATACATTCTTATAGGCAACAAATTATCGTGCAAATAAAACTGATTTTTCTTTATTACTAGATAATAATTAGTTAATTTATGTTAGTTTTATTATTATTTCATTATTCTTACTATTATTGAGAAGTTTTTGACGAAAGGGATACGGATAAGACCCTAAGGTTACATGAAAGTGCAATATCTTGACCTGAAAGGTCTTGTTTTACTTAAGTTATTCATCAAAAATGGAGGGTCTTATTTAATTAGTAAAGAATATAACACCATCAGCCACCTTTCTATCCTGTAATCCGAAAGAAAGTCTCATTTGCTCCTGCAAAGGTTCTGAAACAAATTAGATAAAACCTACACGGAACTGTTCATTTCATGGTTAAATTGCCCTTTAAAGTTCTGCCTTGGAGTCTTTAGAATACGCTCCTATTCTTCTCTTTAGCAGCGAAACTCCCTTACTATGCAAAAATAAACAGAAGATCAGAAAAGCTTGCGGCGAAAATCTTGACTCAGCTGTTCCCAAGCGGCTTCCAGTTTTAATTTCCATGTATTTCCTTCCTTTTTCTTTCCGAGAGCACTGCACTAATCGTTAATGATGATGAGTAATTTTATACTCCAATTTGTTTCTCTTGATATTTAAAATTCAAAAATATTAATTTTACTATATTTCCATTTTAACAATTATATTTTAATCACATTTTCGCCGTGAGATCCTGAAACAAAATCAGCTCTAAGTAATTTAATTCCACATCACGACTCCTTGCCACTGATTTTGGTTTTCTCTAATCGGTGCTGTGAAGCATTATACAACTGAGACTCGATTTCAAACAATTTAAATTTAAATTTGAAAGTTTTCTATAATTTTGTAAAATAAGGAACACTTATTACTTTTGGACTGAAATTATTCCAGTTTTAAACAAATTCAATCAACTTTTCATCTTACGAAAAGTTGATTGAATCCATTACAATTTTTAAAAATTAGTTGTTAATAAACAGAAATGGTTACAGCAAATGGATCCATTACAGTTTATTAAAATTATTTGTTAGTTAGCAATAGATTAAAAAAACGATTACAGCAAATGAATCCATTACAGATTATTAAAATTATTTGTTAATAAAAATAGATAAACAAAAACGCTTGTCAGATTAATAATTAAATGAATAATTAATATTAACTATTTATTACTGATTTCAACACTTTCATAGTAAAAGAATCAAAACTAAAAATGCACTAAAATTTTTATTTCTTATAATCTATACCCAGTAAAAAAAGAATTTTTTTTTTATTCTTTTATAAAAAATGTGTCACAAATAAAGTGCTTTATATGTGAAATAATAATAACAGTTTATAAAAAGTTCGGTTTCGTATTTGAAAAAGTCATTTTTGTTGTTCAATTTTTTTCTTAATTAAACAGCAAGTCAGAAATTATTGTGGAATAATAACTGAAAAAAATTCTATTGTCTTATTCTATCGCACATTCTAATCATTTTAATGGGAATAACGATGGAAAATATTCAAAAGTTCCTTATAGTCGACAGTTCACAATAATTCTGGAAAATGAGAATTAACAAAGTTCTCTTTATTAGAATTGCATAAATAAAAGAAATCCTTTGCATTTACTGTGAAAGCATGATATTAAAGTATAAATTTTAAACTAAGGCTTCAATTTCATATAATTTGTATCAGAAGTATTTCATTAAAAATGAAATTGGGAAGTTTGTAATTCAATGCAAATATTATGCTTAGCACTAGACATAAATATATAATAAGAAAACAACTCCTAAGCAACAGTCTGAAAAACATTCAGCAAAAATGAGTTTTCGCAAAGCAAATGAAAAAAACTTTCTAAAGCTGCATTTGTCTAAAACTGATTATTATTTTTTATAGTCTGCTGCAAAATGAATTGCAATTTGTTTGATTTTGGAAAGTAAACATTCACATTTAAGAATTATTTTTCCTTATGAATCCGAGAACATTAATAATAGTTGGTTCCTAATGTTATAGTTCCTGATATTATCCTAGGGATGCCATTTATTAGATCAAATATAGTATATAAAGCAAAAATTCATTGTCAAATTTCATCTTTTATAGTGAAATAACGTTAAAACAATCGATAATTTAGATCAGAGTGAACATAATACGAATCGCTTTTTATAGGAGATTTTTAAGTCTTCATATTCAAAAATAATGACATTATTTTTCAGTTTGCAAGATTAAGATCTCATTTTGATGCTACTCAATGTCTATTTTGGAACGAAACTTTTCCTTTTTAATAATGGATATGACGGGAAAGACACATGGGATGGCAGCCCTTTCTCAATGTAATTGACCACTTTGTGGCCAATTACCTCGAAGAGAATGTCAGTTTAACAAATCGGTCAATGCAAGGATGGACAATGCTAAAGATAGCAGTCGGCCACAACAAATCCTGTCGATACTGCTACGTTCAGTGGTGGCGGGGTGGTCGGCTGTAAGCAAGAAGAAGAAGCCCTTTCGCAAAATTTCCACACCACTCACATTTTTATCGGCTGGCTTAATATGCACTGAATTTGCGATTAAATCAGGTCACGAATCAACGATTACCCCTTCAAAATTTACCACCGATCTAGATTGACACTGTTAAATAATTCTTGAAAAGAAACTACTGAATAATTATAATTTAACTTGCATAAACAGTTTTTATTTCGCAATATGCCGCATTATGATAATGAATAACTTCTATAGGCCACATATTCAGCACATTTCAGTCTGATTACCTTATCTGTTCATAATTCTCCAGTTTTCTATAGACCACAATTCTCTCTCCAACAAGCTTGATGTAATATCAGATTCTGCAGTTGTAATTCAGTTTTATGATGTTCAGTGATATGGATCTTTACAAAATACACTATACATTTTTAAAAATATCTTGATGCGCTAATATATCGAATCTAGTTTCGTTGTCAAACAGTACATACTGCATTAAAGCCGGATTTTCCATAATTTCTAGTAAATCATAAAATAAAACTTTGCCAATCTGAATAGTCCTCAATTTTCAAATAATGATAATCTGGATGTAATAAACCTGCTTTTTAGATCTTTGAGCTTCTGAGACTGTGCATTATGGAAATTATCACCCGTGTCGGAGTGTATGAGCCGTGAATAATTACATCCTGTATCTTTTGCCCAGTCTCTTGTATTACAGACTATCTCCCAAAACGTTCATCGTCTTAGACGTTATCAGTATGCTTAAATCTGTTCGCCTGTTTCTTGGTGATTAATCTAATAGTGCTTGATTTTCTGAATTTTCAGATGAAATCTTCTGCGGTTTCTAATTCTATCCAAAAGAGTAAAAATAGCAGTTGGTCTGCTTATTACTTTCTTTTTTTCCAATGTTATGTACAAAGAAGTCAGTAATTACCCAAGCTAAAATTTATAAAGTATTATATACTTTACTTTATATGTTTTGGTATTGAAAGATAAGACTTCTTATAAAGACTTCATAATCACCTTGTAATTTATTGATACTAAATTTGTAATTTAATGACCTTTAATTACCTTGACCTTGACTTCATGACCTGGTAATTTAATGATGTTAAATAGTAATTGGTAAGCCCAAATATATTTTATTAGGCTTTAAAATTCTTAAATTATGATCAGAATCTGTAATATTTAGACAGCTGGTATATGCTGACGTATTTTTGTCAGTCATTTCACAGCAATCATTTCAATTTATAAAATAATTAATATTCTAAACGTTATATTTTTATTTCAATGCATTGATTTCATCCATAAAAACCTCAAATCCTACTTTCATCCTTTTATCGCAATGTTTGAATCTATAAATATTAAGTAAATGCTAACGCATCTTAGGCAAATTTCGCGAAATTTATTTACATCACTTAAGGACTTTTTCCATTAGAGCCAATATCCATTATTATTTGACAAAAAAATTATGTTTGAACTTTAAACACAATCTTATATCTGATACCACTTTTCTAATGGCAAAATTAATTTTAAAAAATCTTTTTCAGTCGAAATAGATTTTAAGTAAGTGGCTGGAAAAGCAAAATAGTGGATATAAGGTGATGCACTCCAGTTTCAAAACCTTTTGAATAGATAATATCTCAATTGAAAAATAATCACTAAAGGAATAAATCGCAATTTATAGCTTATCACGGGAGCACTCCAGTTTAATGAAATGGTCAAAAAGAAAGCGGAAATAAAGTGAAGGGAGGCTAAGAGGGGAGCTTTCTTTTTCCTTTTATAACTCCAGACTCTCCCGCTTCGAGCAGGAAAAATTATCGCCAAACAAAAATAAATCTAACGCTTACCAAATAACAATAAAGAACTTTAAAAGAATGGAGGCGAAACGAAATTGATTATATTTCCAAATTCCGAAAATTAAAATAATTCAAGCTGAAGTAATCAAAAGCGTTAAATAAATAAGGACTGTGAAAAGAGTGGGGAAAAAATTAATGAAAATGTGTTATTGCAAAGTTAGTGGAGCGAATTTTACGTGATTCCATTAATTTTCACGTTCCTTGTCCCTACGTGAAAGGAAGGAAAGCTGCTCACGCGCAACAAATTCGCTGAAGAAATAAAAACAAAAGGCAACAAACAACGCGGCGTAAATACGAAAGAAAATTTAAGTATTCTTGTTGATGATGTTTTTGTTTTGTGACATGAATTACTTACGATTATTATTATTATCCTTTTTTTTCTTACTTCTATTTAAGACGGCATTCGAGCTGCTACTAGATACTTTGTAAATGATTTAATGATTTTGCTAAGCTGCATACAAAGCTCTGTTGTATTATGTGGCAAACACCAAATTCCTGAGTGTATTTTTATCCTCAGCACGTTGATTAAATTAATGTCATTTTCAGTCTTATGGTAGTCAACAAATAATACGGATTTTTCTAATCTGTATAGGAAGTTCTGTGTATGTTTTAGAATGTATTAATCGAT
The DNA here is from genome assembly GCA_026543865.1 of Argiope aurantia. Taxonomy (NCBI): domain Eukaryota; kingdom Metazoa; phylum Arthropoda; class Arachnida; order Araneae; family Araneidae; genus Argiope; species Argiope aurantia. The sequence continues at coordinate 77,980 of JAPMOR010125587.1, forward strand.
CCGAAATTCTGCTGTAAACATCCAATCAAAAATATTGTCCTCCTTTGTTGTTGTTTTTCTCCAAAAATCCTAGCATGGCTCATATTCTTATTTACAAAAGCCTATTAGTAATTACTTTTAAAGTACAGCGCAAGATTGTTTATATGACTAAATCTGATTTTTAAGGGAAATATTTACTTTTTCTTCAACGACATGCGCAAGAATCCATTTTCATTCTATTTCACAATAACAATCAACGAAATAGCGTGAGAAGATGCATGAAATTTAATATTTTCAGCGAAATCTATATATAGGCAACGTATTAGGATTCCTACATCAATAAACTTCTGAAGATTAGGCGTGATTTTGTATTTGAATATTTTTATTAAGGTTTTAGACTTGATTTTGAATTTTGAAAATAATGAGCCAAATTTTGAGATTTGGATAACTCATATTCTGTTCTCATATTCTGTTTCTGAATCGAAGATTTTCGATAGAATTTTACATTTAAAGATTGTTATTTTTCAATTACTCCTCTGAATAATACGCAATCAAACTCTAAAACTGGTAGTTTGAACTTATTTTATTCAGATTTTTTCGAGCTGAAAAAAATATTTTTTCCTTATCGAACTCTTTATATCAATCCTGTTAGAAATCCTTTTTACTTGATTCAACTAACTAAATTGCAAATTTTGATTTTTTTTTCAAACAATTTATGAATTTTTGACTTTAAAAACAAATCTCTTTGGACAATTATGTGCTGTGTGTTCGAAAGACATTGATATTATTTGTGGATATACAGTGGGGGCCAAAAGTGTGGACATTTTTTGAAAGTTTCATGTTTTTCAACTTTGCGTGTTTGTAGAATATATTAATTTTCACTTAAATACAAATGTTTGTATATCAAATTGAAGGTACTTTAATGTAGAATTTAATAACAGATATAGTATTACAATATCTGTATTATAAAAAAAGTTACGCTCATTTTAGTAAGATCTATTTTAGATTTGCATTTTTTTAAAGTGATGCTTACACAATCAATACTTAGTAGGATAACCCTTATTTTTTAAGACAGCTTCACAGCGTCTTTTCATCGAGTGAACGAGAGTTTGGAGTTCATCTTTCGTAATCACATGATTCCAAGAATCAATTATAGATTCAATAAGTTGTCTTTTATTAGATGGACGTTTTTTTCGTACAAAAATTTTCAAACGTCGCCACAAATTTTCAATTGGATTGAGATCAGGGCTGTTTCCTGGTCATAATATACATCTATGCCTTTATTTTGAAACCATGCTTTGCATACTTTTGCTGTGTGGCATGGAGCTGAATCCTGCTGAAAAAATAAATGGTGCTTTGTTGGGGAAGAAATCCCTGATGGAAAGTATCAATTTTGGTTCCAGGACAATTTAGATGCATTTTTTGCTATTCAGGATGCCATCAATCACTTGAATTCGGCCCACACCATCTGCAGACATACATGCCCAAATCATGGCATGAGTTGTTGTTTTTATAGTTGCTTCAATGCAATCAGGATGAAGCGCTTCACCTACTCTACGTCTCACGTATTTTCTACCATCACTACCAAAGAGCGATATTTTAGTCTCATCGCTTCAGATTACTTGCTTCCATTGATTTTCTGACCATTTAATGTGTTCTTTTGCCCACTTAACTCGTTTTTCGAGTTGCTTTTAATTTAAATATGGTTTTTTCCTTGGAATTCTAGCTTGTAGTCCAAATCCTGATAACCTTCTTCTTTTTGTTCTTGAACTTACTGCAATACCCGCTTCATTCATTTCACATCTAATGGCATCTGATGAAATTTTTCTATCTTGAAGGCATAGCCGTTTAATTTTTCTATCGGCAGTAGCAGTTGTGCATTTTTTTTTCTGCCTCATTTGGCCTTATTTTCCATTGATTTCGTTTTTTCATAACGTAAACAGGACTTTCGTACACCAGAACAAGTCACTGAACCACCAACTTGCCTTGCAATTTCAGCATAAGAGAGGCCATTTTCTCTCAATATGACAATTCGGCTTCTTTTTGTAGATGTCCAATCAGTTCTTCTTGTTGGTGTTGTTTGTTTAAAATTAGTTTAATTAAAAAAAGGACTTAAAATATTCAAAAACAGCAATACTCTATTTAATTGTACTAGTATGCATCATTCCATAAAATATTTCCACAACAATAACTCTTTTACCATCCAAATAACCTAAATTATAGTTACAGACATTTGATGGGTCCTCAGAACAGTGTTTGTGATTGGCTAGTAAACTTTTATTACAAAACACGTCATTATTCAAAACGATTTGTGTTTGTTTGTTCTACTAAAATGAGCGTAACTTTTTTTGTAATACGGATATTGTAATACTGTTTTTGTTATTAAATTTTACATTGAATCATCTTCAATTTGATATCCAAACATTTGTATTTAAGTGAAAATTAATATATTCTACAAGCACGCAAAGTTAAAAAACATGAAACTTTCAAAAAATGTCCACACTTTTGGCCACCACTGTATATATCACTGATAAACTCAATTTTACTTAAGCCCAAAATGTTTTAGCATTTTAATTTATAATTTGTCTCTTAACACCATTCATTAAACACGTGTCTAAGACTTTTTTGACTCAATGTTGAACTTTTACATGCCATCTAATTAATGTATGGGGAACACATTACTTTCAGAATGTTTTTTGTACGCAGAGGCCATATAAGAACTTAATTTTTTTTTAAATATCAGTCTACATATTTTAATTGATTTCATACAATTATGTCCTGTTTTTTATGAAATTGCAAAATAAAACATTTATATATTGGATAAATATTTAAAAAAAATCTAAAGTCAATATTATTTGGAAACGTTGTATAATAAAGTAGATAGAGGACATATTATGTAATTTTATAATTTTCTGTAAATTGTTCAAATATTTAACTTAACTGATTTTTTTTCTTGGCATATTACGAGACCTTTCCGATGCTTTCGGAAATATTTTCTTTTATTTTCAAAAGGGATTATATAAATCAATTACCGTTCTAAACTTTCATGAACTCAAGCGCTTTTCGTAAAAAATATCGAAAAAGATAATGATAAATTAAATCCTTTTTATTGATTATTTCAAAAATAATTTTTTTGAATGCTTAAATTTCTGAATTTTTTTATAGCTCATGAAAATTTAATTATCATGGATTACGAAACAGTTTGCAGTATAAACCAAATCTCTTCCGAGTTGGAGTGCGTATACTTCGAGGATTAAACATTAAACATGATCTCCATTTAACTTTCTAATATAACTGGATATGTTTTTTTAATTTTATTTTTTGGATTCGAAGTGAAAAAAATTATGCACATATTTTGAATCCTTTCTCTTTGGCGGATTCAGTGAAAAAATTTGAAGCAGATGTATAGTTTTGGCGTCAATCCCACCTGCAAAATTTCAATTAATGTAACTCATTGGACTCTTCATTTTCTTTTCCACGTGCATTCGGGTAGAAAGCAGATGCATTTTCTCTATCTCTTAATGTATTTTATCAACTGATAGGCACGGATGTATACTTTTGATGTAAAAATAATATATTGAAATTACATTTATGTTATGTCTTTATTGCAGCCACCTACACATATATAAACACCGAAAAAGAATTAGTCGTTTGATAGTTTCAATTGAAAATCCGATACGAATCTATTATTTTTTAGATAAAACAATACTCCAAATTTTATGCAGCTAATTTTTTGCTTTTTTAATCCGCTATGTTTACTTGCACAGGAGCTGACAGACTTACTTTAGACAGATTTGGACAAAAATTTCATGCATATCTGTAAGTCTAGCAATAAGACCATGTGTATAATTTAATAATATATCTCATTACATTTTTCTATTATCTTGTTCATATTCACACAAATAAAGAAACAGATTTCTCTAAATTGGATTTCTTTCAAAATTTAACAACGATATACAATATTCATGTAAAGAATGCCCAAAATTCATCTATCAATCTTTCCTCGTTTATCAATTAATATGCTCAAATTCAGATAGATCAATGTCATTCCAATAAGAATTTATTTGGAAGTCTAAAACAGAAAGACTCATTAAAGTCTCAAGGTTGAGTTTTTTTGATGATTGCAATACATTTTTTTTTCATATTTTATCCCCGAGAAAGTAAAAGATAAAAACTATTCTTAAATATAATTCGCTTTTTTCCAAATCATAATCTAAAAAACGGCTTAACTCTGCTCGAGTAACGAACATCTTTCAGATCATGGACAGAAACGCCTCTTCACCTGTGCATTTCTCTAAAAATATATGACCAACACTCACGTAAGAGGATGTTTTTAATAAATGATGGAATATATTATACTATAGTTCCTTGACATAAATTCTGAGATAAGAAGAATTCACTTATTATTTTCTGACTATTGCAAAAGCAGGCGTAACTCAAGGATGTTTATCGTAATAATTTCGGTTGAATTCCACATTGGCAGGGATCTTTCGAAACAGGGACAGTATTAATAAATTTATAGGGATGAAATATTATTGAATTATGCTCTTATAATCTCCTGATAAGTAGTCATTAAAAATTATTCTTTTATTTTAATCAACAAGAATCAAAGGTTTGAATTTTGCATTATCTGAAGTATTAATTTATGAATCCCTTTAAAATTCTCTTTAATTCTGTGAATAAGAGTTTATAACACAAAAAATATATTTTTCTATGCCTTATTTGTTTTATTTTCACCAATTATTAACAAAATAGCTACATTTTATATCGCAGAAAAATGAAATTAATTCTAAAAGGGCTTCGAAATCTTTTCAGTAAAAAATTACAATTTTTCGCAAGTTTTAATCATGTATATCATTCTTAAATTTTCATTTTATCTACAGCTTATCACTTAATTCCTAAAAATTTTATTTATAGAGAGATTTAAAACATTATGAATTTACAGAGAAAAAATAGTCTTAGATGCATTTATTTTCCTTTTTTAAATAAAGTATTCCTTTTGAAATTTAGATAATATTATTATTATTTTAATTTTTTTAATAAATTCAATAAAGGATTAAGTAAATCCTTTTAGAGTAAGGGGGCAAAAAAATTGTTTTAATGATCTAGAAATAAGAGATGGTAATTTAGTGCAATCATTGTAATAATTTAATAAAGTGTTTAGTTTATCTAGTAATTGCACAGGGAATAAAATTAATATTTTTTAATGCAATCTGTACTAAAGGTGCTTAAAACTTTGATTTATATTGCAAAAATAATCCTTTCTATTAACAAAAAATGCTTGAATAAATTAGTATTTTTAGCTTTTAATAAAATATACTTTTTTATCTTTTTCAAAAGCATTAAAAGTTTGATATAGTTTCAATTTTATATCCTAAAACATTTTTTATATTCTGATCTTAAGGCAAAATCATTTCTATTTCTAAATTTTGAAATATATCTTTAATAAAATAACTTTAATCTCATTTTTTATTAAAACTTCTGCAAACAAATTTTTATTTTTGCGATTGTTAGTTATTTTAATGACCGTTTATCTTTATTTAAAGAATTAAGAACTTGTAATTGTTTTATTCAGTTAATGAAGCGATTCCTTTTCATAAATCCGAATCAAAGAAAATCAGATTCGAATTAAAATTCTGAAAATAATACTTTTATTTATTTTTTCTTTGAAGAAGATTAAAACTTTTGCTTGTTTTTACTCATATCCCTAAGCATATCTTAATTCGTTTTTACATTAAAACAATTTTTACTAAGTCCTCATCTTAAACCCTTCTCATATTTGGATCGAAACGTTTAAATCCATTTTTTTTAAAAATAACCTTCTTTTGTTTTTATTCGGAACCTGAATCTCTCTATATAATCTTCTAATCTTTAAGCAGACTGCAATTTGAAACAAAGAATAAAACCAAAACACCTATTAATCAGTCAGAATTTGCTTTCTAAGAAGAAAAAAGCCTTTCTCCATTCTTACAGTAAACAAAGCGATTTCCCTCGGGAATTTTCAGTTATATTTATTTGAATTCTGGGTAGATTTTTTTTACATCTTAAAACTTTAGCCTATGATTTTTGAATCAAAATCTAGCATTCAATGCATTTCCAAAAGCTTTAAACCCTACAGTATATTAGCAAAATCCTAAAACGATTTATGCTCATGAAGTAATGCAACTTATCAGTGATATGTTTGAATCGAAGTCAAAAAGTCAAAGTTTCTGTCACTATCTATTATTTTCCTCAGTTTGTTTATTTTACAACCTTGTTTTTGAATCTAAACTTTTCCAAAAGTATACAATTTAGCAACAACTTAAAACTGACACATGCCTCCATCTGAACCGAGAAGTAAGTAGGGGAAATATGGCTGGTTGTAACAATTTTTGAAAAAAAAATTATATTTTTTATGTATTTGCTATTTATTGATTACTAGCCGCCTTTGGCGACCAGCCGGTTCGCCAGTATTACCGCTCGCTACAATTTTCAATTAAATATTTTAAGCAACTGGTCTCTTAAAGGATTCTCAAACAAAACATTTTTAATCTTCAAATTTTGATAGTCATACCAAACTTATATTGTTTAGATCGTTTCGTTCAATTTACTATATATATTTTGCTAATTTATTGCCATTTCCGGTAAAACTTCAACTTTAATTAAAAATGTAAATGACGAAATTGCAATTAATATTAAGATATTTTTTAATAAAACCAAGCGTTTTATTTTATTTATCATCTTTATTGTTATTTATTAATTATTATTATTATTGAATATGAGTATTGCAAACAGAATTGCTCGGTATTTAAGTCTTATGTTAACTACAAAATATTTTTCATAGTTTATGTAATATCTCAAACAATAATTCAACAAAAATTTCTGAGATTCAGTATAAAATTCAGTTTTTAGTTTTGCTTTCAAAAGGATTGAAATGAAATCAATAATAATATTTTGTTCCTGCTTATAAATATATTTCAAAAATTATGAAGTCTAAATTTAATGCAGTAAGGTATCATATTCTGATAAATATTCTGGACACACCAAATTTTAAATAAATGAATGAATGTTTCTATTTTCCACGATCAACTAAGACTTATTTATGAAGTTTTAAATGTTAAAAATTTAGAAAAACTCACCATTTTCATAATCTTAGGCCAATTAATCTTGAGAAACCTGCGCGCTTATTGGCGTATTTTCTTTGAAACGATCGATGAAAAATCTAAAATTATCCTTTTTTTATTGAATAGTGATATTCAAATCTTCATAAATCAGTCAGTTTAAGTGATTTGAAATTAACTCTTAAAAGTCAGTGATTTAGTTGATTGGAAATTAACTCTATGACCACCATAAAATCTGTGCTTTCTCTTGTGGTGTATGCATTCTCCTTAATATCCGCTCGAATAAAACATCACATACAAAAGTACTACATAGAACAAACACATCAAAAGTAAACATAACATTTCAATAGTTGCCAAAAACAAAAGAGAGAAAAATGCAATTAATAAGCAGACGATATTTAGAAAAGTACAGATATTTAGACTGGAAAATGAAATTATCTGAAATTAAAAACACGCGCAGACGATATTTACAAAAGTAAAAATATTCAAACCTGAAAAGGAAAATATATGAGTTATTCCATCAATAAATGCCATAAGTTTGTTTACATCTTCATTATTTTATGAGTCATTAAATATCAAAATGGATCCGGAACTGAATAAACATCCGTTATAGAGAGTGTAAAAGATCATAAAATAATTTTTCTTGAATTTATTTTTTAGAAAAAATAATATTTCATATTTGTTTCATTTCTTACAGACACTTGCCGAAAATTATAATTTTGCAGATTTCATTTCCAAAAAGATTTAATTTATTTTCAGTTAGAGCTTTAATCAATGTGATGGCAACACTTTGAAAAAAGCTATTTTTTTCTCAGGAATGCGAAACGTGCTTAATCCTCATTTTTATTTTTGACGAAAAAAATTATTGAAAAACATAGTTAAAATATTTATTTAAAAATTAATTAAAAATAGAAATTTAATTTTAAGATTAAAACAGTAGTATCATTTAAAAGATAAATTTTTTATCTTTAACTTCATGTAAAAATCTTTTTTGTGCGGTAATATTTTCGGCAGTTATAGCAGAAACACTTCAAAATTTCGCTTAATTTTTAAATAAATAAAATTCTAGTTAAAAATTCGAAAAAATAACCCCCAGGTGCACATTCCCGGCCTCCAAGGTATACACGT
>JAPMOR010125587.1:96018-498302 GCA_026543865.1 Argiope aurantia
TATTTTCGTTTTTGAGACGATTTTTTTCCTTATCAAAATCATAAGTGCATTCTTCAAAAATGCTAAAAATATATTTCAAGAAGGATCTTCAACATATCAAACATTTTTATATCAAAAATTGTTTGAAATAACATTTAAAGCATGCTTTTTTCTTGATCAAAAGCAGAAAATCTTCTCTCAAGACAAATACGTTTATATGCAAACGATAAAAAATGATTAAATGAAAGATTCAATGTATCGTTATTAAATATTAATAAAATTTATAAAAGCATATAAAAATAATTGCAAAAACTGTTTCTTGCAAGCAAATAATTCCAAATTTTTTTATTCTCAATTTTTAACTGTTCACATGGATTAAAAAATAACATTTTCATACAACGAATACTTACGATCATTTAATTAAAAACAGAAAGTCTATTAATTGACCTATATAATGAGTATCAATAAAAGCATACGACATAAAAGTTACCAATTACGATTTTATATTTATTGTTAGTTTTGATGAAAAAATAAATATTCGTGTTAAGATATATTTATTTGAGAGTTAATTTGTAAGAGGAAATTAATAAACTAATTTAGATTTAATCTTTCAGAAATTCATATTCATCCAATTCCATAATTTAAAATTCACAGTTTTAATTTATTTACCCAAAACAAACAAAAAGTAACCTTCCTATAGCAGCATCTGTTTTTAAATGATTTAATTCTCCGCCAAGAAGTCCAAAAAACACATTTTTCTAATTTTCGGCATAAATGTAAGAGCACAAAATGTTTGGAAAACAACGAAAGCAACACATATCTAGATCTTCAAATTCCAAAATGGTTTTGATGTCTTTTGAATTGCTAATTTCTCACAAATTAGCATGAATTATCCATTGTACAAGATTCGAACTATAAAAGTCTTTAAAGTTGGAATCAAACAAAGAAAACTGAGGAAAGTAAGAATTGAATTTTTAATATCAGATATGATTTTCGTTTAAGATTGGACTTTCCATCGTAGAAATAAAAATAAGATTTGCTTTGTCAGGTTTCTCAACTGGGAAATTATTTTAATTTATTCTAGCAATTATTATGCAAAAATACATAAAGATGAAACAACATTTAAATAATAATAAACGTATTATATTACCACATATATAATTTATTTGGTTAATTCATTCCCACATAATATATATTAAATATAGAAAGGTGGCATTTGAATATAAATAAATGCATTATAACTACCATATACAATACATATAATTATTAGAATTATTTACTCTCAAGATATGTACAACGGCATGAACTAATTGAAATTATTAGCCCATCATTGAAATAAATGTAGATTCAAATTCATTCTATATCTTTTGAGAAGAGAAACTATTAGAATCAAAGCATAATCAAAGACAACATGAAATTAGATGACAAAAATGAATTCATTAACATTGCTATTTTTCCCTTCGAAGTACTCATTGTTTATATGTACAATACACATAAACAACAAAGTGGTTTACTAGCAGGTAATGTATTTATTATTATCTTACATTATGTTTACGAAATGTAATAAATGACATAATTAATTTATGAAAGCTCCCTGAAAATGAAAAATGAATTTAAACTCATAAATTTTGCGAAAATTAAACATGCTCCGAGTAATATTCTCTGAAGTAAAATGCAATTCAAGGTGAGCATAAAGGAACATAAAATGAGGCGACTGGACAATATAAAGACACATAAATGTTTAGAGAAGTCTTATAATTTTAAACTCATTATTATCACTAATTATAAAATTACTCAATTTTTTTCAATCTTCTTGATCATTCCTTATATTAATTTTAGATAATTTTACAGAATCTTATAATTTACAAGGAGTAAGTAATAAAAATATTCAAGATCTCAGTGTTAATTTGCTTTTTTTTATTTTTTTATTAATTAATTTATTTTGTAAATATGCAATTAACTTTAAGGTGTTCGCTTCGAGCAATCATTTGAATAATAGTATCAATTATTTCTTCTAAATTTAACTCTAGGACCAAACGATGTTCTATTTACAGTATTGCTGAATTGCGCAACGTCTCTGCCGAGGTGGCCTGGTGGCAAAGTCTCGACTTCGGGACCTCAGAATTCACGGTTTGAGACCCAATTCCATCGAAGAGCAGCCATGTAAGTGGGTCTGAAGCACGCCTAAATCCATCGGGGTCAAACGTCCTCCCTTTGGTGCGGTGCAGAAGTTTGAAAAGGGGGTAACAGCTCATGTATCGTCCTCGTCATCTGACCGTGGTTCAAAATTACTAGTTTGGTCCCAAAATATCCCTAGTTTGGTTTTAAAACAGGATGTTAATATAACTAAACTAAACTGAGCAATCTCTAAATTATCCAAAAAAAGTGTTGGTCCTTATAATCAAATGAAGCAAAATTAAAAGTTTATTTCAATTTTATTTTATTAATAGCTCTATTTATTTCTATTGCTTGAAGCATATTATAGTAACTACTTATGTATGATATGTAATTCTAAATTTGTGTCTATGTAATTATGTCCTCTCTGAGTCCAAGAGAATGGATTATCTCAAAACAACTAGAGAAAAGGCCTTCCTAAAACTAATCACCTACTATTTTATCAGTTTATACCATTTGGGCGCCAGTTCATTTATCGTTATGTCTAGTTAAAAAGACTTTTTTTTTCCTAGTTAAATCCTAGTTTCCTAGTTTTTTCCTAGATGATCCGTCTATTTTTTAAAAGTGGGAATGTTTAATTTCAATCCAAATTAAGAATTCCCACTTAGTTGTCTCTGTATATGCCGTAATTTAATCAAAATAAAATTAAATGTGGAAAACAGACATTTCAGATTTCCTTTTAAAAAGATATAAAAATGGCAGATAGTAGGAACTGTTGTTGCACTAGTGAAGAGCCATGTTCTGTAATAGAAAGATAATAGGTAGGGATTGCAATATCGGACCAAAAGTTCAATACCGGTATTCGGTATTTTTTAGATCTTAATACCAGGATACCGGTTTTAATACCGGTATTATAAATTTTAGAAAAAGAAATAAAACACAGGTGTTTCTTTGTTTTATTTTCCAGTTTTATTAGAGAGTGTAAATATCACAAAAAATAATTTGTAACTTATGAATTATAACAGTATATAAAGAATCACAAAAAAAGTAAAGAAACATCTCATTTATTTAAATCACAAAAAAGTGTAAATATCACTATTCAGTCTGTGGTACTATTAAAAATTTTTGAAATGTGATTTTAAAAAACATAATGCATCAATTGTACTGTTATTAAGCCTGAAAAGTAATTTTGTGTAAAAATTACCAGCTGCCGAAAACGCACTTTCGGCATCTACGCTAGTTGGTGGTACTGTTAGCAATGCGCGATATACTTTTTCAAGTATTTACCTATAAATCCCTCATCTTCAAATAAATCGATTTCTCGTCGGATGGGTTTGGATATAGCTGATTTCTGTATTGTATTTTGGTTTATTTATCGCTAGTTCTAATTTTTGTTCAAGAGACAATTCCTTTTCACTATCGACATTAGTGTCATCATAATCTTCGATAACTGAACCGAATTCTTCTGCATGTGGATAGGTTTGTGGGTAAAAAATTTTAAGAAAATTTACTCTAAACTTAATCAGATTTGAATTGGTTATTTTCTTTTCTTCTTTTTCATTTTCATTTTTTAATTTGTTATAATTATGTAAATACCATAAGGCATTTTCTATTTCGGTATGCCTTTCTTCTGTGCGATTTTTCAATTTAATATATAATTCTTCAGATAGTGATGTGTGCTGTTCTTTCAGTGACTGCAACATGAAATTTATTGTTGCATTAGCTGTTAATAAATTAGAATCTCTCCGACATAATGCCTCAATAGTCAGTTTATTGGAAGTAGAGCTGATATAGTTCTGGATATTAAGTCGAATTAACTATCTGAAAAATTGATTTGCAGGTTAAAGTCGATTATTGTTTTTTGGATTGGATTTCTCAGTTTCAAAACTCGTTCCATCATTAGGAGTAAACTATTCCAACGTGTTTTAGAATCTAATATTAACGTATATTCTTTTTTATTTTCAGTTAGTATATATTTTAGTATTAGGTTATATTTTATAGGGGAGCTTTTAAATATCTTAACAATTTTTCGAACTTCATAAATTATAGGAAGCAATTCTTGATAGGTTAATATTTCATCCTCATTAGCAATATCTTCTTCAACAATTACATTGTCATTATCTTCATTGTCAATGTCACTCTCACTCTTTCTCTTTTCAAAGCTGGAATCCGAAGTTTCTATATCCACAGTATTTGGATTCTTCTGTTCTTTATTTTTTTTTTTTTTGGTATAATACATCTATTATTTCTAACTGAATTCCATGTGCATAGCACAATTGCTGATTTGCACCAATCAACTTTCCAACTTTTTTCAGAACTTTTGCTCCCTCAGTCGTTATGGATACAATATCTTCTTTCAGGGATAATCCATGTTTCGCTAATTTAGAATTAAACAATTAATTAGCTAATTAATTTCGCCCATTAGGGAGACATAAAAACAGAAACGTATACTATTTTGCTATGTTGGCGATATAGCGGAGACAATTTTAAAAATTTCTAGTAAATATCGAAAAAACGGTATTTAAACTTGTGAATACCGGTGTTACAAAATTGTATAAATGGCTCAAAATACCGGTATTCGGTATCCCGGTATACCAGTATTGCAATCGCTAATACTAGGTAATTAAAATGTTTAAAGAACGCGTAACAGGTGTTACAGTATCATATATCGGCAAATTTGAGTCCTTATTTATTTTTTTAAATAATGATGTTGTCCAAATATCTTGTCATTTATTGACTGTATGACGTCTTAAAATTATCTTGGTTGAAGAAATTTAATTTTGACGGCCCCATAGTGTAAGTATTTGAACAAAACTTTGTTTTTAACACAAATAATCAGTATGCGGGTAGTAAAACTCCACATTTAAAAGGAAAAATATATGTTGCTTTGAAGCTTTTTCTACAGTCCTCAGACGATCAGTAATAATCATCTTCCGGTAATTTAGTAACTCGTTACTGTCCACATTTTATGAACTTTAATTGTTATTATCTACATAAAAATTGCTTTGCAATTTTTCTTTTGCAAGGCTTTCTCATTGCGCTTTCCTAAAACAGTTGTAGTTTAGAGACTAAATCTATAAACCCAGTAAATTCTATTCTTTCAAAGGCCCAAACAATTTATTTTTCATCAATATAATGGTGTCTAAGCTTGTATAAATTCATAACAAACGTTAGAAAGCCTGCTATCATCTGTTGCTTTTATTAGATACTAAAAACGTGTTCTTTTTTAAATCATCAAAAAACTACTGCCTGACAAAGGAAAAATAACTCTTTAAAACATTATTTTGACTGGAAACCATCGTCTTTGAAAAGATTTGTAAGATCTAGTTTTAGGGACTTGAAGAAGGTAATAGTCCCCAAACAACTACGTATACGTGCCGAAAACACTACAGAAACATGTATGTAAAATATATCGCACTGAATTATAAAGTACAAAATAGTTTGATATCTCTGATTACTTCAGAGTTTTTACCCGATTTCAGGAAAATGTGTGCTTGACCTGAAAAAAATTCACAAAATTATTTTTTAACCGTTTTGGGTTTCAAAATAAATTAATTTCAGAATGGCTAGTGTATTAAAACATTTTATTAACATTTAAATTTTAATTAATTAAGATGCTTTCAAAAATATTAGAAAATAAATACCCTTTTGTTCGTAAAATTCAGACATAAGCATCAAACCATACACCCACGAGGTTACCCAGTAATTATCTTAGCACATACACAAGTAAATACTTCTTATTTTTGGCAACATAAGTGATTTACTTTCTCGCAAAATCTGGAAATACTAACACGTACCTATGGTCATTTATGAAACTAATCTTAGCTAAAGCTTGGAACAGAAATGATAGTAAGAAGAGGAAAAATACCAATTACGAGATAAAAATAATTCCCGCATTGTAACTCTTATTTTTTTACACCTTTCTTCTGGAATTAAATCTACCACATTTGTCAAACTTCAGATTTAGTTGTTGTTGTTTTGTTTTCGGCCCACACAAACTTTCATCTTGTTTATTTGGCCCACGCGATTCTTAGATTTTGACATGTCTGATGTAAGCTAAATTTGTCATACTCTGTTAAAAAATTCTAGGAATGCTGCATCGTATCGCTATTTTCGTCATACGGTTGAGATACAAAACCAACAAAGCCTTTACTTTAAGAGTTTTAATCTGAAGCTTTGATTGAACATAACAATTGTGAAATTTGATTGAAGTAGATTGCTGGATTTTAACAAACTGAAAATCTATTTCTAAGAAGGTAACTCACATTTTGAAAAATAGTATATATATTTATTGTAAGCAGTTTTGAAATTTTAAGTCAGTACTTGTCTTCAAATATGTCTTTTTCTTTTCAGAAAATTCTCTTTTTTTATGAAAATATCCAGTATTACTCTGAAGACCTCCTGTGAAGAACTTGAATTAGGAATATGGTAATTAACAAATAATATAATTATGAAAATGGTAATTAACTAATAATTATGAATTGTGAATATGGTAATTAACTAATAATATAATTTTGGATATGTTAATTAGCTAATAATTATGAATATGGTAATTAGCTAAAGAGATAAATTCAAATGATTTCTAAAATATTAAATTATTATTAAATTGTCAAACTATAGTAAAAAGAATGTAAATATATATTACGGGTACATTCCTATAAAAAAAATTATGTTTCTATTGTTTGATAAATCCATGTAATAAAACTTCTTTATAATTTTGATTAAGTCACTCCTTTTAAAATCATAGTTCATTCACTTAATAATAAATCTTCATTCTAAACTATTAACAAAATCAGCATTTCACTTCAACAAATTATTTTAGCAAAAAGCAACAAAAAATCGATTACTTTTCTCTGACTCTTTTTACGGCTTTTGCTACTTTTTTTTAACTTATTCTTACATTTTTAAACGCTTATTTTTCAAATAAATGGTAACAGAAAAAAGTGTAAGGGATAGTTACTAATTCATTTTTAGTTTACAGCACTACTTGACAAAAATCTTTTTTTTTTTTTGTAATGTTTACATTTAATTTTTTGTGACAATTTCAACTAGGAAAATTATCTGGTTTTTCTTCCATTAAGTCTCAAATTCGACTTTTTCCCCCTTCTAATAAAAGTTTTAATTATGGCATTATTGGGTTCCTTTTTGCTTTCCGGAAGAACTTAATTATGGCATTCCTTTTGTTTTCTGCTGCTAAAGCAGCAATCACCATTTTTGCTGGATCAGAAAATAGTTAGCGTAATCAATTAACGAATGGTATTTAGCAGCTATTACCAAGTGAAAGTTTAAGGTGTTATGTTTAGACTTTTAAAATAGAATCATGTTTCAAAAACTCCACGTCTGAAGTAAATTTTGTTAATGATTATTTAGTCTTTAATTTTTTATAATTCATCTTAATTTTTTAGCCTTTAATTCTTTTAACTTTTTTAACTAATAATATTTCCCGTTAAATAAATGAATTGCTTATTGTTCAAAACGTTCGTAATTCATTTTATTTGGATAATTGTTCCTTCATATCCCGGGTGTTTTTCACAATTTTTAATTGCTTTAACTCGGAAATTCTTAATTTTCTGAATCATTTATTTTCAATAAAATAAAATCATTTTCATGGAAAAACTTTATTATGTATTTCAGAAAGACTCAAATATAACTCTAAAAAAATATTAATTAGTTTTATAAAAATTGATGTAGAGATTTCGGTGAAATAATTCAGTAACTGACGCATCTAAAAAAAGACGCTTACTTCCGATATAATTTAAAATAATCTTTAAGCACTCACTGCATCTGGAAATATCTGTTATTTTCGAAATTTTACATTGCATTTTGGAGTAAAGCATATTCGCTTTTTGTCCTCTAACGAGCATTACAGATGTTGGATCAATAAATCATTAGCATTTTATTCCTCTAGATGGGCTAATTGTTTCCTCATAATTCGGGAATAACTCTTATTTCCCTGTCTTACAATAAATTAATTTCTATAAATTTTTTTATATTTTAATTCGAAAATATTGAATAGTAGTTCCTAAGAAATACTTAATTCTATGAAAATTAATGAAGTAATTTCTATAAAGTATAAATTCATCTTTGATTAGTTTAATACTTCTCGAAATATCTATTATTCGTATAATTTTAACAATAACCTTGATTTGAGCAATGATGGACATCTGCCTCAGTCAAATTTTGTCCTTTAAGCAGTGGTACAGACACCACAAGTAAATCATTAGCATTAGAATTAGTCATTTGGATAAGCATTGAGATTTCACTTTGCCGGCGAAATGAGTCTGGCCTCTAATAACACGTGAATTAGTTTCATAACCCAGTCTTTTTACATCGCGTGGAGTGTTATGTCTAGGTTTAACGGTAATGAGGGACAATAAGCGCACATAACACGACAGGAGATTGGAAGATAACACAGATCTTCTAACATTTCTTATCATAGATTATCTAAACAAGAGTAAAGCTCTTTCCAGTTTTTCCACAAAAGTGTTATTTCTTTTATGCTTTTATTTAACTTAATTTTTTTTTTCATTTTTATAAAGATTGAATTCTTTAATCGATTTTTCATTCACTTCCTGGTGATATTCAGTTTTGATATTTTACACGCTTGCGTTTTTGATAACAATATACTGTTATAATTTTTCAGCATTTAAATCATCCTTTATAAGAGAAATTTATATAACTACTCATTCCACACGGCTTTTCTTATATAAATCGAAGTTATAAGAAAATTAATTATATTGAAAATGATGCGAAAATTCTTGTTAAAGCCTCGAATCATATTATGTTATTGAATGGCACGAAAATGTAGCAGCTGTTGGCTTTTAAGTTGAAATTATTTAACATAATTCAATGAGTGCAAAAGCCTATCTCTGTTTCTATCGCAGTAAAAATATTATGCTAGACACAAAAAATTTACAACATACCTTTTCCCCATTTTTTATTGAACCATCTTCCCAACGTTATTTCTTGAGTATATCCAGAGTCCTGTATCTTTAGCGACAATCTCTTTTAATCAAAATTGTTGACAATTTTTTCTCATACATGAAAGATTTCTAAAATATTTTTATGATCATGAAATGGTTATTTTGAATTATATAACAAATTGCATATAAATATGAAATTTATTATATTTTTTCTCTTTTACCTCTCTAAAATATTATTACAATATCTACAAGATATTGTACGGCATTCAGACTATCGATCAACATGTTGGAGGAATCATACAATTTTTTATGCTATTATTTGAAGAAATACTATGCTCTTATATTAACGCGGTATATTAGAAAAAGCTTACCTAATTATAAAATGATGTTGATTTACTTTAAGTTACCATTTTAACTCTCGACAACATAATAAAATCACCCAGAGTAACACATGATTATTATATTTTACATTATTGTGAATGTTGAATAATGTTATACGATATGTTTTTTTTTTTTTTTTTTTTTTTTTTTTACTGATAAAGGCGGCCAAAGAAATAAGCATCCTAAAGTATTATTCTTTCATTTTATCCCTCTCGTCATATCTCGTTTTAAAAGCACAGTAGTGCTTAATCTTCGCAGTACCTCCCTGTCCCTCCCCCCAAAAAAGACTCTAGGGTATCTAAAACTCCCGTTTTGCCTTCATTCGTTATGCCAGTGGTGTTAGAAGGTAAAATGAATAATTTATACTTATAAATGTTCGGATAATTTTTACTTCTTACGAGTGTTATCGGAGGGGTATACATATAATAGAAAAAAAAAGAATAAAGCTATCCGCAATAAAATGTCTTGTGTAATTGCAATAAAATCAGCTCTTCTGCTCTTTAAAAAGAGAGAGAGAAGTAATAAACAAAACATCATTATTATAAGCAACTCGTGTTAATTCTAGAATAAAGTCAAAAGAAAAAAGAAAAATTCCAAATAATATATATATATATAAAAGAATAAAAAAGGGGTGAATAATTTCTAAAGCACAGACGCTGTGAATTAAACGTTAACGCTTAATGAGTTTGACAGCATTGTTCTTCTTACACTATATTATTTTATATTAGATTATATATATCACAGTTTTGTTCTTTTTCTTCATTATTAATCCAGATGTTCATCTTTTAACCCTCTCACTACTGGCCCAGCTCTCTCAGCCCAGTCTGTCAAGTTTTAGACTTGCAGGCCGGTTTTGGAACGGTTTCTGCTTCAAACGAAGAATGTAAGTTATAAAGCGAGTGAAAACCGAGTATATCCTCAACTTACATTCTACAACCCTCGTTTAAAACAGAGCCGCCCACCAGTATAAAAGTATATACCCTATTAGTGCAAGATATTGTATGATAACTCCGCGATTTTACTTGATATTTTGTATGCCGAACAATATCATGAAGATATCGTAATAATGTTGTAGGACATTTTGCGCTAATAGGGTAGTGAGAGGGTTAAAGGATATTTTTAATTTTTTCATCCATCTATGACAGGAATATAAGCAGAAACATACTGGTGAAAGAATTTTTCTCAAAAAAATAAATCTATCCTCATTTCTTTTAGGTGTGTGATTTTCACATGATACCTCAGCTCAATATAAAACAGTCAAAATTACAAAAATCAGACCTTGAAAAATTGCCAAAACTCCGAACAACACAGATTTTCTTAAAAAATTAGTTTTTAAAGTTGAATTTAAGTGGTTAGAAATATAATCAGTTTGAAAAAACTCATCCCTGCCGATGATCAAATAATAAATCTGGAATATGCAGTTTACAGGCTTCTTTAGCAAGTGAAAAGTATATTGATTGTTTCTAAAAAGTCTTATAAAAATAGTGAAAAAAATTATTTGGATGTATTGATGAATTTAGATCTACACACTTTCAATATTTCCTTTTAATTTGTTTCTGAATCATATAAAGTAGAAAAATAAAAGCGCAAGAGTCAAGTGTTTCTTTAAAAGTGACCAAAATCTCTCCTTTCTTTTCAAGATAGCTATGCTGAAAAATGCAGTTTCAAGCGAAACTGCCGTAGTCTGAGTAGCGCCATCTAATGATCGATGTAGGAAATAAAAATATTGCATTTTCTTTACCTAGCAGTTATAAAAAAAACTGTAAACACAGTAAATAGAAATATTCAAAAATCCCTTACTTAGATCCGGAATCTCTTACTTGGAGAAAGAATAAAAGCAGGATCTGGTATAAAGTTGTTCTGTGTGGCTCTGAAACAATTTCATGCAACAAAATAAAAGATTCATTGCATTTAAATATTTGTTACATTGCAGATTATTAAGTATCTAAGAATGCACAAAATTGATAAATAATTTAATTACTTTTATCAAGTTGACATTTCATCACACAAATAATCTATAATAATTTTAATAACAAAATAATTACTGTAATAACATATAATTAATAACAATAATGATAATAAATAAATAATAACAATAAAAATAACAAAAAATTATTAATAAGTTATTTTAAGTAACAACGTAAAACTCATTTAGTACAATTTAGTATGCGAATTTCTAGATAATACTTCAATAAGGTTGCAATATATAATTTTCGTTTCATTCTTCTACACATATGCATACATAGCAAATTCGTTGATGCCTTTTTCATGATTTAGATTTTTAGCTAGTTCAGATCTGGTAGCCAAAATGAGAAAGAATATAAATTGCGTTTGACGATTGACAGATCTCAAACGTCTTTTATTATTATTTTCAATCTCGAGATATATAATTCTATAGATGCGATGATACAAAAGGTATTTATTCATTTTTAGAACGATTTCGATAAGGAAGTTTTTTAAACGCATATGTTTTGGACTAAAAAATTTTGGAAACAGGTTATTATTTGAACTGAATTGCACTTAAATTTATTCGCCCTTCAAAATGTCGCATGTGGATTGAAGAATACGTTTATGGGCTTTCAAAAGAGAAATATTATTCAAAATTCCAATTCTATTATTCAAAAATAAATGTGAAATGCGTGCTATTAAAATTTCTAAGTGCAAAATAAACAACATTATTAATCAGAAAGGGAAAAATCGTCAGTCATTTCTTCTATATGGAAAGACGATTCGAAACGAATACCCAAATAAGGTATGTAATTTTTCAAATATTTCTAAAGTAAAATCGCCGGAAACGAGAGAAAATAGGTTGACGCAGAAATCAATTGCAAAATCTTTAAGCACATCGGTAGCAACAATAAATAAAGTAATAAACACAAGATATAAAGCTTTGAAAAGGTGAAAAAAATCTGTTCACTAATTTTGGTGTGGTATGTGATTGAACGGAGAGCAAGCACTGTGTAGAATCATCTAAGAAAATTATTTAACATGAGATAAATGGAAATGCATTGTGACCCTCAATGAAGCATCGGTTTATCTAAATTACTGCAACAAAAATATGTCTATTTTCTAATGTAAACGAAAATAAACTAGCTCGAGCTGTCACCCCGAAATTTTCTCGCAATAAAAATTTTGTCCCGAGAACGGTTTGCATAACATCGGCGGACAACAGTCACGAAATATTAGCCTTTGACGTGAATTAAGCATTTTTACTGAATCTATCGTGTCATCTTTGGCGACTTTTTTGGCAATTAATCCCTGGCATGCAGTTGATAGTATCCGAAAGCAGAATTTGTGTTTTAGATGCGTTTTTCTCACCCGATTGAAGCAGAAATTTGGCCAAAACTATACTTGCAGTCACAAAGTCCTAAGTCGAATTTGATGTATTTAAATAATTCTGTATTTGAGTTATCGCGTTCCTAAAAGTGCATACCGACAGATAACCAACCCCTTGTTGAATTTGGCATAAAATTCGATTGGTGTGTAGATTATAGATGTTAATTTTTGGCACCGGAATTTTATTTGTAGTTTCTCTTCGTTTTTCAGCTATCTTGTTAACTTATATTCTAACAGCCGGACAGACAGAGTTCCTCTGAACGGATTTTGTTCAAACTCTGATAGAAATCTACAAAATTCGGTGTAAAGACCATATACCAAATTTCATCCGTCTAGCTCAAAGCATCTGTGAATTATCTTTGTCACAAACAGACAGACAGATAGACGGATGAACGGACATTTTCCAAAAATGTATTTTTCGAACTCAGGAAGGTCTAAAAAAGGGAAAATGCGTCAAAATCTCGAGTTTGATTTTTTTTTTTTTTTTTTTTTTTTTGACGATTACTAAATTTTTCTCAATACTACGTGTACAAGAAAGTAATAAAGTACAAACCTAGTTCCTTCAGTCCAACGAAAGTATCAATAAAAAGTTTAGGGTTCTCTCCGAGTTCTCCTGTAAGGGGTAATTAAAAGTAAGAAGAATGGGGGAAATAAATGTTAAAATCAATCATCAGGAGGTTTTAAATCCGATATTTAGAGATGGAATTTCATCTTTCTATCCTAATGACTTTCAAAAAGTGAAATTTCATCAAAAAAATGTTGCAAGTCATACTTCGAAAAGTGTCATTGAATTCCTTGAAATAATGAAAACTATAGAAGATATTGCATATATACCTATTCAACAGATTTCCTGAAGAGTCCTATTGTGCGTTTGGTCAGTTAAAAACAGCTCTTTCTAAGAGCAAACCCACAAATATTAATGAAATCTAGAAACTAGTGGAAAAGGACTGAAAATCAGTACTCTGGAAAATACCCTGGAAATTTTGTACGAAAATTCATTTTATCGTGAAAGTCACGATACAGACTTATAATCAAGAAAATATCTATCAGATCGGGCAGTTAAAGAAATAGTCAATAATACATTTTAAAATCCAATTAAACGGCAAATGCGCAAGCATGCTCTTCATTTGGTAAAACCGATGTAATTTTCAGAACAGAAATACATTAGATACAATTCATAAAAGTTATCCCTAAATAAATATTGCAGCGTTTGTATTATTGTTAACCTGAAAATCAAAACTCTACGAACAATTTTGATGCTATTAAGTCCTGAAGAGTCGAATTTAAGTATTGCAACTATTGAGATGACCTTCATGAGTCTGTTTTAAAAAACCATATCAGATCTCATGCTCCTAAAAAAAACTTTCAATATTTTTTTAAATACGACACTTATTATTTCGACTAGAACCAGAGGAAGATTTAGGCATTTTGCTGTCCTAGGTAATGCTCATTATGAGATTCCGCTTTTTGATCAATTTAATTTCACGTTTTAACGCGTTTTCGGCTAAATAAACATATGAATAATTTATTTTAGATTAATTATTCATTTTTGTTACTTCATAAAACAGCATTTTTTTATGGACCATAAATTATTAACATGGTTAACACCCTATTAAGACTAGAACCAGAGAAGGATTTAGGCATTTTGTGATTCTAAGCAATGCTCATTATGAGGCTCCTCTTTTTGATCAATTTAATTTCACATTTCATAATTAAGCATTTTTAGCTTAATTAATATATTAATATTTTATTTTAGATTAATTTTTCATTTTAGTAACTTTGTAAAGCAGCATGTTTTTATTTATTTATTTTTTTTTTGTTATGACCCATAAATGAGTGACATCCATGTTTGTACACGGTATTATTTAACCATATTAAATACTGTGCGAAAGGAATGGAATGAAACAGATTCCTACCTGATTAATTATACTTGACAAAGTGCTGATACTATTCATATATTTTATAGTTCATAGAATTCGTATTTTTAATTTTTTTAAATTTATATTTTTAATTTTTAATTTGGCAGCTAGGCTAAATACATTTTTTTAAATAGATCGGTTTGACGTTCCCCGTTAGAAAAGCGGTCCTAGATAATCACCTAATTTTAAATCTGCTATTGACTAGAACTATGCAATGGATATTAGCTACACGCAAGGGTAGAGAAATAAAAAACACCCAGGTTTAGTAAACGTAAAATATACATAAATTGCTGAATAATATTCAAATTTTGAATATTCAATTTTTTTAAAAAATTAGAAAGGCGAAGCATTTTTTTTTTCAAATCAATCGATAGCCCAAATTCTTCTGAAACGTGGAGCATTTGAGCGGTCACACCGTTCACAACTCCCTCAGGCTTGTATTGCTCTTGATTCGCAGCAAAATTCAGTATTTAATAAACAATTTAAATAAACAAATTAGAAAGCAATAATTTTTCTTATTTATTAAAAAGTATGTAATTTATAGGGCTATTTTATTGTTGAGTATTTACGTTGAAATCTGCTAAACACTTAAAGCATGGTGATGTAAATCTACGTGTATTTTTAAAACCACATATCGCTTTATGTAGTAACTTTTCTGCCGGGTTTTTTTTAAATTATATTTTTACCAAAACTATTTTATCGTTTCCGAACGCAACTAGAATCTTTGACAGTTTATTTCTTTATCTGTGACAATTTTCATTTTTAGTACGCTATCTGAGTACAATTTCCTTTCGGAGGGTATTACGAATTATAGTTATTTGTATAAAAAGTAATAAAAACATATAGAAAAAATTGTTTTTGAATAGAAACAAGGTAAGAGTAACAAATGATATTTATATTTTTGCATATACTGATAAATTTATGCAAGAAAAATATATCTTTTTATTGTGATGTAAAAATACATCAATATGCAAAATCTGCTCTACATAAGTTCACTAAACCTAGAGGGTCATCTCACCCTTTGCCGTCTATGAATGTACGAAAAGACGGCGTCTGTCATGGCCTATACTTTCAAACAGATTGAGGCGTAAAATTCCACTATGTAAAGGTATCGAACCGTGGTCTTGTAGCAAATGCAATTTTTCTTTATGTTTAAGTGCTATGAATAATTGTTTGGTGAATTTTCATACTTTGTAATATAATGAGAGGTATTTTTTTATGTATGTAATATTATATTATCTTACGCAGTATGTTTGTAAAACTTAAGAAGTTATTACTTATGGTGATGTAGAAACACATCAATATGTTTATTTTATTTTTATTTTTTTGAAAATTAAAAAAAATATTGAGTGTTTTTTGTTGTTGTTTTTCGCTTAATTACACACATTCCCAGGTAGTTTTCAAATTTCAGCTATTAAAAATAAAAATTCATGCATTTAAAGGTTATACATTTTGCAACTAAAATGTTTTACTCTCCTGTTTTTTTCAAGGCTTTATATTTCATTTGCCCGTCACATGATGATACAGAATATTACTCTTATTCTTTTCCAAAGCCGGAGAAAAAAGAACTAAGATAGAATTCAGTTATTCAATCGCAGTTATTAAAAAGTACATTAGATACATTGATAAATATAATTTACTTTTTTTCTGAAAATAGAAACTAATCAAATTTATCACTAGCAGGAATCATTCGATAAACCTTGGGCTGAATACCTGGAGCACACAAAAATAGATCTTATGTAGAGGATACTCATTCCGATATTATACATCATGCTAGCCAGTCATTCAAGTCTGTACGTATGATTTAAAAAGTGATGGCAGCTTCGATATCTGAGTATCACTAGGGTAATCTTCAATTTATCATTTCCAATTTTTTAAAGAAAAAAATGTCATTTCCGTATTTATTTTAGTTATAACTAAACTTTTGACTCTCGACTGGTTCATTTATTTTCCGGAAGTCATAAGTTAACAAAATATAAAATCTCACCCAACATTCAGCAATTTCAACCAATTTTTTTTCTGTATTTCTTTTTAATGAAATAAAATCCTTATGGGGTTTTCAATTTCGACATTTATATTTTTATTTTCCAGAGCGAAAAATATTTTCAAATATATTGATTTCTAATCCTTATTTGATTTCCATTTTCGCACAATATTTCTGTGCACTAGAAAGTTTTTAAATTATCTTTGATTTTAATGTAAAACAGTAAAACTACTGATATGAAAACATTTTCCCCAAGAAAAATATTTTACGTAGAAAGCTGAAAAACAAAAGAAAGAGATTATCAGAGTTTTTGATAAATATCAGCTATTTCGAACAACTGAAACATGAAAACAACCTTTATAAAATCTAAATAATATAGCCTTTATAAAACCTGAAAATTTTTAACTATTTAAACACTCTGTTGAGCATTAAATATTCAAAAAAAATCACTTTATTTCAGATTTCTTTGAACATTTTTATACCGACAGTTATCTAAAAAAAGCGCAATAAATGCACTAATGCTTGCTTTCCAGGCACCATCACAGACTAACACTGGAGGATTTGTTCGATCTTATAACCCTCTCCCTTACTTTATTGCTACGTCACAAGTTCAAAAAATGTTAAGCTGCTTTGTTATACTAATTTACATTACGAGAAAGAGAAACGAAAATTGAGAAGAGACTAAAAAATACTGTATCCTTTTGTACAACTATAAATTTTTTATATATCGGCATAGGTTGAGAAAAGATACAACATCCCCAAAGGTGATAATAATAATGGTGCAATTATTTCATTTTTCTTTTAAATCTGATATATTAAGTTGAGATAAAAAAAATGATCTGATCGCCATTTTCCTTTGCTTCGCCAATAGCTTGATATATCTATACTAAATGTTAATCTTAAATAAGGTGAGAAAAGACTTTAGGGAGTTAAATGTACTCCTTTTTAGGGTCGAGTCGGTGGCAAAAAGGATATGAATTCTAGCGCCATCTAGTAGCATATTATTGAAATATTTATTCCGAGGCTGGACTGGTTGGTATATTTACAGGAGTATGTCTTATGGCGCCATCTAGTAATATATAAGTGAAATATTTACTATCTGCCCAAAACAAAGCACTGTTATTATCAAAAAATAGAAAAGAGTTTATTTTAAAACATGCTCAAGAAACGATTTGTGAAATCATTTCACAATTTACTATAACTACAGATTTCTGGAAATAGTTCTCGTTTTATTTTTTAAAATCCGATGTAATAAATTAACTTTTAATAATTTCTTTATTAGTTACTCACAGCAAATGGTGAAATAAAATAAGCAGGAATCCAATTTTTAAATGCTTTTTCTCAATAAAATTAAGCAAAAATTCAACTGAAATGTTTTTAATAACTTTTGAGAAAAGCAAGAATTTTAAAGAGACATAAGAGGTCTCAGAATATAATACTTTGGAGGTTAATATTCTTTCTCTCTCATGAATTTCTACAAGCAAAACCTTTAACAAAGGATATTATTAAAAAAATTTTGACAAATTAACATTTTTGTATTGTAATTTGTATCTGGTGTAATAGGATATATATTTTGATTCACTATAATGCATTAAAAACTCCCTTTTAATATATGGACCCACAAAATTTACTCCTATCGTTGCTCTCTCTTGACCTCCAACATAAAAATGAATTAAAAAAATTCTAAAAATTTAAAATTTTGATTACTGGAGATTTTCATCGCTAAAACAGTTGCTAATTGAGAGTAATAAATTTGGGGAGGTTGCAGTTTTTGGTCCTACATTGCAGATACAGGCTTGTATCACTTACATATTTGCCTTTTTAATTTATCTAGAATAATTTAATTTCTAGTTAGTAAAATATTTTACTTAATACATTTTTAATTGAAGTAAATGAACTTTTTAGTGCATATATTTTAATTTAAGATTTAAAGTAAAATTTATTTTTCTCAATCCATCCATTTTTCTTTGTCTTCATTTATAAAGATTTATACAAACATGGAGGACAATAAAATGATAGTGCAATACCGATTTAAAATAAATACAAATGCAGGGAAATTATTTACGTATATTTTTTATATATTTTATATACTTTATATATTTTCGTATATATATTTTGGTATTTTTTCACATATTTCATATTATTTTCGTATATATTTTGACTATTGATAAAAGATTTATTTGTGGAAAGCAATGCATTTGCTTATATTCTATCCGATTTGCAGTATGTATCAGGAAATATTTTAATTTTTTTAATGTTGAAAAGCAGATTTCGAGCTCTAAAAAAATTGCAGAATTATCAAGATGAAAAAAAAAATTAATTATTTACAATTCTATATCAATAGGTCAGTTACATTTTTAAAAAAAATGTAGATACAGTAATAGATACTCTTTAGAAGCTGCATTACTTCACTGATACCCGTGTTTTATTCTGTAAGGTTTCTTTAACAATGGCTTATGATGCCAACCAAAGTTACATAGAATGATACTGAGATCTCAAAAATGCTCATGGTGTCATCTTCTTTCAGATAAAATCCGTTGAAAAGATCCATTGGATTAAGAAATGACTTATTCAAATTTAGCTTTAAAAAACATAATTTTAAAATTATTTCTTTTATATGTCACTAGAAATAATCTTTCATTTTCTAATTTTTTTTAAAAAAAAATGTGAAGGCGGTGAAAAAATGTGCCATTGAAGACAACAGCAGTGGAATTCAGTCACGGATTTATTTATTCTGCGGTTCTAAACTGTGTGCATTATTATAGTCTTCTATTAATAAACTGGTCACTTTAATTTCACTTTTCATCACATTTTTAATTTAATCCACATGCTAATGATTCATTTTATTTATTTCATGAGAAAAAAAAACACTCGATGAACTACTACTAAAACTACTCCAGTCTTCAGTTTGGAGTAATTTCATCATATTAACGTCCCGTTTGGAAGCAACACGATGTCTGAAACTGATCTGATCAAATGACGAGGACGGTTCCTGAACTAGCAGGCCCTTCTCTCATTTTAAGTGCCATGCCAATGAAGCTATCAAAGAAGATGCAAATATGCTTCTGCCCATTGCAGTATGGAGGGGGATGATAGTTTTATTATAATAACGTCCCCTTTTGTAAGCAACATTAGAGCCATCGGATTTAGTGTGCATCAGAACCGCATGTGCAGAAGATATTTGGTGGAATCAGGTTTCGGGTCCGAAACTCTCCGGCTACCGAGCTCCCTTTATTTAGAGGAAAAGAGAATAACACATGCAAATATATATATATATATGTAATTAGATTTTTAAATCTAATTTAAATTTTAATTAAACTCCTAATTCTTATCAAAATTTAATTCATATTAACTTCATTCTAAAATGTTCTCTTATTTCCTGATCCCATTCCACCTTTTTCATTTAATAAATGCTGCACAACTCTGTAAAATTGCTGAAATAGGCAAGTTCCCACACTCCGAGTGAAGGGATAAAAATCTGTCAGTCTAAACAAATTCTTTTAAAAGATACCTATAAATTCCCTTACCTAAATATACACGTGTAAAGAAATCTCTATAGGAATCTCATTATATATAATGACCGGGAAAAATATTTCTATCTCTCTTTACGTACGCTGTTTTCTCTTTTCGCTCTTGTGTTGTGCTGTAGATTGACGTACCTCGTCGCTACTTACTTATACATAAATTATGCCTCCCGGGATGGAATAAAAGCGAAATTTAAAAATTCAAAGGGTCTTCGTTCTCTTCGGCGAGGAAACTGCTTCAAAAATATATGTTTTACCTATATTTGAGCTTTAAGGTAAGCTCTTGGAAGAAAATTGTGTTAGAAGAATGGATTTAAATATTGCAAACGGAATTAAATAATTTAGTAGACAAATTCATACAATGAAAAAAGTAAAGATTGCTATAATTCCTCAATGCCTACTCAATGAGTGATATATTAATAAATTTCAACAATATTTACGATGTATCTGACAAAGAAAAAACAAAAACAATAGAAATGAATTTTTAAACCGTCATTAATATATGCAGTCGTAAAGGACAAGTAAATCCAGTGCGTCAATAGAAGAGTGCTCGCAATAAAATATGTTACATTATGGGAGCTTTCAAGTTCTCAAAGAAAAACTCATTGTTTGTTAATGAGCAGTGATTAACCAAAAGAAGGAAGGATGTGATTATTATTCTGGTTCAAGGCGTTACAGGATAAAATCACTCAGTAAACAACTTAACAGTTTCTTCGAATGATAAATAACTTCCTAAATATATGAAATTCGTAACCTATAAATGAAAGTTTAGATATACATGGGTTTATCGCTTAATGTAGTCTTTATTGGTTAAATGTTGATCAGTGGATTTGGTAATAAAAAATGCACAACCTAATGTAAGAAATTATTTAATTTTTCTTCAATTTAAAATGATACGAGCTGAAAAATTTATTCCCTGAGATTGAAATTTAGAAAAAGAGATCATTTTTCTGTTTTACTTAATTACTGACGATATCTGAATAAAATGAAATCAAACAAAAAAAAACGGTTTTTTTTTTTTTTAAAAAAAAAAAAAAAAAAAAAAAAAAAACGTCTCAGATTGGTTTGGTTATGGTTTAATAATATTAACGTCCTGTTTTAAAGTGGCACTAGGGCTATTTTGGGACAGACCTTGTAATTTTGAACTTTGAAATCACTAATTGGAAATCACTCTTATTTTTACTGCATTTCACGACTGTCGCTGCCTAATGCGCGCTTATTTTTTACTACTGCATTATAGAATTATATTATGCTATTGTACTATGATAGCATTTAAATAACAGTTCGTTTAATTTAAAAAATATTTTAACTTATTTACAAATGTTTCATCTTAATAATAATTTAAATGATATTAATATTTAGAGGGGAGAAGACTTTTTCCATTGCATAATCATTTATCAAAGTAGCAACAATAAAGGAAAGTTTTTAAGCTTCTTGACATCTTAAACGATTATAATTTTCCAAAGGTGTTAAAACCTTCAACACTGTTGGAAAACTCACTAACTAAGATCATTCCAAATATGGATAGTAACAGAAAAAGCCGTCAGTAAAACTGGTCCTTGAAGAAAATGTCAGTTATTGGATCATTGTCCTCTAGCGAGAATAATAACAAGTTCTTCGTCCCACACCCGCTTATTTTCACGCATTTTGATTTCCTCATAATTGAAAGAGCTCTACTACTGAATTAATGACAAGGGAGAGAGATTTTTAAGCTACATTCATAATTAGAAGGTTTCCTAACTTGAAGTGAAATAGGTCTGGGCCGGCTCAAATGACGTTGTAACTCTGTATATGGAATTTGTTCAATACAGAACCAGAAAGTTTTGACAACCTAACCTTTTGTTGGTTTGTAATAATATAAGATAAAAAGAAGTATTTAAATAACGGTGCAGCAAACAAAATAGATTCAACTTCGAGAAATGATTACTTGCTTAAAAAATAAAGTATATAAATTCTGCATTTATATATAAATCTTCGGTTAAAAATACGAAGTTTTTTTTAACAATGAATTCTAACATGCAAAATTAACGGAATTCAAAAATATTCAAAAAATAATTAAACGGATTATTTACAAATGACTTAATCAGAGTTAATTTTATTCAGAAATGACAATTTTCATTTATAAAAGAAATAAATGTAATTTAAATAAACGTATCTTAATAAATAGTAGAAATTGAAATACTCTAGACGCAATAAAATGCCCTTGAAATAATTTCTTTCGTTGTATTAACATTTCGTTTTAAAGCTACACGAAAATAACTATATTGAATTTACTCAACCCTAGTTATTCGTTCATTAATATCCCATTCGTTTATTAATATCCCATCTCCCTGGTGTGGTGTGGAGAGGGGGTACTAGCTCAGTTGTCGTCCTCTTCATCTGACCGCAATTCAAAACTACGATATCCATCCCAAAACAGCCCCATTGTTGCTTTATAACGGGACGTTAATATAACTAAACTAAAATTAATATCGCGTTTTGAAGCAATACTAGGGCTATTTTGGGGCAGATTTCATCATTTTCCAATCGAAAAATGAGGACAACATCTGATCTGTCTCCACCCTCTCCAAGCTTCCACACCACACCAATGGAATGGCATACGATCCTGATGGATTTATGGCCCTCCAGACCCGCTTACATGGCTGCTCTTTGGTGGAATCGAGCTTCAAATCGAACACTCCGGTCCAGGAACCGGGACCTTTTCCCCAGATCACCGTGACCGAAGATAAGGGCAAACTTTGTACTTTTGAATCATGGTTGATTCCACTCCATACTAACATGACGATGTAGTTAGATTAACCCTTCAGTTGCTTACCCCGCGATTTCTGCAGGTTGGAAATCAGTTCATTTTTCTATTGCTTTGCGTTTTTCGCAATTTAGAGTTTTTATTTTTACAATTACAGATTTTTATTACATCATATTATTATCGTGTAACGTATAGTATCAGTTCATTTTGTTTGAAAAATATTTTAACCTATTTACAAACAACGCATCTAAACAGAAATTTTTAAAAATTACGCATTCAGAGGGTTAACTTCAAATTTAAAAATTACAAAAGAATTATTTTGTGATACACCTCGTAACTTGAAAACATAGTCAATATTTTATTAGAATGCTCCAGGAGACTATTATCGTATATATAAACTTCCAACCATCTAAAATGTTTTCACTCTTCTTACAAAACGTGATTTCAATGGAATAGGGTTTTTAACTCGCAAAATTCGGTCCCGTAGGAAAGCCAAGACCTTAATGATCCCCAAATATGTAACAAACTGAAGGTAACTTAACACTCTAATAGAAGATTTAATATCCAAGATTCATAACAAATTGTCAAGGTAAACAAATTTCGAATTCAATAGCCTCCAACACCGCTGGGCTATGGCAACTTACTGGCAAAATCTCGATTTTGGAATAGGGGACAAACAGATTCGAGACCAGATTAAGCCAAAAATCCTCACAATTCAGGAGTCTGGCACGTATTAAATTCTTTGTTGGTTAAACGCCTTCCCGCTGCTGTGTGAAAGTTTGAATTTGATAGGAAAATAAATAGAGACCTACTGGCATAAGAGCCAAATCTGACTATGCTGGGCCAAACATGTGGCAAATATAAGTATATAGAGCAGATGTAAGTTCAGATATCGTCCTTATGTCTGATCGTATTTTAAAAATACTATATTGAACATAATGTAATTAAAATAGACACCAATCTAATTAAAGTGATCACGATACCCAAGTTATGTTACCAATTCTCCACTATTATTATTATATATATAAAAAATGCATAAATTTTATTGCTACATTTTAAAAATTATTTTCTGATTTTCCCTCTTTCTTCGAAAATCAATCAATCAATTATTAATGAAGCTACTTAATTGTTTAAGAAATCTCTTGTAAGATTATAAACAGGGTTTTTTTTCTTTTTTTACAGATTACGTTTGAAATACGCAAGAAAAAAATATCACTACTCTGACACTTCCATTACCTGACTTTTTGAAGGCGATTGATCAGAAATTAAAATATTTACAAGAATACAACTATCAAACAAATCTGTTTATTAATAAACAAAGACTAACTCATAATTCTTAAAGATATTTACAATCTTATTTCAAAATTCAAAAGCCGTAAATTAATGCTGCGGTAAGATGAAATAATATTACTTGAGGTTCAGGAAATTAAATACTTTCTAATGTTTCAGATCGCATATTGTAAAATTATTTTTTATGTTACATATATCGCAATCGTAGCCATTAAAAGATCATTTTTCCTTTCGGAATCAGGGTGGTCATTTATCAGCAGAATTTATGTCAGATCGATAAGGTAACTACATTAATGCTGGGAGTACATGAGAGAATTTTTGTTATAGAAGATTTTTGTCCTTATCACTATCGAATCGATTTGGTTTCAAAGACAGCGCATGCGATGAGAAACTATTTCATGATCGAGTTTGGCAATTCAATTTTTATTTTGGAGGATTCGAATCAATAAAATTTCATTATTCAAAACGAACATAAAACTGTCGAAAATATATCTTTTTTTTTAAATGGTTGTCAGTTCAAAACTAAAAAGTAAGCAAACTACCCCGTTACCACTCGTACAAATTTCGTAGGAGAGATGAAATATTTCCTGCAACAAAATGTCTTTGATGTGCGTACGTTCAAAAGTCCCAATTCTAATATTTAATCTTTTGATTACGAAAATTTTTAAAATTCTTTTCTCGTCATTTTCTACGGAAGTGAAGAGAATAGGTTCTGAATAAGACAAATTATTCAGAATTATTCAACTTTTTTTTCCGAAACTATTTTTAAGCCAGAGGCTAGGACACGATAGTACAAGGTATATAGTATAGGACATGATAGTATAGGACAAGAACTACTTTTACTAAGAACTATTTAAAATAATTTTGAAAAGTTAGTGGAATGTATATGTCCTGTTAGTAGTCAAAGGATTAATATAATATTATGATGATAGTAAATGAATTGTATCAGTTTGTTTAGTTAAATTTTTCTTTTGATATCTCAAAATGGCTATTAATCCATTCATTACCATTTACGAGATATCTCGAACGAAACTACTGTAAATTTAAGCTTCTCTGGCAGTGAATGGGTTAAAGGGCGGGTTGAATAATGTTGAACCATGGTCAGAAGGGAGGCCATCTCTTCAAGCATATCGCTTCGCAAAAATTTATGCTATACAATTTCAAAGGCATTTGACTTATGACGAGTAATTCAACACTTTAAAGTTCATCTGCAAGGAAAATATTTCGCAAAATCCTCTTTCAAATTCACATTCCTCAAAGTCGAGGCTGTGCCACCTAGTCATACTGGCAACTATTCGATTCTGAATGGTCACCATTTTACTTGTTTATTTATTTTATATAATAGCATTCCAATTTTAAAATGCAGCACTTTCCCTAAAAATCCTAGGTGATTCGAACATAGGGCACAGCATGTCCTAAAATAGCTCCCATAGCAAAGAAACAATATCTTACTACTGTTCTAGAATCCTTGAATGAAATTTGTGCTTTTACTTTAATCACTTTAGATATTTTTTCTTGTAAAATTGATTCTTTCTCATTGTTGCTTTACTCCAGAATTGCTTTACATAATATGTGCTGATGTGATGCGTGTGAAATGTTTCGCGGAAATTTAATTTTTTCGTCTGTTACAGGACGTTACAACACATTGTAAAGCTGCGTTCACACGAGGCCAACTATTGCATGCAATGAAAGGCCACGTCTACATCACGTGATCCCAACGGGACAATGGCAATTGGTTGTCTCATCCGAACAACCATTGCCATTGTGGTCACATGATCTTCCTGAAATAGGCGTTACTTTGTATTGCGCGCAATGATTGTCCTCGTGTGAACCCTTCTTACCTCAGAAACATCACGTGACTCCAATAGAACAATGGCAAATGATTGTCTCATCAGAACAACGATTTTCCATTGTCCCATTGTGGCCACATGATCTTTCTAAGGTAGGTGTGGCCTTATATTGCGCGCAATAGTTGACCTCGTGTGAACGCTGCTTAATACAATGTGCACTTTATTGTAAATGGTATTTCTGTTTGTCGAATGACTGAGATATTGCGTGGATTGATTCCATTTAGTCACCTTGCCACTGTGATATTCGAAAACATGCAAAAGCTAGCATAGCTCATAAACAAATTGAACTCTGGTTCATTTTCGAGAGCCATAGCAGTCAAGGTGGTGAATGGTTTTTAATTTTTGATGCGATGAGTTATTTTGGAATAATTGGATGAATTGAAATGAATTAGCGTTCATGGATTCTTCGATGAAGTTGAGTATTGTGATAATTTCCTAGAGCAACAGTATACATCAATTTTATTAGAAATTGAAGATGAAAAGCTCATACCTTTTCTGCTTATCATTTATTTTAACTTAAATGATTATCTTAACATTTTTCTTTTCATTTTTTAAGACTTTTACATTTTCTATTACCAGTTTTGATATGTTATGGTGCTGTAAATAACAATTAAATTTTAATATATTGGGTTTTAAATTAATTTTTTTTTTTCGTTTTGAAGTTTATTTCAGGAGTTTTGAAAACAATTGGCGCAGTTAATTAAGGTAAGAATTTATTGTTGTGAAATTTTATATTTTTTAAACGATTTAAAATTAAAATTAAATTAAATGCATTTTAATATGTTGAATACAATTGCTTGATAACATTATCTATTTTATTTTAGATTAGCTCGAATTTTTAAAATATTTTGATAAATTAAAATTTAATGTCTTAATTTATCTTTTCACTTCATATTTCAAAGATTTTCGATTCCCTGAAGAGTTTTTTTAGTTTATGTCTAACTAAATGTAATTCAAAACGTTTAAAAAAATTTATTAAAATCCAGATTTCCTTGCTATGAATTTGAAACATCTGCTTTAATATAAGATGACAAGGAATTCAAATATCGACTTTCGTCACATTTATAAATATTATCCAAAATATATAAATGAAACCATCTTTATACAAAATAAACCCCTTGTGAAGGGAGGGGGGGGAGTATTAAAAACACTTAAGCCTTTATCGTAAATCGTTGATCAGTGTTGCGCAGTGAAACAAAATGTTGGGGCATTGCAAGGATTTGAGAATTTATTTACCTGAAAGATTTCATAGAATGACGAATTATACGTTGTTTTTATAAATATTCTCGTATTCTCAAACGTAGGCTGCAAACTTTTTAAGTTACTTGTCTGGCACATAAGCCTACGAATTTCTTAACGGATTTGGTGTTAATACAAAGAATTATATAAAGTCGTCGTGTATTGGCAATACTCAAAAATGCAAACGCAATACCAGGAAAAATAAAGCAATAAATCTTATGCTTTTACTGTGGGTTTCATGGAATTTCGCACCATCATGATTTTCCTCATTACATCTGTGGAAGACCTAATTTTCACAAATTAGGATTTTTTTCATGATGATAGCAATATCAGGTTAATCGCTAAAAAGTACTATATTATCGCTCGTTTTCCTAGTAATATGCACCTGATATTGCTGTTATATCAGTATCGCACCTTTTTTTTTATAAAGTAGATATAAGATAATAGTGTATATTTTACACCTTATCTTATAAAAGTGTGAAAGTTTAGTACATTTTAGCATATCAACCTGATATTGCTGTCATCAAGAGAATATGTGAAATGTATTAATTTACTCAGATAAGATGACCAACGTTCCTGTTAGTATTTAAATGCTATTGCCTAACAAAACTTTTATAATTTATAAAAGCAGATGGATAAATGGGATATTTTTATTATAGAAAAAGATAATAGAGCATACTATATTCCCATTATGTTATTCAGTTCCGTATAAAATTTTCTAAAACAAGTGCAACGCTTTTAGACACTAAGAACATGTCTGTCATCTCGGCACTGCTGTACAATTTCATTCTATTCTTGCTATATCTATGACTAGAATAATAAGGGTTTCCGTGTTGACCAGTGAATAAAATAAACATCTTTTAGCATGAATACACGAAATTTCCACCAACTGCTTCTATCTGAAATTGATTTGTTTTGGTGAGCTCGATCAATATTTCAAGTTTGTCAGTAACCTAAAAATCTTGTAATGTCTCCAGAATAGTCTTAAACACGTGAAATCTGCAGTATAATGGCACAAAAGAAATGAACTGAGTATAATAAAGTTTTTATCTATCGCTAGATTATTACATTTCGTCCTGGTACAAACTATAAACAATTAAGCTCTTTTTGGGCTCCGTTGGCTGTTTAATTCGCTGTTCTGGTTCGTTTCAAGGTTAATCCTTTATATAATTCTATTAAGCCTTCTGCCCAGTTATAAACTAAATATATTTAACAAAATATGTGGAAATAACTGGGATAAATTCCAAGCTGTGCTTTGCTACAAAATTATTTATGAATTTTTCGCATTAAATACACAGGCTAATCTTGATATTTATCTCGAATGTAGTATTTCCGTAACTGTTTTTAAATTTGTCAAAATCCGATATAAGCGATTTTTTACCAGGATTTTTATCTTTAAAAATGTAGACGAATTTACAATTTCTAATAAAGTGGAACCGATCCTTTTAAAAATTATTCGATTAGAGTTGTACAAAAGAATTTTTACCAAGCATTTCTTGTGTGTGTGTGTGTGTGTGTGTGTGTGTGTGTGTGTGTGTGTGTGTAGTAAAAACTTTTAATCCTTTAAATTCCTTAATAAATCTATCGCTTAAATATCTGTTGATTTATCGAATCGCATCTTATGAATATGAAATAAGTTTTTTGAATTCTAGTTTGTAAATCAAATTGGATTCTTGAAGTAGAAAATCTTTAAGAACCAAAAATAATCGAGCTTTCCGATACTAAGAATCAAAAATATTAACCGAATCTTTTAATCCGTTTTAGATAATCGACAAGGTTCTTTGGTTTGTGCTAAAAACATAAATCAGTTAAATTCATTTTACAATTTTTGAAAGGGTGTGTGGGGCATATCCTATTTCGAGAATCAAAATGTCCCTGTTGTTCGAAGAAATAGAAAGTAGTCTTCTTGCATACGGAAAAACTTCAATTTTTATTTTGAGGAAGATTTTTGTAGTAGTCTTCCTATAAACTTCGTGACGGGAAGAGTATAGGATGCAAATTATAGTGGATAGTAAAAAGTACTTAAAAATTTTCATAGTAGCGGTGAAATTTTTTCTCGCATCGATTAAGCCAACTATGGGTTCCATCTGGCCATATCAGGTATATGAACTTGTATACTGAATATCAATAATAAATTTTGTAATTAATGTAATTTCCACGTTTTTTTAATTTATTGCAATTAACAAAATTAAAACCATCCTTTTAAAGATATTTTTATTGAATTTCAGAAACTTTATAATCAAGAAGCATTTAAACGAAGCGAATAATTCTGATCTGCAAAATTGTTCTTGTTTCAAATTATTCTGAATTTGCACTTCTAAGCACATTATGTTTATGTAAGAACCAGTTCCAATTTTCATTCATTTAGATTATTATTAAAGCGAAAAAAATTTCATTAAATCCAATTCTTTAATATAATGTGCAATCTAAGATTTATATATATAAATTGCAATATGAGAATACCAATAACTGCTTGAAATGCATTTATACTCATAAAAAGATAGATAAGTTCCAACAAAGAATACTGAATATGAATGCATTTTTTAAAAAAACAATGTATTTTAGGTCACTTTTCTTCTAAAGCTGATATTTCTGTTTGTTCTTACTGAAAGAAATTCACATTTGGGCATTTTGCTTTAGTACTTAAAAATATACAGTAATTTATATTTTTTGTTCTGTTATTCGATATATTTTTTCCATAAATAGAGCGTGTTCTAGTAAAATCCAGTATAGTTTGGCACTTTTCTCAACAAACTAATGCAAATGTGACAAAATGAATGGAAACTGATCTCGCATGCTAGAACGTATCTTAACATTCAATGCAAGCTATTCAACTGTTGATTTAGCCAAATACGTAAAGCAACCAACCTCATAAGAGTTCTATTGAAATAAACATTATCAATGGCCAATGCGGAGATTGGCTACATCAACCAGTACAAGTACTCTTGCAAGGGAAAGTCTTTTGATGTCTAGATTACAGGAGAGCAAGTCGAATACGTCAGTTAAGAACTTAGGATCTTTTATATTTCGAATGAGGATATCTCCTTTATTAAAGGACATTTCGCCTTTTAGTAAAAAGGTACTGCTAGTAAGTAAAAATAAAAAACATCATCGTTTCATTTTTTTAAATGTAAAGATATTTACAACATTCACATTTTTCGTAGTATCCACGATATTTTTTGCACATCATATTTCAGTACTTGCAACTATAATGCCCCTTTTTTGAAGCAAGATAATATCGCATTAGAAGCAGTTTCAGTTCAAAATGGTTTTCTTATGGATAATCACAAGTGCTCAATTTGTTCTCATTATGAAAATAATTGCTTTTTCTCATGAATTCTTTTAACGTAAATTCTAAGCCAAATTACTGATGTCAGCTTAAAGAAATCCATTAAATTAAAAAGCATTAGTTATAAATTACAAGACAATTTAGCGAGAAATGCAAGTTCATTGCTCATTCTGAAACCAAAGGCAGTCTTTTATTATATTTTTTTTTTATAAATTATAATTTATTTAACATTTTTTTTGTAGAAAATATATTTATGGTTTTTGGACAATATTAAAATTGTTTTGAGGAACAAGCTTGTTTCTTTTATCTCAAGTTGAACCTCTTTTCATTCACCAATATTTGAGCTTTAAAATTCATCACTGGAATTTTTCATGTTCTGTGCATTTTACCAAGGCTACTTTAGACTATTCTTCGACATCCAGCCATGGCTTGAAAATACGAGTTTCGACCCAGAATAATTCTCGAATCGCTTCAAACTGCTACGTAAACATAAAAAAAAAATCATTTCAAACCTGTCTACTCTTAAGTTTGAAATGAGTGACTATAAGATTTGGTTGATGTCTGCATTTCGAAATATAATTGAATTTTTAAGCACTTATAAGAAAATAAAGCTATGGAAAATTTGCTCGTGTTCAAAATCTTCGTAAAGAGTATTGTAACTTGCTCATTTCGGAGTTCCTTGTTGAACATTATACACGATGAATCTTCAATCCTTCCTTAATTGAAAGTACTGTCATCCATTATCTTCACATATTCCGCTCTGCTGGAATCTAATAGCCCTCGTGTAGTCTGAAATTGGGACGTTAATTCAGTTCCTTAGACGTCAAATATTGCAAGGCCCATTTTTCTGAATTTGTTGTTTTTATACTTACATTATACCGATCGAATCTTTGAATGGGCACACTGCCGTAGTTGTAGTCTGAAAAGAACAAAAGATAAAGCATTATCAAAAAAAATCCTATATTGCAATATATTACACTCAATAATTACTCTTGATTCCCCTGAAAAAAAATTTGCTTTTAAGATAGTTTACCTCTGAAGTATAGAACATTGTGAATTGTATCAGATCAATCGGTTTAGATGTCCGTGCAATTTGTAATTTGAATGTAGCAGTAAAACGCTTCTATTCACGACACAGACATGCAGCAATAAGTTTATATTGAATAATTTTTGGAAATATTTTCAATACTTTATGAAAGATATCGTGTTTGAAAACTAGAGAAAACGTACGAAACTATAATGGCCATTGCATATGGATCTGTCTTGTAAGAGCATTAAACGAGAAGTTCGTTACATTTCCCTAACCAACGATGAAAGGTCAAATATATTCCATTCCCCATTATCATATATGAAGTCCCCTTTTATAAATTTTAAATAACGTATCTATTAGAAGTTTTATGCAGTAAATTTAAGAAAATTGGGGATAAGGTTTGCAGCAAACAAATCAAAATTAGGGGATAGGGTAAAGTGAACACTTCCAAAAACTGACATTTAATTCTTGAATAAAACCATTTTCTTTTCGTAGCCATCATCAAAATTTCCATTAATGTATTCATAAGCCTATCGGAACTTCTCAGCTTCTATCAGTTTTTGTAATTTTGTATGATTGAAATTACTCAGTATAGACCTCCTAGTTTAAGTAAATCGCTTAAAACTGTCATATATATTAAACTTACAAAGTAATCTCTATAGAAATTATTAATTTAAAAATAGTTTATCGTAAAAAAAAAAAGTTTTAAAAATGTGCATCTCATTAAAGTAACTTCTATGCTGTATAGAATTTTTTTATTTACTCTTACTGAATAAAATTCATATGCGGAAATCCAAATTCAATACTTCGATTCTTAAAAAAAAACATTTAATATATAATTTGCATAAAATCAAACTTTTCTTGTAGAGATAACAATCATTTTCTTTTTCAGAAAATGAGTGATATCAGCAAAGATGCCTATATTAGTTCTCATCCTGTGGACAATAGTACTCCCTCTATAGACTGTAATCCAAATCTGTTCGATAAGCATCCCAAAAGCAATTCTCCACAAACTGAATCCACTTCTGTGGAACCCACTGCTTGCCTAATCACGCCTCCTGCTAGCATCCACATTAGTCACATGTATGTGTATAACTTCTCACCAGATCAGTCCGGAAGAAATTCTTCAGCTTTTGATACTCCAATTAAAACTAGGAAGTACCAGTCCCCTGCTGCGAGTAGTGGACCGATTTGTCGAATTTGCCATGAAGGAGACGGTAAAGAGGATCTCGTATCCCCCTGCAAATGTACAGGTAATCAGTTTTTCTTGTTTGTTGAATAACTAACTACAATAATTATATAAATTTATATTATAATTCACCATATTTGCAACAACCGAATTACCAACACTGTGACGGTTGCTTAATACTTCAAATACAACACATTCGGGCCTGGTGATAAGATAATGTCCATCGATGAGAAGGTGCTTGCTATATAAATGAATAATTTAATGGATGACCACAGCTAAGATGTGTAGCTGAAGAAGATAATAGGCCTGATTTATAATAAAGGAGAGACGTCTGTTCTCAATTGATTCCTCCCTCCTCTGATTGAATTTTAATTTCGTTGCAGGAAACGCTTTATATGCGCTTTACCTTTCAATATTCGATTCCTGTAGGAATTCTACCTATTGAATGGCTCTCATGACAAGACTGCGGGAAAATCTCTTCACTTCGTCCATCATGATCCCTAGAACCCAAAACCACCCTTCTTCCAAAAGATTATAATATACGTATGTTATTGCCCATGTTATCTTGTAAACAGGATAATTAGAGTAATTTGTTTGGATTTTAACTGACTTGGAATATGTTGTTAGAAATGTAAAAATCTCGGATGCGTTTGTAAATGGCCCATTTAGCTCAAAGGGAAGGAGGTTGAAATTTTCATTTCTCTATAACTTTCTTAATATTCAAGTTAAAAAAATTAAATCCTATTAGAGAAATTAGCGCCTCATTAAGACGAACAACTTTTGTATTGATAAATTTTTGATAACTGTAATATCTTAGAAGTTAGGGGCTGAAAAGGGATTTTCTTGCCCTAATTTTGACTGTTTCTAACGTCAATATATGTTGACAGATAGTAACACAGATGTAATGGAGTCTACCTTTGCCTTCCAGTTTGCTAAGAGGAATTTTTAGTTTACATTTATTATAATACTAGATTAGAAATTAGGTGTATCTGTTACTTTAAGATAGTAACGAAATTGAGTATATCTGTTATTCAAGACTGTCATCGTATGCAGCACAGCTGGGCAGGTGTACAGCGTAATTATATAGATACCCTAGGTACCAGTCTTATTCCCAATTTGGTTATTGAAGTAACATAGATGTACCCATTTCTTCATATATTCTCATTTAGAGCTTGGTAAAATAAGTTTGCATTTCAGAGTAAATATTAAAAGCAATCTTTGTATAGTAGTGTAGAGACAGGAGGAGAAACGAGTTAGATGCCCCTGGCACCAATCTTAGAGAACGCTTTGGAAATGAAATACTAATGTGTATGCGTCATTGTTGATGCAAAATATAAGATGTCTAAGGGTCATTTACTCTCAGAATGGAACGGATGACTGTTGAAGGGGAAGGAATTATACTATGCCCCGTAGATTCCTTATTTTTGTATAATTAAAAGTACCTTTTTTAATTCTTCTGTCAAGCATTCAATGGGTTCCTGAAAATCAAAAATTTAAATGCATTGTTTGAAAAAAAATTCATAAATGGATTAAAGCATTTTTATTATCAATTAATGAGAATGCTAATCAACTATTTAATTTAAGAGTTAAAAAAAAGCAAATTGAGACTTGTAAATTCTCGTAAAAGGATTTCTGGGAAAAGGGTCAAGAAAGGCGAATCGAACAATACAAACAGAACAAATATGCTGATCATATAGAAATCTTGAGTTGCTTTCAAACGAACTACATGAATCTTGACGTTCTTTTTAAATCTGTATCGCAATTTCCTCGTCTTGTTTTGGTCTGTGCTCGATATAGAAACATCTAAGTTCTTTATTACGCCACTGAATGCCTGCTTATAACTTTTTATAATATAAAAAGCCTATCCTGATGTTAGTTAAATCCCTAGAGAATTTTGCAAGACCATTATAGAAATGCCACATTTTTTAAAACACATTGGACAAAATGAGATTTTATTAAAAATACATTGATTAGTTCGAAAAAGTTAACTCATTTTTCAAAAGCAAACCATTTAAATATTTTAAATTTTATACTTCCTATATTTATATTTTAAAATTTATACAAATAATACGCCCAAGTTTATGGATTTGATTCACGGTTAAAATCGATTGATTCTTGATATCAGCAGTATATATGATTAAAGACTTACAAAAATTCCTCACCCTCATTATCTACTTCTAGATTAAAATTCGTTAAACAGCTTCAGCATTCTCTAATTCAGATGCAAAAAATTAGAGGTTTTGATGGCTAATTTTGTGCATCAGAATTAATGAAATTCAACGATAGGAGAATCAACAAATGAATGTCAGTTACGAGGGAATGCCATGTATTAAGAATGAACTCCAAAAATC
Source organism: Argiope aurantia (assembly GCA_026543865.1). Classification (NCBI taxonomy): domain Eukaryota; kingdom Metazoa; phylum Arthropoda; class Arachnida; order Araneae; family Araneidae; genus Argiope; species Argiope aurantia. The sequence goes on from JAPMOR010125587.1 coordinate 131,164, forward strand.
AGGTGCCGTTATAAAAATACTCCTCGGGAATTCCGGATACTTCTTTAAATTTTCGAATAATCTAGGAGAATTAAAGAACCAAACGCATTCTTAGGCGCTAAGCAAAAACTTGAATTTAAAATGAAAAGGAACTTAAACTTGAATTTAAATCATTTAAATGTTAAAATATTAATTTATCGATATTTTTTGTTTATACAATAAATTTGAATAGCAAAATTCGGTTGATTGTTAAAGATAAAGCAAATATTTTATTAAAATAAACTGTAAGTACTTCGTTAATTTAAATATTAAAGAATACTTGATTTTAAACTAGCCATCTAAAGAAGTAATGATTGTAGTCATTGTAAAGAAACACTCAAGTTTAATTTTCAGATTTCTAAAATTTCTCCAACTCACACAATACACTCTTGAGTGTGACTGATCATGACAGTGTAAAATCAAGATAATATTCAGAGTGTTTCATTTATGACCGTCTGATTAAAAATTATGTAAATGTTAAATTTCATGAATCTCTTCCTATTCTTGAGCTGGTTTGGAAATCTTCACTTTTTTTAAAACAAAGTGTCAGATAAAAATTATTCAATTTTAAAGAAATAGTAAAATTGCAAATTGAAATAGATAATGCTTCAATTAAGAAGAAAAAGTATTATGTACAAACATTTAAAACATTCAATATTTGAATTTCAGTCACAAATAACGAAATATGCGCTGTTATATATATATACAGCACCTACAATGTCATTACAAAACTCTGTATTTTTATCTTTCTTCTGTGCAGTCTTTGGCCAATCGTTATCAGGAAACGAAGCGTTAATAATCACGGTCTTTTACAAAAGACGCTATTCCTGCAAGCTATTTCCAGTCCTTTAAGTTCTGGCTCTGAAGAAATTACGCGGAACTAGTTCATCGTCCGATCGCTAACCCCCTTTATCAAACCCACACTTTAGTAGGACTGGTTCTGAAATTACATCGACAGAAAAAGCGAATTCAGAATTGTACGGATCCTGTCTGAAAGAATAGTCTTCTCTAACTTCAAATTTCAATTTTTGTAATGTCGATTTAAATTCCAACATACTCGGGAATTGAATTAGGAAAGAAGCGATATTCATCTTCGCAACTGTATAACATTCAAGGTCGATGATGACTAATTTCTGCTGACGAACTCGAAATATTTTGATTTTATTTTTCTTTTATTTATTAAACAGCAGCTGCTTCTTAACACGACACAGACTAAATTAATCGTTTGGTGGATGCCAACGTTGGCATTTTTTTCTGTCACGATATGGTTAACTTATAATACTGAAATAGAAAAATCTGAAGAATATTGGAATAAATGCGGCTTGATCTTTTTATCTATATTCTTAGTTTTTTTCAGGGAAATTAATTTCGTTTCCCTTTTGAAAATTGATTTAATTTGATTACGTTTAATTCCTTCATTATTTAATAAGATCAATACGTGCAATAAATATCAAATACGCTGCTGTAAGTTTACAATCAATCCTTCAGGAGAAAAAAGGACGAATCGCCGATATATAGCATAAAACAATGCGCAGTTTAATATACGATTGATATAATTCCATGAAATTCCCTCTAAAAAACTTATTTCTTTTTCTTAATTTTTATCTAATCGATTTAATTTTTTTCACAAAAAATAGTTTGATATATACAATGCATCGGATTCCCTACAGAAATTAATAATTGCATGAAATTTATCTTATGCATTCTCTGTAATCGATACTTGCAATTTAAACTCATTATAAATTCTAATTCCCTTTTTGCTTTTATTGTAAGAATTCCGATTCTCATTAAAATAATTCTTATTTTTAAATTATAAGTAACATTGAATTCTACTGATAGTTTTATGCAGTTTAAAAATAATCTAAAATTAACCTTATTGCCTTAAGGAATAATTCAATAGTGTGTATGTGTGTATGTGTTTTAGAAGTCAGTCTATGATTTTAAGTAATAGAATTTCGCTTTCAAAATTTCCATTTATAAAAAAATAGATTTTTTTTCTTATAATAAAAATATTAATGCCATTGAAGTAGCTGTATATAAGTATTGATCATTGTTACATTTTCCATTAGCATTTTGTTTTGTGTGAAATAAATATGCTACTTTTTAATTCTTCTTTTGCAAATATTCATTTGTAGGTTCTTTTTTCATATCTTGAATATTACTTCTATTCAACAATGGAGCAATTGCATAGAATGGTTCAAGACTATTTTAATTTACTCAATTATAGCACAACACTCCATTATTAAAAGTTAAATTCATTAATTTTGAAAATACTTGATCTTCAAATTTAGAACTTTTGACTCTCCGATAGTTTGCAAATAGTCGTCCATATACAGTATATTTATAAAATGCGGAGGATATTTTGATCTAATGAACAGTCGCGTTAAACTATATAGTAAATACATAATTGGGCGAATTTTATCACTCACCAAAATGTCTTCTTGTTCACACTGCCTGCCACACATTTAACATTTGATTTTAATTTTCATATAAACAAAACATTTGATATTTTTCACCAAAAATTCAAACTATGAATATGCTTAATTGATGCTCTATACAGGAATTTTTTTCGTGCAGGTTGAGAGCTAGTCACAATTTTCCCCCTCGTTATACAAATTCAAGTAATTCGTTTTATAAAAGTTCACCATACTTTTATAACGAAGCAGTTTGTTGTTTACTTATAGACTTCATAATAAGATATCCATAAGTTAAGAGTTGTTACAAAAAAAAATTAAGTGATAAAAAAATGTTGCTGAATTTTATTGGACAATTTGATTTTTTAAGAAACCCGAGAAATGTGGAATCAATTATAGCATAAACTCTTAGTTCCTCTGACTAATATATATATTTTATAAATACCATCATCAACAGTTGAACTCCATTCATCTAGATTAACTGAAAGCTGGTTTTATCCAGATAACTAGATAATAAAGGGAAAAAATTATTTCTTAGAAGAAAAAAGAATTTGCTTATAACGTATGAATTCAATGACTATAAAAACAATGTTGCTTACTTTTTAATACTTATATATAAAATTAGTCTGTTGTTTTACCGTCTTCACTTATTTTTCTAGGGACAATTTCAATTTCCCCCTACCCTCAAAGCTATTCAGGTAACAAGAATTCGGATCACTTAACTTATGGGTGCTCAGTTAATTATTCGTTTAAATAAATATAATAACGAACTTTCGAAATTATATGGCGTAAATGAAAAACGGCTTCTACTTTGAAAGAGAATTAAATTCCTACTAATAAAATAATCTATAAGAAATACAAATTTTTTTATTTGATGTTTCATTTGATCATTTATTAATTTTACGGACACTAAGAAATTTTGAAATCTGGCTTGAAGAACATTATCGCATTATTTGCACAAGAAACGAACAGAAGAAACTAAAAACATTCGAAAAATCTAATGAATCATCAAATGTTTCGATTTATTTCATAAATAAAAACAGTGTATACGAAATTGTGAATTTCCTCCAAGTCAGTATTCGGATAATACAACTTTTTAAAAGAATGTTTTATTTTTAAGTATTAATTAAGGCATCTGCTTCAATTTATTTAAAAATATCTTGAGCATAATTATAGAATGCAAATGAGGTTAGCTTCTACACTGCGCAACCATACTCAACCGGGCATTAGAATTACGAACTATAATTACTGGAAAGCATTACACAAGCGAAATATCATTATCTACGAGCATTTATCACTCAACTTGCTACAAGGTTACACTTCCCGGAACTTAAATGGGAATTACTTTTGCTTTCTTCAAGCAAAAGTAATTCTTGGAAAGCCCTTTGAAAGTAGGAAACAATTCTGTGTCAACTTTCTGCCTAATCATTTTCTCTTTTGTTCTTTTCAATTCCTAAAGTTTTAAAAATAATTTAAATTTAATTTTTGAAGCCTAGTGCCTTACTTTCGTTTCAACCGTGATTTGCAAAATTCGAATTTTTGTGTTCATTGTTTCTATTTTTTATGAAAATTTTCGATCGTTTACAATGATATAAGCGGTGAGAATGTATAATATTGAGTTGTGATTCTTATTTTATTCGGCTATTATTAAATATTATACTGGCAATTACCTGAAAAGTATTCCGGCATCTTTTATCAAAATAGGCATCACCTGTTCATATTCTAAAACAGCCAACATTTTTATTTTTTCATATGCAAAAAATACAAACAAGTATAATAGTAAAAAATACCCTTTTAGATTTAGATTAATTTCTACATACCTCGCTGTGTCCAATAAAAAATATTTTTGTAATTTTACCTGTGAACGAGAATTCAAAAGCGTGACGAACTAAAAATAATTGGTATACGGTGTTTAACTCTATAATTGCAGATTTCAGTCAAATATTGGACTAATATATATAACAAAACTAAAAATAATGAGCTATATCTTCAAAATTGATGTTTTGTATCAAAGTAATAAGTTAAAGGGTTGGTCTGTGTAAATGTATGCATAGGAATATGAGATTTCGAGAGTATTATGACCTAGAAAAGAAGCCTGGTACCTCGACTCGCCGCCAAATGTGTAGATCTACGTCAAACTGGATTTCTTGCCGTCAAGAGAAAGATGTGTTCAAAATTCTTATTGGGTTTTCATTATACTATAAAATGTAATATCATGGTAGTATAAGAAATTTAGCCAAAGCAATATCGTTGATTTGCATTTCCAAGTTGCTTGATACAAAATCTGAATGAAGCATGTTTTAAAATATACGATGTTCATTTTATATTTAACTCCAAATGAAATATTTTTTATATTCTTTCATCAAGAGAATTTTCAGCATCCCTTAATGAAGACTATTCTTTTAGGCTGAGATAATTGCTCAACTAAATAAAGCTTTTAAATGTTTAAGAAAAATTCAAATAATTGTGCTTAAAGAACTCTGCATGTTTGATATCGCTGAATTAACGGCATTTTAAAAAACTAAAGGCATTTTAAAAAAACTAAAGGCAAACTAATTTAAGAACTAACGGCATTTTAAAAAATCAAAAACCATGTGTTAATATACAAAAATCGTGTAATATTTGAAGTGTTGCAGTATTTTCATAAATTTTGTTATATAAATTATTCTGCGCTTCTGCGAGATTCTCAGTAAAATTCTCGGAGTAGTTGAAATTCTGGGAGAAATTTTTTTATTGAATAAAAATACAGAAAATTTCCGAGCTACTCGATTACTAGAAAGAGTGTAAATTATTTTTTTTTCTCCTTCTGATCATTAAAATATAGTGAGGATATTAAACCGAAATAGTTCGATTTCCTCAAACGCGGGAAAAGAATCTTTCCACCAGCGTTCTTTTAGCAGACACGCCGGGCAGCTGGGTTGTACTAACAACACAGCCGTGAAAAACCCCAAATCGATTCCCGTTTTTTCTTTCCTGTTGAATGTGCTCGTGATATAAACAAGTGTCTAAAGATAATCAGCAGCTGGCTGGTGTCAGAGGTTGGCTGGCAACTGAAGAAATAACATGGTTTTTGGCAGCATAAACTTGAAGAAAAAATCTATACAGAATCTTCTTTTTCGTGAAAACTTGACCAAAAATATTTATAAAATTGCTTCATAAACTGTTTACATTCTGAATATACAAAATTAACTATCTCTGCACAATTATCTGACATGCTGTTTCCATAACGGATTTAACTATATTCCTTACCAACTGAACTATTAAAACTGAAACTCGTGGAACATAGAATATATATATATATATATAATATAATGTGTGAACTCCCTCTAGATTTTCACTTTTCTCAATCCCATCCATTTCTGAAATATTTTTACTTCCACTTATACAAAGTATACTTAGAGGAAATAATGCAATCACCAAAGGTTTCAGGTCGGGTATTTTGACCCCCCCCCCTGTTTTTAAATACCCCTGACTGAATTTTTTTTTCTACTGTGCCTGTTTCTGCAAATAACTCCAAATTTGGTTGGTAGCTTTTATATCAATACAGATTTCTGTCAAATTTTCGACGAAATTGAACTATATGAATTTCGCAACACCAAATTTGTATGTTCGTTATGCGTAATAACTCAAAAGCGTAATAAACTAATTATATCAAATTTTGCGTATGATTTTGCCACCAAAATTGCAGAAGTATATCAAACTTTATTCCAAATCCACCAATGGATTGATTGTCGGTTTGCTTGCTCATGTGTAAGTAAACGTCTAAATGAAACACAGCAACCTAGATAAACATGCATTTGTATTTGGAATTGTGTAAATCTACCACAGCTTGAACTCAGCTAGCATATGCCCAACTGTCTCTTTTTCTAGGAATTTATTCCGCTACAATGAATAATTTACTAGTTAATATTCCCTCTGGCGTTTCAGTTTAGTGACTAATAATTTTACAATATGCTTCAAATTGTAACTATTTACTGCATAGTGATTTGTCACTTAATTTTTGCATTTTCATTATTTTTATTAAGCAATATACTGATTCTACCAATTTAAGTAAAAAATTTTAAATAAAATCTTTAATAAAAATTCAGCTAAACTCATTTAATTTAAATCAAATGTAAATAGAAATTTGATTTTTTTTTTCATGACACTCATTCATATCTATTTAAGCAACTACGGCTGAAAAATGAAGAGATAACAATGTAGGGTTAAAATTTTCCAGAGCACTCAACAAAATTTGTTACAGATTTAAACCAAAAAACAATTTAATGTATGATGAAATAAAATTCAGTAGTAGTTAATCAAAACACCTATGCTTAACATCTTTTGAAATAATTTTTCCGGTCTCAAAATTCAAACGGGCATTTTCGGAAATTTCCTGTCTTTGAAGCCATATTAGTTATCAACTTTTGATCATAATAGAGCACCTTTACACAAATAAGATGTTCTCAAAAATACTTACTCCTTTTAGAATAAATATGTCTGTGTCCTAGATATCTGTATAGGTGAGAGCTAACATGATACGATATATGCTATTGAATCAGTATTTTAAATGAAATTTGTTTTCTATTTTAATAAAATGCTGTAATTTTTATTTAACTATGATACCTATATTGTAACATGCATATCACTCAAACGTGTTTTCTCTTCCGCTACAGAGCTGGCAGGCCGCGGTGGCCTGGTGGTAAAGTCTCGGCTTGTGAGCCGTAGGGTTTCAGGTTCGAGACCCGATTCCACCGAAAAACCGCCGTGTAAGGGGATCTGTTGCACGTTAAATCAGTCATGCCAAACGTCCTCCAGGTGGTGTGGTGTGGAGGGGGGGAGCCAGCTCTGGTGTCGTCCTCGTCATCTGACCGTGGTTCAAAATTACGAGGTCCATCCCAAAATAGCCCTTTTGTTGCTTTACAACGGGACGCTAATATAACTAAACTAAATTCCGCTACAGAGCTGTGTCAAGGTATATCCATGTTAAAATCTCTTGGTTATTGTAAAGTTTATTTTTAAATTATGAGTGTTCATCTTTTATGATTTACCCATAGTCCGCAACTCGGATATGTAAAGGAACACCTGCAGATTCAATGCAGAATTATTGCTTCCCTGATAGGTACAAAAAGCTGTTGTTGCTATTTCATGCCCACCACTGATGATGGGAATATATCTTTGTGTGAGAGAGATTCTTTTCCCTTCGATCATAGAGCCTGAAATTTATTTTTGGCGGCGGCTCAGTCATTCAGTCCCTCCCGCATGGTAATGTGGTTTGCGGTTAAAACCCTTGGATTGTGTCTTAGCTTTTAAATGTAATGTCCGCGACAACCTACTATCCTTTGGCTGCACACTGTTTAAAAATCTGTTGCAATCTATGAAACAATTTCTGAATAAATTATTTTATATAGTAGGCTTTATAATGAAGATACTCTATGAAGATACCAAATGCACAATAAAAGAAACTGTGTTACTTGAGGTACTTTGATTAGTCATGAACAATACAGCGTATCTGTAAACTCTTATTGCAAGAAACATGGTGAAAGTACATGGAAAGGCGGGCATCCTTGGTCATAAAGTCGGAGGTTACAATTCATCAGAAACATAAAAAAAGCAAGTCGTATTCCAAACTAGAGACGATTATTTATCCGAAGCATCAATGCAAGGGCAAATATTCTTCCTTTCTGTATTCTAGCCTGTTTAGGTCATTCTGCTCATGGCATATCATGGCAGTTTGTTTATTGCATGACGACATCTCTCACATCAAGGCATATTTAAAGAAGCCTTTTTTTTTTCACTTCTAGATAAACGAAGTGGGCCTCTAATTACATCTTCATTGGGACGGACCAAGAAGTCCAATGGCCCCGGGGACGCCTGAAACAGTTGTCATAAAAACTTATTAATTTTATTAATAATCGAGTCCTGAAAAACTCTTTATCCCTGCAGACGAGATCAAAGCCATAATATACATTTTTCAAAGAGCGCAACAATTCGTTGTTCGTCCATGTATGCTAAAAAACAAAGCCATAAATATCATTCTCAGTAACTTGTTTCAAAATTTTTGTGATATTAATATTAAAGTTGAATATCTGTAAGATTCACCTTCCTCCTCGAATAAAGAATGAATGTGGACGACATTTCCTTTTTATGCCACTATGAATTGGTTTGTGACAGTAGGTTCTTTGGGAAATTTTAATCATGCTCTACACTAATTGTCGCTTTGTCTTGCAAGATTTCAGAAATTCTTAGTTTTCCTTATTTCTCAAACGAATGTACTTCATCGTTGTAATAAATTGAACTATATTCTAAACTTTAATTCGCTCTCTGTCAAAGAAGCTGATATGCACGAAGTGTATTTCTCAAACAATTTTTCTTCAGACATTGGCTCCGAAAGTGATATTATAACTAATATAATTAGAAAATATTGGTAAAAATGTAACATTTTAGGTAAAAAATATCGTTTTTATTGCAGGAACCGTCGGAGTAGTCCACAAATCCTGCATGGAAAGATGGTTAAGTACGAGACCTAATACAAATGATAAATGTGAAATATGCAATTATACATTTGTAACAGCACGTTATCCAAAGTCCATTATGGAGGTAAGTCTAAATGATTCATTAATTATCGAAAAGAGCACATTTTGTTTACATGATGCGAAACGATTTAAAGTGAACTTATGAAAAATCATTCAACCAAACGAACGTGATAAGAATATATATATATATATATAATATATAAGATTTCCGAGCAGACTTGAATGTCATATGAGAATATTTGTCCAGCCTGTAAATGGCACTTAAAATGGTCCATTTTTTATAAAGATTTTTGTAAATGACTTAAGAGTTTTTCTCTCTCATTTTGTATGAGGCAGGACATTAAAATTAATTACGTCTTTATTTAACGTTCGTTCTTGGATGTCAAGATGAAATTCTTTAACCGATATTTCATTCGCTTCTTGATTCATTATAGTTCTTAAATTTTGTATAATTGTGTGTGCCTGAAGTCTTTACAACATCTAAATATTTTTAGAACTTAATTATCAATAAATGCCTCAAATATCGCTTCTATATGCAACGCTTTCTGGTAGTGAATGCAATAAAGTTTTACAAGGTCCCATATTAATTATTATAATTACTAGATACATCGAAGAATTGTACATATTTATTAGAAATCAAAGGCAGTGGCCTCCGCCGAAACTCGCACATACTCCTTAATTGAAATATTATCCCCTTCTCCTACATAAAAATTCTGAACTTGAGCAAGGCCATGAGCGTCACGAGCTCTCACATTTTTATTTTCAGAGTACCACACATGAACGTTCTGTGCTTGGTAATATAATAAAGAAAATCGAATACGCGTTTTGGGACACTTTTTTAATGTCTACAAAAAAAATCGGACATAACTTTTTTTTTTCATTTACCTATGTTGTTGTGTTTTTGAGTTTTCACATTTACTTGTGCGCAGATGTGCAGACAGTAAGGTGGTCAAACCTTTTGATGGATAGGAATCAATACTTTATACTAAGAATGCGTACCTTTATTTACCGAGAACTATGTATTTTGTAGTTAACGAATTCACTTGGATTCAAATATTCGCGAATTAATAAAACCGTAGTTTTTTTCTTTATAAATATGTTAACATTCTTTATTAATTTATTTTATTTCAAAATACTTTCTTGAAAATCGTACTTAAAATGAAAATATTCCTATTTACTACACGTCTTCAATCATTCATTGCATATTCAATAATCTCGAAATAGGTACTTATCTTAAAATATGAAAAATAATCAGCTATAGGGCATGTTTTAGACAATCTCTGACTGTATCAAATTATTACTTTCAGGTGTATCTAAGCTGTTTCGTTACTCTATCAAATTACTCGCCAGTAATGATACATAAATGATCTTTACAAAGCACGTCATCTTTTTGTCACTTGTTACATTGAATTAAACATTTGAAAACGGTTTTCTGACGTAGTGTATGCACATTTTTTCTTGCATTTGTTTCTCAGTTTTTTTTCTTTTACAAATTTTTTATGTATCAGTAAAATGTTTGTATATTAGGTCTACTTACTTTTCAGTGGATTCGAAGTGATGAAAATAATGGCCATCATCGGCGAAGTTTAATGGGTGATGTGACATGTTTTATGCTTCTGACTCCTTTGGCTATTGTTAGCAGTTTCTTATGTGTTGAAGGAGCCAAGAGACAAGTGGTATGGGGCAATAGCTTAGAAGCCGGATGCCTCATGGCCTTAGCCACATTTCTCATTACAATATATTTCGTTTGGAATTTATTAACCATAAGGTTTGTGAACAATTTCATTTATATAACTTACAATCCATTCAAGAAATCTTATTGTTCAAAAAGTCTCATTCTATGTCCTAAAAAAGATAGGTATCTCTAATAGTTCCGACTCTAATGCCAAGTAACGCTCTATGCAAAAGAAAGAGTGAATTTCAAATTGCCATTCAAGATTCAGATTTTTTCCACCGCTGTATGAAACAAAGTATTATGTTGTTCGGAAAGTAATTTCGTTTTTTCCCGACAGAGGATTTAATTGTATTTTTTTTGCACCCAACTTCACATTTAAGCCGTATAATTTTATATGCTTTGAGAGCTCATATAGCAAGGCTTGTGTGTGAAAAATTCCAATTAATTCTACGCAGTATTTTTGGTTGGTGCCCTTTTAAATATGGAGAGCGATAAGCAGCATTTTCGACATATCTTACTGTTTTACTACAGAAAGGGTAAAAATGCTGTTCAAACCAGAAAGAAATTGACCGATGTGTATGGAGAAGGTGTGTTGACAGTACGCCAGTGCCAGAACTGATTCGCTAAATTTTTTAGACGGTAAAACCTTCACCTCAAATGAGGTCAAAAACCACCTCGATCAGTTTTTTGGCAGCAAAAACCAAAAATTTTATGAGCGTGAAATTATGCTACTACCAGAAAGATGGCAAAAGGTGTTGGACCAGAACGGCCAATATATAATTTAATAAAGTATTTGTTTATTATACGAAAACTATCTTTCACTTCCACAAAAAAAAAAAAAAAAAAAAAAAAAAAAAAAAAAAAAAAAAAAAAAAACGAAATTACTTTTCGAACAACCCAATATATTTTAAATTTGTGAATTCTCAGAATTAAGGTAAACGTATGTATAACGGCACAAAATGCTTTGTTACTTGAAAATGGAACTGTTGCAGAAAGAAAAGCCTTTTATCCTCTAGAGTGAATACTTTTTTCAACTTCATCTCTCACTAATTATCCTTTACATAAGTTTTACTGTCCATACAGATCACTTTTTTATTAGATTCGTACATTTTTATAGAAAATGTATGAATTGAAAAATTTGAATCTTTGCTTACGAATTTAAACTCGAAATGCGATTAATAAATTGCTCAGTGTTGCAGAAAGTTTGATTATACAGACATTGAAAGAATTCCAAACACTTCTGAAAAATTCATTACTTAATCACCATAGTATTGGAAGTAATTTTTAAATAAATTTTTAAATAAATTTGCAGAAGTTGAAACTGCTCAAAACATTCGTAAAAAACGTTCAGGATAACAGAAAAAGAACTAAGACGACTAAACAAGAAAAACCAATGATGCGAATTGAACAAAGGAGTTTATACATTCTGCTATCCTATTGCTCATTCTTGGAATACACTTGTTCCAAGGGCAATATTTAAATATGATGGATATTTCATTTTGAAATTTCTACTTCACTGAACTTTTGTTGCTCAAGTTTTCTTATGATTCTAATATTTCAATTTCATTAAACTTTCTTTTGTGAAACTCGTCTTTACTAGAGATTCTCTCGAAACTCTCTTGCGAATGTTCCGGGCAGTTCCAAATTTTCTTATTGAAGTTTACGATAACTTATTGGTTTACATATTATCATAAAATATTTCGATGACGCAGTTTTAAAAGATTCCTAAATATAAAAAACTGCTGAACACCAATTAATATATCAAACTGTGAAATTGAAAAGAAATACAAACATTAACAATGGTAGAAAACGAAATAATATAACGTTTTAATTTCATATAAAATGGTCTATTGAGGCTATCTATTTTTGAAAGGCGGTCAACAAAAGGCAATTTAAATTTTAAGAAGCATTTGATGCCACGTAACAATACGATGTTAACAAAAAGTTATTTAAATAAAAAAAAATTAAGAGATCGTGTTTTTGAAGCGGGTTAAAGTATAAAATAATTAATCCTAGCGTCATGCAGATTCCTAACACCATATAATTTTTTTTGAAAATCAACGATTTTGAATTTTTAAAATTCAAGGTTGCAAATTTTCTGCTTTTTAGACTTGCTTATGTAAACTTGCAATGATTTTAAACTAACTTCCCAATGAGATAAAGAATTGGTAGGGCGCCATCTGTCAGTAGTGGAAGTTTTTAATCAATTGCTATATTTGTATCAGCTCGCTGGACAAGAAAGCGAGTTATTACATTGCCATCCTGTTCTGAACTATATTTAAAGTTTCAACATTCCACCTCATCGGGAGGTTGGTTTAAAATCGATTACAACAATCCTGCGCCCTCTGTGCCTATAACCCTGAGTTATCTAACTAGTTGAATGAGCACAAGATGGAAGGGGTTGCTTAATACACTTTCTGTCATGACTCGCCTGCGATTCACACTTGATAGATAATTAAATGATTTCTATCTTTCAACTATTGCAGAGAAGGGTTCATCTAATTGGCTTTTAGGCATGAATCAAAGGCCAACAATCAACGTGTAAATTTCAAGCAAATTAGTTGAATTTATCTCCATATTTCGAAGTAATGCTTTTCTAAATTTTTTTCTTTTTACAAAGAATTGCTGAGATTTTTTTTTTTTTTGCATGTGTATATTTTTTTCGGGGGAATTTATTTTAATGGGAAAATAAGTAACTATTTGTAAACACTAATATGCTAAATACTGAATTATCTTATTCTTACATTTGCACCTGTTTAGATATCACTTGAAAGGTTACCTGAGATGGCGAGCAATGAACCATAATGTAAAACTTCTAAGAGTCCAGCGAGTCTCCACTGCTACCAATGGTAGTACAAGCAACTCTCAAGGCGAAGCAACAGTTTCTCAGGTTTTGGAAAATGCTGGATCGCCAACAGTTTCCATTGCGATACCTGATCCCTAAAGAATGTGATCTAGACATGATTTTTGACTCGTTTCTAAATACATCGTGAGTTTGGTAAGTATATTTTGATATCGGAAAAACTGTGATCTATACTGAGCTAGGTCCAAAGTGCTTCCCTATATAATTGCATACAAAAGTCACTAATTTGAACGGACATCAAACGGAAAAGTGGAATATTTTTAAAGCGTAAAAAATTAACTAAGAAATGTGTTTAACATACAACTGATAAAATAAAATCAAAAGTTAGTTCTTAATTTACTATAAAACTCAATTTAAAAATTCAACGGGTTCAATTGGGGTATTTTTTTCACTTCATTTCCTTAACTATGCTTTTAACAAATACTGAAGTCAAAAGATGTTTGCGTAAAATTGTATGACAAAATATTGCACTACATGAGCCCATATGGAGTCATTTAAAAGAACTGCAATATTTCAGATTTAGGGATCCATTACTTTGAGTATCTCCGAATGGCTTCAAGCTTTCCTCAAAAGCATCTCCTTCTCTTTTGATTCCGCATGTAAGGTTTTCACAGGGAGAAAAAAAAATTCTATCTTTAGAATTATATCACTGCTTTTCTAGTATTACTCACTCCTCTATTATTAGCCGAACCTCTTTCACCTCCTTATCAACCAGCTCGATTTACAGCGCTATCTCTTTCTCCACGGGAAAATTATTCCACATAAAAATTATAACTACACAGTGAAGTACTCTATACTTTGTAAGAGTATGAAAGGCAGCTTTAAGTCCTAACCGTCATTTAAGCACAATGTTCTATGCTTAGCTCTTTTAAATGATTTCCCCCTGTTTATTATTTCCATTAAAATTACCATCATTATTAAGGAAAATATATATTGCTTCTACAGCATATATTAATATTATGTAATAAATAATTGTTAGTTTATATTTTCAAAAAATATTTAAAACTATTACAATATTAAGACCATAGTAATAATATAAAATGAATTTTGTTTCAGATCACTTCTCATTTGAATATATAAGCTTACTGCCGAAAAATAGAAGCTGCTTGTTTAAATAAGCTGCTTGTTACGTATCTCTTAAATTCACCTTATTTTTATATTACATTAATCGCCCGAGTTTTAAATCAGATGAGTTTTCGTCTCCAAATATTGTGTAACCGCCTGTTGAAGCCACTTTAGTGATTATATAAATAATGATTTTAAAAAATGACTTCGTCATTTACTTAAAAAAATTTTCATTTCAAGACTGCCATTTTGCTGCTTATCATTCAACTACTTAAATACTTAATCAGATATTTTAAAGTAATGCATTCTCTGTCGAGCATAAATTAAATCAATAAACCCTTTAAAAACTAAGCATTAATATTTCAGTGCCTATTTTTATTTTAAACTTTAGCATGTTAGAATCTGTTTTAATTTCGGAAACGTATAAAGTGATTTTTTTAGAATGTCTCAAGAAATTCACTAAACCTGATAGATATATTGATCCTTTAGATATATTGTTGAAATGAATTTGAACTTAAAAATGTTTCAAATCTGGAAACATTATGCAACGAAAATTACCCATATGGTAATTATAGCAGTAGAATCTGAGCTGTTTAGCGGAAGAAAAAACAACCTTCAATAATTTAATTCTTACAAAATTTTTAATTTCTCATTGTAAAACTCATAGAAAAACTAATCACTTATGTGGCTGTGTGAAACTTTGTTACATCCTGTTTAACTAGCGATTTAGCTTTCTTTAAAAAAGATGCAACATTGAAGGAAACTGACAAAAAAAGCTTTTCAAAAACTCGTCGATATATCCATTATGATTATGACAACACAACCGATTGTTCCGTTTTACTTTCAAACAGCAATGGAATAAGTCAAAATTTTCCCTTACAAAATCGTTGCTAGAATCTAATCAGGACTGGACTTGGTATAGACAACAGTATATGGTACCCACAACTTTGGGACTTTGAGATTTTGAGATTTGAGATTTTTTTTGTAACATTTAATTTTGTGCTTCCATTTTACATCACAAGAGTATCGAATATATCATTTTCTAAAGCATATCACTCTAGTATCTCTTCAATGTACTAGAATTTATTCAAATTAAAATCAAGTATTAACTAAATCTAAGAGCATTAGGATATTTTTTCCTTTTGTTGTATCCTTGCAGGTCAACTTGTATGCCTAACGATTTTTTTTTTTTTTACAAACTATGTATTATCGAGCTAAACTTGTATAATAATTACTATTTTGCTCAAACCAACTTTAAACTTATTTCATTTTTTAATTTGTGACCAGAATAAAACCAACTCGCATGAAAGCGATCGGAAATCAGTCATATTATATCAATTTATTACAATAGTAGTTACTTTAAACTTTTTTAGCATCTTTTAACTGAAATCATTAAATAGCTGGCTTTGAAATTTGAAAAGGAAAAAGAAACTCCCAAACTTGCAATGTCTAATTATCCCTACAGAATTTAATCTGACTCTGTCTCCTATTATTACACCACTATGAAAAATTAATTTATTTTCAGAGTGAATGGCATTGGAAATATTTTTTCAAACTTGCAAATATATTCAAAACTATTATAGAAACAGAGCTAAATGTTCCTCTTTTCTTTATTTCTTCCCGATATCCGGAAAATTAATAAAAATCACTATTAAAAAGTCATTGCTAAAAGTTTCGGCTAATGAACCACAATAAGAATATTTTTGGGCGACAACTTGCAAATTTTTCTTTTTTAAAAAGAAATCTGTTATCTATAAAAGAAAGCTGTTACAATTTTTTTATATTTTCTATCGACTGTTAATTTTAATTTACAGCAAATAGATGGTGAATATTGCAAAATTTTTCTGGATTCTAAATTCATTTCGGGCCATCTTTCGAAGCGTTATCTGAATTGTTTTCAATGATGTAAGGAACGTAGACAAAGTAGGTTGTACAGTTCCGAAAGATAGAGAAAAAAAATACTTAAGAGATTTATCTGTAAAGGAATGTAATGCCTGATTTGGTAAGTTGTTTACTGATTTGCAAATAATCCTCTTTGAGGTTTAGTTATCGGGTTCGCAAACTTAATGATTAAAAATAATATCAATTCTTTGAAATAAACTATTTTTCACAAATCCCTTAATACTACACCGTTTTTCATCTAAGTTTCCATCGACATTTTCTGTGGGATCTGTATTATAAGAACATTGTGTACATTGAATAATTCGATAAAAAAAAACTCTTTATAACAAATTTTTTCAAAAAGCTTAATTTTTTTCCTCGGATGTTATCCTTGGTACTAGCAAAGAAATTGAAAATGTTTGTTCACGGATATTGATTGCAGAATTATAATTATATGCACTGATATAAAAACATAAGATAAAATATTCAACTTGTATGCCCGCAGTTTTTTGGCGATGCCTTAAAAATGTATTTTTAATGCATTTAAAAACTTTGTTTTTAAAAATCCGTGCTCTGGGTAGCGTTTTATTCTTAAAACGCTTTTAACACCAGCTTAACACATTAAAATATTCATCTTGATGGTGATTATTGCAATTATTCTTTTCAGATACGAAACGGGATGATCGATTTTTAAGCAGCAGCATTCAGTGAAACCTGTATGGTATTAAGAAAATAGAAATTATAGTTCTTGGCTTTTATAAGAGTTTATGTTTACGGGCATATTCTGTTCTTTTCATAAATTAGAAGTTTAATAGTTTGTAAAAGAAGTATTCAGGTGTTTTATTTTATTCTACTTTTATTTAATTTGTGATATTGAATATTGTGTTAAAATTTGTATGGAAGGATCATTTTGATTTGTACTTCAAATTTCTAGCTCAAATTTACCTTCTGATTAATTTTCAATCTGATTCTGTTACATGATTAATGTATTATTGTTTAATAAACCACTGAAGTTTTTAATACAGTTTCATTAGTTTGTCTCAAACCAAAGTTTCCGGAAGTTTTTCGAGTTGAAATACTTGCTGAAAACTCGCATCCCATGTGAAAAGCACAAACAGCAATAGGCTTGGAACATGATTTTATAGAAGGAAAAATGAACTGTCAGAATATCAAACGTTCGTTGGCGTTATTTTACCCATTTACCAAAACTCATCTGATTCAATTATGTAGCTCTAGAATGTTGCAACTAAATAAAGCTTGCTAAACCTAAAATGGAAGCACAAATCTTTTGTTGCTTGAAATATGGGTCTTTTTTTTTTACTTTGTTTTAATTTCCCATTTTTTTTTGTTCAAGTTAAGCCAAATATCGTTTTCTGTTTTTGTTGGAATCGTCCATTTTAGTGATAAATATTACTATGAGCATAATTTAAACCTTGCTGAAGATTTTGAATTAATCTTTGTTTTACTTTATTTTGTAAATTTCTGTATTTTTAGTATTTTGTTCACAGCGGACGCCGTTTAATGTAATCACGTCCAATTTATCATTCCCTTCATATCAAAAAAATTCTCAAACCAAATCGATGTACTTAAAGCACACAACGATAATCATTTATAATGATCATTATATCGTTCAATATTATCAGTTTTGAAGTAGATGATTAACCTTTCCTTCTTCAATCAGCATCAACAATTGATGTTCTTACCATCGTTGAAAGGGGAAAACCCTGAAAGATAACTTAACCATCGGTGGTAGTTCATTCTCTTTTCTGAATTAAAGCGCTCTAGATTGGTTTGAATGATCAACTAAACTGCTAGATCTGGCTTGAAATCTGTTAAACAGCCATAACCTATTGTCGCGCGTGATTGAATTATGGTATCAAAACAGATTTTTCAAAAACTGACTTGAATTGGACAAAGTTCTTAACAGGCATAAAAATGAGTCAACGCAACTCTACGGCGCATAGAAAAATTTCACTATGTGTATTCTTTGTAAAAGTTTAAGAAATCATGATATTTTTGTGAGCAAGATCAAATAATAAACGTTGATTTCCAAGGGCATGAAATTGTCGAAGAAAAACCTCTAACGAAAGTCGGAACGAATTCAGCAGTGATATTTTGAAACCCGGTTTTTTAGCATTGTTAAAAAATGCATATGAATATTAACAATATATAAATGTAAGGAATAATTGTCGCTAAGCAACAATTATAGAATATTTTGGCTATTGTTTAGTTATAGATAGCGCGAAGGTAGGTGATTTTTTTCTTCTTTTCCTTTGATATTACAAAAGTGTAATTTTATCCAATTCGGTTATTATCAATCTTTCAATGTGATCAAAATTCTCACGTTCCGAAATGATCTCATTAAATAGAATCTACTGTATGTACAGCAGCATAATAAAAAGTCGTTGTCTAAAAGAACAACCTGTATGCTGTTAGCTTAAAAACTTCTGCATCTTTACAGTATCTACTTTCTATAACACATGACTGGAAACTTGAAAGACATTTTGCGTATCGGATTTCGGTGGCGTTATAAGTTATATTCAGACCAAGAGGGCATTTTTTTCTACTTCAAAAGTTTGTGCAAGATGTAATATTGATAGATATTGAAATAGATAGAAAAACATAGCTACACACAGTATGACATTTAGTTACATATTTAGATGATATACGGGTGCATTTTTCATTAGACTGTGGCGTCACATATATTGATTTTATTTCATCAATGGTCTAACGCGCTTGCTTTCGTATGGTGTGGAAATACGAAGAGCATTGTTTTTTTTTCGCTTGTAATCTAATTCTAGTTTAAAACTGTAAACCATTCGTTTACAACTGAAATGTGAGGTGAGATTTTCACTTAAAAATATTAAATTTTATACGTGTCTAATAAAAAAGAAAAACTTCAGATTATTTTTTTTAAATTGATATTTTTTGGCCTTAATTTTTAAAACTTGATGCTTTTCAAGGCGTTAGAATAAAAAGCAATATGAATCAAACAATACTGTCATCAAAAATGTGCAACTCTCGTTTTTAAATATCAACCTACTTCGGCTATTCACTACTGAAGCATATTATAGGTCAAAATGACAACCGTTTGCTGAGTTCTACTAATCACCATTGTTACTTTTTTACTCGTACATTATCCCTTTGACATTTGATTATCCAGATAAGAGTATCAAATCATCTGATTTTTAAATCAATAGAATTTAAGTCATCTGTAGCCTTATTCTTTAAAATTGATATTGTTTGAAATACTTAAAACCCTAATTATTCGACTCTTAACCCAATCAAAAGAACACATTCTGAAAATGAAATGTATCGTTAATAATTAGTAAATTCTGTCGTCAAGTGGTTAAAAATGGCTTCTCGCAGGACCTTTTTAAAGGTAATTGATACATGTTGATGAACATAGTGAAGAATTCAGACTTCTACTTTAACAGTACAAAAAAATTAAATACAAATAATTTTCAAAATGTTACAAGTTAAGTAAACCAAACTTCAAGCATGACCTTCTCCGATGCAATGACGTTCCTTCGATTACATCTTACCTCATTAATCGTATGAGTCGGAAATATCAAATTTCTTTTTCTGTCATTTTCATGTTACTGAAGAATGCAGATTTCTTTTTTGTATTTTTATCTTGAAAATGTTCGGCAAATTTGACAAACCCCATGTTTCATATCGCCCATCAACTGAAACGTTTATTTTAAAAAGGGCACAAATTGCATTTTAGATAAATATGAAGCACTGAATATTTTACATTAAATAAAAGTAACGAATAAATTAATTTTTGACACATGAAATATGATTTAAAATAGCGACTTTTAGTATTCTTGTCTTGAAATATGTAAGTAAACTCCATGATAAGGCACTTAAGCAGCATGTACGCAATGATCGCACTGTTTGACACTTGAAAGCGTTATACCAATAGTCGTATTAAAGTGTAACATTTTTTATATTACATTGTAAAATTGACAAAATCAACAAAAACTTAACTCCACCAGAATAAAAGTAGCACATAAGGCAAATTCGTCGAGGCTCAGATTTAGATATTGAGATAGAAGACAGAAAAGTGATGTTCAGCTTTTGAGTCGGTTGGTCGCCTCGTCTTGTTTCAAAGAGACGAAAAGTCGAGTAATGTAGTGTTCTGTAATTGTAGTGAGTTTGCTTTTTTAATTCGACAGAAACAGGAATTCGATACCTTCAATAAACAGCTTTCTTAGCAATTAGTTGTTCACCGAAAAATCATGAATAGAGGATAAAGATTAAAGAGAATTTTTGTTGTTTCTAATGGCACTTGTCATAGACAAGCCCACTGACTTTAGAAGTCAGTGATAAAGAGAATTGTAAACATATATACTCGCATACAAATTGGATTTGATACGAGTTTCGAAATTTTTTGATTAATGTCGCAGTTTACAAGAAGTATATTTGCATTTGAGTATGAATATTCAGTAAACAACTACAAAATCGCATCTAAAATTTATTAAATGACTTACTATCTATACTATGACCTTGCGTTTTCAAACAGCATTTTAAATATTTATCAAATTAGCTTATTAACACATACACTTGAATGCTACATGTAGGACATTAAAATATTTGTAATTTTGAATACTAGAGAAAGAAACGGAGTGACAACATCTTGGTAAAAAAATTCATTTGAAGAGGGAAGGGAGACAACAAGATTTATCGGTCAACAAAATGATAATACACATACAAGATAAAATCGAAAATTATTAAGATTCATTTCCTTACGAAAGTTCAGAACGATTTCACGACTGCATCGAAATTTGAAACAAAAAAAAGACGTCAAGAGCTTTCATGACAAGATCTTTTCAATATATAACGTGAAGTCAAGGATTTTTAAATCTGAGTATATTTGTTAGACACACATAAACCGCCGTTGGGGCTGGCTGTTCGTCCATCAATATATATATATTTAATAAATGGCAAAATCGAAGAACAATTCTTCCAGCCACAAACAACTTTCCCGATTTCGACAAGTTTTATTTCATAATTGAATCAAGATTACCAATTGTCATGTGAATTTCGTATCAAATCAATGAGTCACTTCTCTCAATAACCGTCCATTTCTGAGGGAAATTTCAAAAGCATAACTTCATTGCTAATTCTGTGTTTGGAAAATCCTTGACCGAATTCGCCAGGCTTGATCATTAAATAAAATATCTAATGTACCGGTTTTGCCAATTTCTATTTCGTACGGATGCACATGACTCCTCGATACGTTAACAAGGATCTTTTTCGTGGCCATTTTCGAGAGATATTGCAACATAAAACTTAGATTCGCCAAATTCAACTACAGGATCAATTTCATCAATTTTCGTTGCCAATTGATCTCGCCATTTTGCAAGCGCAGAGCCAATCAGAATATTTTACCATTATTAAGCAGCCATAATTAAAAATTTCTTTCATTTTGAAAAATGTATTACATAAAAATTCTTCGACATGACTTTATTAATGCCATTAATGTGGTATCCAAAGATGCCTAGTTAATATTAATTTAGCTATATCAACCCATCTTAATTAACTACATCTTATAATTACAGAAGTATTATAAAAGAATATGTACTATAATATAACTAAAAGTTGCACGATATGGATAAAGCATTCTGATTGGTTGGCTATATTTCTTTAAAAGAAATCCTCTTGCAGGTGAAAATTGGTGAAATCATTCCCGTTGTTGGGGCTGAGACTGACAAAAATCAAAATATCTCGAAATGGAGGAACAGATTACTACTGACGACGTATAGAGGGGTCATGAGCATTCATATGAAGTAAAATGACGAAAACAGTGAAGTAAATCATTGGTTTTGGCTGGTTACCTTGGTCGTAAGATTTCTACGTAAAAAAAGCATTGCGAAGGGGAGGATTTTTTTCCCCAATTTCTTTCATAAATGGAGGAAGGTGAAAGGAAGGTGACCTTTGACATATCTATAAGTCTTGAACTTGCATAAAAATCTAAATTTATTGAAATCGATTCAATGTTTTTGGATGACGAATTCTGTTGCAGGATAGAAAATGCATTACAAAGTTTTTTTCGTCTTCTCTCAAAAATGGAAACAGAAGGAAGGCAGTAAACTCTTGATGACAAATATAGAGGTCAAGAGCTGTATATGAAATAAATGTTAGCGAAATTGGACGAGTGATTTGGACTGAACGAGTGATTTCTCGTTAGTTTAAATGAATAGATATTTTATAATTCGATGTAGGTTTATATGCACAGATTATTTATATAGTCATATTATTTGAAAGATCTAAAAGAATCATTACTGATCTTTTCATCTAAGGGTTGATTTTTTTTCTATGAATATTTTCTATGATATTTTTGATAAAAAAAATAAACAAAAATGAAAATTAAAAAAATGGTGTATTATCTCTAATAAAATATTTTCCATGCATTTACATTTTCGAAGATAAAAGCCATGGGAAAAAGTCAAAATATGAATATTCAAGAGTAAAAGTAAATTCAGATTTCTAAATTGATTTAATATACACTATATTCTTTATTTTTGTTTTATTTTTAGCACCCCTTTTATTACTATTTATTTAATATAAAATGCATTTCTGTTTCTAATTTATTGCGAATAGGTTGTAATTTAAACACAGCAATGAGTATGCAGTCGGCGTTTTTTCCCCTCCTATTTCGTAAACAAATTATACAAAGAAAAAGCATTTTAATTTCCAAAAAAATTCGATTTCAAAATATGAATCTCCATATTTTAGACCTCTCCTCAGTCTATAAATAATACCATTTTCGGAATTGTGTCTGTCTGCTCTCCCCCTGTGCAAAGAAACGCACTAAAAATGTAATGAATTAGATACATGAAAATTGGAATATGGTTTTATCATCAAACTTTAGATTAAATCCGCCAAAAGATCGACTGCCTGTCAGTTTATCTGCTCGTACATACGAACGTGATAACTCCAAAAAGCCATAAGTTACAAAAATAAAATTCGGTATGTGATTTTGACACCTAATACTAGATATGTATCAAAATTCAGATGCTCAAAAAGTATACAAAATGCCTATTTCCTTTTCTTCCCTTTTTATGACACTTAATACAAAACGTGCCACATTCTGTCAGTATACGCGAAAGTGGGAGGGGGGGGGGATACTCCCATTAGTTAAAATTCATTGCTGTGAAAATTAATTACGCATTAGAACATTGCAATTTTTTTAAAATCTGAAACTTGTATTAACTCTGTAGAGAGCTGTTAGAGCTTAAGCATGAAATAGTGTGAAAAAGAAAAGCTAGAAATCGTGAATAATTAACTTTATTTTTTACTACTAGCCTTTGGCAAACATCTGATTCATTGCAAATATTAGTTTTTAAACCATAATTTTAATTAACTCTCTTCAGCGTAATTTGATATTCATTCCTTAGCAATAATTTTAAAGCATCAAATTCTGACAAACATTAAAACCGTACTGCTTCAATAATTTTACACTTCTATTTATTGTATACACGAGTTCCTAAAGATGCCATGGAACTGGACATACCGATTCCATGGCATCATAGTTCCATTAGAAACTTGAATGTCTTGGTAGTTTTAGTCTGTTTCAAATTGCACATTGAATATTCCGACAATATAATGTTACAAACCTGCAATTCGGCTTCCCAGCACAATTTGTTCCATCAACAGAAAGAAAGTTTTACAGTCATCTGAATGGGACAGAGTCCAGGTGTCGTGTCAGGGGTCCCAGAGCTTGGCGACAAACTTGGCGAGCGTTTGGCGACTTGGCGATGAATTTGGCGACTTTGTCGCCAAAATAGATAATACCCGAAACTTCGAGAATTTTCCCGATCCGTCCAGTAGGAACCGAGATACGCCTCGAACGTTCCTGATTGGTTGAGAGGCTTCTAGCCCCGCCTCCTGAGACCTATAAAAGGAAGCGGCCGCCGCTGCGGGTAGGTAGACGACGGAGTAGTCCGAGTTCGAGAGCAGTGGAGTCGAGTCGACGAAGTCAGTAATCCAAGTCAGAATCGGAGAAGTAGAAGACGGAGTAGTCGGAAGCGACTGAGTCAAGCTAGTGCTGAACTGAGCTGTGCGCTACTGTCTGCAGTAGATTCTGGTTGTATGCTACACGTCTCGGGTGAAGATAATCGTCTTCTGTGCTGTATATAGTTGTCGCTTTGTGCTGTCCTGTGTATCTTCGTGTAAATAAACGTCGTTGTTTTATTTTCTACTACCGTCTGCTGATTGAGCGTTCTACACACCATATCACTTCCACTATCCAAACCCCGGTAAGGAAAATTTCGTAACAATAATTTCACTTCCAGATTTCTCATGTAAGCTACGCGGATAAGGAACAAAAACATTCTTCCTTAGCTTTCAAAAATGAAAGAAAATCACGCGATTTAATACTTGGTTCGTACCGGCTTGTAACAACGTAAACGGTCTTTAATTTTATGGCTGCAGTCACATATAGAGTTGAATAGTGTACAGAAAACATTTTTCAAACTGTCAAAATTCAGAGGGAAAAAATGCACTCCAATTGTTATTATTAAAAAAAAACTTTTTGAAGTTTTAAAATAGTGTAAAATCAGTTTTGTAGGCAGTAATAATATTTTCGGGAGTTATCAAATATAAAGCCAAATTCTTGCTTACTTTTTAATAGATTAAAATTTCAGAAAAATTGTTCCAAATTGCACATTCCCATTCTCTGAAGTGCATTATGCTAAATTTGATATCTTTTTTTAGATTAAACGTCCTAAAACGTTAGGTCTGTCCTTGCATCGTACACACTAGTTCATGAATGCAAGTTTTAATTACCTGAAAAGAGAAACCTTTCTTAATAAATTCCTCGAATGTTTGGCGAGTAAATTTATAATATCTAGTCATTTACAATCTTCAAATCTTCGAGCAAATTTTTTAAATTTTTTTTTATTAGCATAAAAAGTGTACGATATTTTTATCGTGTAGCAAATGCTGTACATTAATGTGAGACTATCGTAAAAATATGAGAAAGCATATGATTTAAATGGAAGATTCATTTTCTGAAATTTAAGTATCTTGACGATTCTGTGAGCGAAATATAAATAAAATTAATTGTTTTAATTTTTATGAAAGTTTCCCGATATTTCCTCCTAAAGATAATTAATATCTTGACGTCAACACTCGCGCTTTCTTCAGATAATCATAAGTGGATAAGACTTTGTTTCAATGACTGTGTTTTTAATATTTTACGATACTGTGACGCTACTGAGGTCAAACAAACTTATAACTCTCTGAATGAAAGTCTCTTGAACGTTTTGCATGTGAAAAAGGATGACGAAACTGAAGAAAGAAAAGCTGTATTTTTGGATTAAAAAGAATGTTTTCAATTATAAATTTACTCTTCCTTAACAACACAAAATACGCCATCTTCATTCCGAAGTTTAGTATCAACTAGAAGGAAAGGAGAGCAGAGAACTACTTTTGGAGTAAAAATCCCATTACAACACACCTGATTGTTCTTATTTGAAACCACATCAAGGAAAAAAGTATCATATCTATTATTATTGAAAGTTAGCTTCAATGACCTTCTGTTGTTGTTACTTATGCACTTGTCATAGACAAGCCGCTGACTATGTCAGCGATTTAAACCGAGTTTGTGCAGTAGTTTCTGAATAAAGGCCCCTGAGTACCCGTGGACAGAAATCTGACTTCTAGCTCATATGAAGATGACACTCACGCAATCGCTTGCACAACCCCTTTTTTACAGGGGGGGGGGGTCTTTCACACTCCTCACAGATGTCCGGAATCGGGACTCGAATCCGGGACGCCCAGATCATGGGGAAGACGCGCTACCCCTCGGCAAGAACGCCGACTGACCTTCTGTTCCCAATATTAATGTGAAAAATAAAAATTTAAGTTAGTGTCAAAGAGATTTTGAAGTTCTCTTCAAATTTACACAAGTGAATTTATAAACTGAAAGTGGAAAAGTCCTTTAAAATGCAAAATTTAATAACTTTTATCTAAAATATTAATCTAAGTGTCTATTTGCTATACGCACTTAGATGAATAATTACACACTTAGATTAGGATCGTCATAGATAAAGCATCTTAAAAATTGCTGCTAGGATAAATAAAGATTATTCTTATTTTCAAAGTTAATTTTAATGAATCAAACTGATATATATTAGATAAATATAACTTGGAATTTAAAGAAAGATTCAAAGATATCATTGTTATACGTGCTTGGGTAGCTTTACTTTAACAGTACAAAATGCTCTTTATTATTGTTACGATACTTTCATGATATTGTGTAGCATCCAAAATATCAACATTATGACAATATCATGTAATATCTTACTTTAATAGGATATATACAATTACAAAAGTTTAAAGCATGCTTTAACGATTGTGCTCAGAGCAATGTCAAACAGCAGCTAGCATATTATAAAATTTATATTATCACTACCAGAATATCCATAGCTTATAAACTATTATTATTAATTGATTATTTTACGAACAGTAAAGCGGGAATTATTGTATTTTGCTCTGTTCTAAAAATGTTGCAAAAAAAAATTTGAGCAGTGAAACGTAAAAAGAGCCCTCTGACGGCTGGTCTTTGATTTAAAATTATTCAAAATAATAATACCCATGTAAAGACTGAAAGTGGATATGTATCATCGACTGAACTGAAAACACAACACAGGGCAAAACTGAACATCGAGTAATCGACTTACATGTTGTCCGAGAATCTGAATGTTTTCTACTAAAACAAAATTAAATAAATGGCATCTGCGATAGTTTCTAGGCTTGTCATGTAAGACTAAACTTTGTTTTATTTGTTTATATTTTATTGCATAGAAATTTTACTATCTATTGTTGACATTATTTAAATTGTTTATATGTGCGGTTAGAATTTTCGATTGTTTATGTTTATTGCTCTTGCAGTCATGTAGTTTTCGAAGGTTCTAATTAGTCTTTCATGCGAAACGGCAGTGAGAAAATTATTTAAATTATTTTCTTATATGTAAGAGTAGCTATATTGATTTTTGTAGGTAGTATAAATCCATACCAGGGAATGCGTATTGATTTTAAAAAAGTGTATAAATTTAGTTTTTTTAGGTAATATTATGAATACATTTTAAAAATAATTCTTTATACGTTTAATTTAAAATCTCATATTTAAAAATGTGAGATTGTCATTACTTGTGGTAAATTAAGTGAAATTGAGTATTGTTGAAACTAATTGTCGTAAATCTCTGCGCAGTAGCCATAATGGATGAAATTTTTATTACCTGTTATATATCAATGCAATTAACTTATTGTGTAAACAATTTAGAAATACTACATTCTTCCCTAAGGTATTTGCATCAAAGCATTTAAAGGTTGAATCCTTCAAGACTTCTGAAACATGACTATCATTAGATGTTACTATTAATAGCATTTTATATTTTGGCCAGATGTTTTATTGGATATATATTTTTTTGCTTATTTATTTGATGGTTTTTATAATGCAGTTATATTCTTTACTTCTCAATGGCCTATAATTTTTTAAAAAATTATTTTTTGCAGATTTGAAATTTTTGCAGAATTTGTTTAATTTTTTCCCCCTTGAAAGATTTGAATTCTGCCACACAGTATTAAATTTCTATACAAGGATAATGTATCCATTAGTCAGTGATGATAAAGCTTTGTTGCTATGCTGTGTAATTTTGTTTTTATAAGATTTATGGATGAAATAATCTTTTCGGTCATTGTAATGTAATTACATCTTATCTTAGCACATATAATTAAAACAAAAAAATAATATACTAGAAGTAATAATGCTTATATGAATTAAAAAGTAAATATTATTTTAAAAATATATTCAACATATAGAATTATGTCAAACTGATGACTTTTTAAAAAGAATGTAATGAAGTAAAAGAATGAAAGAACTTTAAAAGAAAAGAAGTTTATTAATATTATAATATATAGCTATTGGAACTAATTTCTAAAATTATCTCCTAGTAATATATAGCTATTGGAATAATTCCTAATAATTCTTCTAATATAAGTAATAGTCTGGAGTTACGAAATTCTTTTATTTCCGTTTATCTTTACTGATTAATGAAGTTATAAATATGTGGTCTGCTAAATAATATTTTAACTGATAAAAGATGATATAAATTCTGTAATTTGTAATATGAAAAAATAAAATATGTACACATTTTAATAAAGTTTCAAATTAAGTGAAATAAGTATCTTGAAAAATTATTTTAAATTAAAATGTTGGCTTAGTAATTTTTTATCGTTTCTTATTTTTGGGATCAGACCATATTTATTTCCTGTCTATAAACAGATACATTTTTATCTTAATTTGGGAACATTCTTTTCATGTTTTTGTTTGGATTTTTTAAAAACCTTTTTGCATAGTTAAATATTTAAGTAAATAATTTATTTATTTCTTGAATATTGGTGTATTTTTTATCTTGTATAAATACATTTTTATTTAATGTGTGAAAATTTATTTAAGTGGAAAGTATGAACTTTATTTTGATGGGTAATAATTATTTTTACATTATTTAAGAATTCTGCCTTTATTTATTAATATTGGTTAAGATACAATTATTGGTTTACTTTTTTTTTTTAATTTTTTATTTTAGTTTGAATATAAATCTTTATGAATAGAAGATATTGATTCTAAGACTTTTTAAAGAATTATTTTCGTCTTCTTTATCGTCATAAATGCGAAATTAACATTTAATCCGCTTATTTTACAATTTAATATTTCATCATACCAGATTAACAAATCTTTTATTATTAGAAGTATCAGGATTTTCAACCATTAGAGATCTTTCAAGTATACTAAAGATTCCTTATAGTAATGAATGTTATATTGTATAGAAATTTTGTATTGTAAAATGATTAAACTATATATTATTCCTAACTCTTCTTGGTTACAAATATAGAAATCTGGGTTGTTTTAACTGTGGGGTAGAATTTACATTCAGCCAGCTACAATCTATTGAATAAAACCAAGCATGCAGTGAAACTTTACAGTAGCAGGTACTTGTGCCATCAAGAAAAGCACTTGTTACTATCCATTCATTTATTGCATGTGCGATTTTGCTGGAATCTTATAACTAGCTGAGTGTAAACCCACCTTGACTCCAAGTTGGATTATGAAATCCTTATAATTTGTCAGTAAATATAATGCATCTGAATTATTTCATTTTTAAAATATTCCACATAAATTTGCTTAACTAAATTTATATAAACTTATCATTGGTTAATGATTCACTACTTTATTCTATGTCTTACTTATTTACACTTTTAGGGTCACTGATTTTTTTTTTTTAAGCTGTGAAATATGTGTAACAGCTGTAAGTGGAAACAGCTTAATTACCTTAATGACTTGGTTGTTTTGAGTTATTTTTTAATTCTTATCAAAATTTTTTAAACTATTTATCCTATATTAAAATAATTATATGTTTGTGTATGAATGTGAAATAGGAATTAATATTTCATTTCTCTTCTAATTTATATGGCAGCTAAGATGTCTTTGCATAGGTTAATGGCTCAATTTGATTCTTTGCTTTTTAACTTATGAGTAATTATCACAGAAAATCATATTTGCATTTAAATTCCATTAATTAATTAAATTTTAGCTGGGAACATAAGTTTGAGTTGCTTCTTCCATATATTAAAAAAAGTTATTGCCTGATAACTGCAGCATTTTAGTTTTATGATTGTAAGTAAATGCAAAGTCAGATGTAAGAGACATGACATTTAATATGATGAATATCATATGATGTTTTAATGATATGAATATTTTATTCCAATCTGGCTCATGTACTAAAAATATAATTTTATTATTATTATTATTGATTTTTTTTAATACTTTGCGAATTTTATTTTTCAGTTTGATATTTGGTACTCTTTATCCGGCATATGCATCTTATAAAGCTGTTAAAACAAAAAATGTGAAAGAATATGTAAGTACTTCTATAAATATATTTTAACATGCATATTATGCCCTTGAAAGATTTTTTTAATCCATTGATTTGGTTATTTCAGTATATATTTGCATTTTTCTGTATATGTTTTGCTGAGTAGAAATGTAATGATGAATAAAATCTCCAAATAGAAATCAATATATATATATATATATATATATATATATATATATATATATATGTATAAAACAATAGACATACTTTGTTTCTCAAATGAAAGGTTCTGTGAAAGAATATATTGAACCTCTAAAGAATAGGAAATGAAATAAAGTGAATATATATTGCCTGTGTTATGTAAATAAATAAATAAATTAGCACACATAGAGGCATATACATACACACACATACTGTGTTCCATTTCATTTATCTAAGTTTGAATTAATTCATTTTAGCCTAGCCTGCATGATTTTGCATTTTGTATATGTATGAAATAATTATAAACTTATGTGCAAGAAAATAATGTATAAACTTTCATTTTGAATTTCAGTTTTTAAATGAAAAACTGCAATTATTGAATAAATATTTAATTCAAGAACATAAGTAAATATATTTTATTAAAATATTGAAAATTAATTTGAAAAGAGCAAAATATGTAAATGATGCAAATATGCATCATTGTGCAGTGCAAAGTTAGTTTGTAATAACTTTAAAATTATTGGTTTAAGACATTTCTACAAAAATTTATAAATCTTTTTGTTAAATATACAGAATATTTGAATAAATTTTATTATCCTATAAACTTGATTTTTATATTAAACCAAAGCAGTGAAAGAATTTATTCATTTAAAGAGAAAGATAAAATTTTACTGTTAGTTTAACATATTCTGACCAAATGTGAGTATTTAAAAAAAAAAAAAAAACATACACCTGGTTTGATAAATTGCATTCTAATCTAGTTGAGTTACTAGGAATTCTACCCTTTCTAATAGGATCTTATTTTTTTAACGTTTGTTTTGCTTAAGTAATTAAGTTTTGGGAGAAATTCCTTCATTCAAATAACATTTCTCCTGGATTGATTTGAAACTTTACATGAATTCATGCAGCATAATAATTCTTTGTACTTATACCTTGGGAAAATTGCCCTCTTTTTCCTGCACTTGAAAGGCTGAACTTTTTAAAATAATCATAATTATAATTTATATGTTGTTTAATAGTGAATCTTGAATGGAATAAATGAAGGAATAATTCATAAGTGGTTCTGCATTTTAAATATGTTTTAAATTTCAGGTCTGTTTTTCAAAAAATATCTTTGGTTATTTTACATGGATTCTTGTGAAGAAAGTTCAATAATTCTTTGTTATATTCAATTTGATTGATCACATGTGATCCTTCCTGAGGTCGAGAGTCCCACTTTTGAACCATGGAAACCAACCAGTTATGGCTGGGACTTTGGGGCTTTGCTCTTTCACTATACACAATGTAAATTTCATAAGTAGCTGAGGTTACTTAATACTGATAAAATACAAAAAATAGATAATATAGAGAATTTCAGTTTTCTCCACTTGACAAAATTGTGATGATCTGTAAATCTACAAAATTCACTAAAATTTAAAAAAAATCAATTTTCAGTATCTTGTAGAGTTTAGATTCCGTTTTCAATTTATGTAAAACATTCTGCCATTGCATCATATTTTTGTGTGCATTTTTTAAATTTGAGAAAGAAGGAAAAAAGTGCTCATGAATTATTTCTCAACTCGATAAATGTAATTTCCATTTATTCATATTAAAATAAGATTTTCAAATAAGTTAAACATTTTGTTGTACTTTTACATATTAAATATTTAAATAAACCAAAGTTTTAAACTGGTTGATTTTTACTTGTGAATTTTGAATTTCTGATTATTGATAACATAGATGAAGGTATGTTATGTATTGCATGTTATGTATCACATGTTATTTGTTTCTAGTTCTATCTATGTTCTTTGGGTTTTGATTTCATTTTCAGTTGAATCCGAAAATAATACAAACTTTCAGTGTAATAAATAATATGTGTATGAAAATTAATTAAAATTATTCTGTTGTAACAAATTTTAAATTGTAATTACTATTATCTTGAGTTTATTCCTTCTTTTTTTTTTCCTTCATCTCAATTTTTTAATTATTCCCTTTTGGAAATCAAATTGTTTTACTCTCTACAATATCATGCTGTATGAATTTTGGTTTCTTGGAAATGCTGCAAAAACTAGTTTGAAGATTGATTCAGTATATCCATATAGTGAATGATAGCATAAAATATTTTAAGAGTATCTTGAGGTGAGTTTCTTTTTGGATGCTGAAACAACTTGAATATGATGATAAATTTCAGAATAAAAGTAATGTGAAAGCTACATATCCTCTGTTATAAATAAATAGCAAACTTCATTATATACTTTAAGCAACAATGGAACATTTAAAACATGCAGGTAAACTGTCATATTTTTTTATAAGTACTTTATGAGTTCTCATCTCAAACTCCTGTACTACTTATCACTTTTTATTTCACTGTTCATATCAAATGAAGTAAAGCTATTTTCAAAGTCCTGTTAAAAAGGTGGATATTTTATGCTAATTTTATGTGAAACAGGTAGATTGATTTCTAAGAAAAATCTAGTCCTGTATCTAATCTAAAATATTTTAAAGAAAGATGTGACTTTTGTTAGATTTTTTGCCATTTTATTGGATATTGCCAATTTTTAACATTTTTGAAAGAGCAGAATTTTAGTGCTATTACCACTTGGATGAATTGCAAAAATATAACTACCACATAATGTACACTAGTCAATAGGCAGTAGAGTATAATAATACTCAACTACATTTGGTACAATTAAGTTAATCGAAATGTGATAATCGGGTGCAGTTTTTAATGATAATCGCCATTCAGCTTTAATGCCTGAATAGCAATGACTGATCATAGCTTCATGAATAGTAACATAGGTTCTGTTGAATGACTGATCATAGCTTCATGAATAGTAACATAGGTTCTGTTGTTTGTTACGAACAACTATCATTAGTTGAATAACCTACTTCAAAGGAGGTGTTTCATCCCCAAGACATGATTAACACAATTTTGTACCCTCCAAAAAAAGCAAGAACCAGCTTTTTTCTTCCTCATATTTGAAATGATATAATTTAGGTGGAAAAAATTGAATTATATCCACATATAAAATGGATAATGGATTTAGATAAGAAATTCTTCCTCACCCAATATGCATTCTAGGTATAGCACTCTTGAATTATAACCAGCTTAGATAATTGCAGTATTTTCTTGAAGTTCAACATATTCATAGAAAACAGAAACTAACAATGGCAATAAATTCATATTTTGAATCAAATCCAGAAAAATTGCTGGCAAATGTTATAAAAAAATAATGAAGATTAAATATATTAATTTTATATCTGATTATTTTAAAATTATTCATGTGTATTATTTTTTTTCTTCTAGAATATATATAACTTAATAAGTTAGCCTAAGAATATTAACTGTAAGTTAATTGTCTTTCAAAGTATAGAGGGGAATTATATTCTGAGCATTTCTTACCCATTAATAAGGTTCTTTTATTTAAAAGCAGAGCTAATATACCTGAAAAGTGTAAGATTCAAAATTATATTTCAAAAATATTCATTGCAAAGATATGTACTATGATTATTTTTTAGGTAAAATGGATGATGTATTGGATTATATTTGCCCTCTTCACATCTGTAGAAACTTTTGCAGACATTCTAGTATCATTTTGGTAAGTTTTAAAATATGAAGGGTTTTTTTTTTTTGTATAATTTCATAATTATTTTATTTGTTTGGAAATGCTGCCATTTCTGTGAGTAGTTTGAAGACACCCTTCCTTGTGCAATTGCTTGCAACATTCACATGAACTTTTTGTTCCTATATATTAATTTTAAAATTTGTTGTGGTATTAATTCAATATTATTTTGTTATTATTATTATTATTTGCATTTAATGCATTAGGAAATAATTAAATGCATTTAACTATTTCCTAATTGTTTAGTGTTGAAAATAGTTTATTTCAAATGTATTTCAAATTTTCAAATGTATTCTTTACATTAAATGATATTATCTCAATACAGTGAAATCTGTGTATGTTGGTGAACTTGCCTATAACAATATTTTGTTCCCAGCAAAATTCTTTTTTTCCGCATTTTGAATCTGTGTGCAGCAATAATCAAATTTTAGCTGCAAGTGTCTACAATGATAATTTTTCCTCTTTAAGAATCTAATAGTACATATAAATCAGACTTCCTTAACTTTCCGTTATCTTGAATGTGAGATAATAAAAGAATGGCTTTTGCTTTTAAGATCAATTGTTAATTTTTTCATTGTTTTGACTCTTGTAATAGGGAAGGATGGGATAAAAATCAATCTATACACAGGTGTTTGTTGTCTATGAAATGTGCAAAATGCAAACCAGAGACTGCTAGTCCTTAAAATGTCAACTTGTTGTTTTCTCCTCTTTTGTTGTCAATTTATTTGCTTTTACATCTGAATCCATCACTCGGATATGGATGTAAAGTATGTCTTAGCTTTTACAGGGCTTGGTCTATGGCAGTCGTCTTTATAAAAGTCTGTTTGTTGTGTGCACAGACCTAAATTTCTGCGGATAACTATTGACTGACTTTATTGCAGAAGAAGAAGTTGCCTCTTTCACTGACGAACCTTTTCATTAGCAAGTTAAACTTGCTCAATCTGAAGTGATGTTTGTCTTTCTTGCAGTTCATATTTTTATGTGTTAAAGTGGTGTAGCCCCCTCCCCCCCAAAAATAATAAATTCAGAAATTAAGTATTGAGGCTGCTAAATATATGGGATTTCACAATTGGTGAAACTACTATTTTCAAAAAATGGAAAAGATATTTGAAGATACCATGAATAGAAGAAGAGTAAACAGGAAACAAAAATAATTCAAAGGCGCCATAATGATGATGATGGCAACACTACCTTAAGATGGTTCCATGAGATGAGAAAGCAAAGTAAGCCCTTAAGTGGACAAATGATTTCTAAAAATTTTTAAAGATTTGTCTTTACTAAGCATTAATGATTTCCAAGCCATCATCTTCTTTTAGTGAACGTTATAATATTTATTTTAAAACCATCGTGGTTTAAGAAAATTTAGCTGCAGTTAATGATATTGCATCATAAAATGGCGAGGAAAGAAGGAGATAAAAGGGGGAATATATTTTCCTAATAACTTGTACAGTGCAGATAAAACTGGTTTGTTTATCAAAGACAAAGAATTGTCCTTTAAAGGAGAAAGTTGTCAAGTTGAGAATAAAAGCAAAGACAATAGTCCTGCTGTATTAAAATTGCACTGTAACCAACAATTTAGAACCATTTGTTATTGGAAAATATGCAAAGCCAAGGCTCTGTAAAAAATTTTTTAAATTTACCAGTTGATGACAAAGCAAATACAAAGACTTGTATGATAGAGGAAATCCACAATTAGCTGTTTGATTTGATGAAGAGATGAAGGAAAAGTGGAATGTTCCTCTCATAACTGTTATTTCAACACATAACTGTCTCCCAGATTTGAAAAATATAAGCATTTTACCTTCTGCTAAATTGTACATTGATTCTGCTGCTGCTAGATGTAGGCATTTTCCAGTACAAAGCATATTATTGAAAATTATTAGTTCAGAATATTGTTTAAAATGCAATATTGTTTTAAATGCTCTTGAATCCATATACAGTTGGTGCAAAAATTGAAATTTTCTGATAGTATCCTCAATCCAAAATTGTTGGAAGGAAGCTTCATTCTTTGGAGTGATGGGGGTGATAAAATAAAATTATTGATCTTACTGAAATCACTGAAGAAGGATGTATAGACAGTTTATCCACAGCTGTCAGTGCCTCTGAATGCTCATCATTACTGAAGATTTTTTAAACATAAACAATTATGTGCAAGTATTCAAGAGCATATGTTATGAAGACATTCTAGCAGAATTAATTCCAAGTGGTCAGAGTGACTGTTCTCAAACCAAAACTCAAATTTCTCCTGAGGATTCATATCTTTAATTAATACTTACCAGGATTTGGTTGCAACTGTACCAAATGTTCCTCACATGCATCTGAATTTGTTAGAAAGGCTGAAATATGTGTACATGCAGATTTCTTCTGCATTTAAAAAGTAAGCAGACAAAATAATAAAATTCTTAATAAATCTTTTCTTTTTTTTTTAATGAAATTTATGCATGAAATTTTCCTTTATGTATATTTTTACGCTTTCTTATCGTTAGTAAAATTTCCATTTTGAATATCTTGTAAGAAACTTAAATAATTTAAAATTTAAATATATATATGTTCAAACTGTCTGTAACAATAACTGTTCCATAACAATATTTAATCTTTGTCCCTACATTACCATTTGTCATATTTAATTGTATTCTATGTTTATAATGTAAAAGCAGGAAGGAAACAAGTTTTTGGTACTAATGATATTTGAAATGATTTTTTAAAAATATTGGTGGACACTGCTTGAATGAATATATATACCCTGAAAATTTATGTTGTATAGACTTAATTAAACGAAAACAGCGAGAGCGCTTCTTTAAATCTTTATTTTGTTTTTGTTTTTTTCATTTTTATTTTTATTTAAATATACCTCAGCAGTTAGGAAATGCAATTGTTGAAATAAAATGTTGAGATTAATGATTGTAATTTAGTTTTGAAAGTTGTTAAAAACTGTAAACTGTCATATTTTAGCACTACTAACTTTAGCTCCAATTCTTTGCCGAACTTTGTTTTGGAAATTAAGTTATCCAATTACACTTGAAAACGAAAAATGAATATAAAGTAACACCCCCCACCCCACCCCCAGATATGGATAACACATTCCTTAATAATTTTGCCCTTAAATAATTTTGCTTCAAACCACATTTAGATGTTTATGTAAAATTATAAAATAAATGAGATGTATAATTTGTTTTAATTAAGGTAGTTTTCATGTGTTTGTATCACACAGATGTATACATTTTTGTTGTAATATTTGAAACAGCCAAGATCTATGAATCTTTTAATCATGATTTTATTTTTACTGGGCTTTGCTTGTTTGAATTATAATGAAATGAGAGATTTTCATTCAAAAACAGTTTTTTTACAATTTTTTTTTTTTTTTTTGTTTAAACCAAAGGTTTTTCTTAATAGGATTTTTAATTATATTATCATGCAATTCTTTAGGCTTCCATTTTATTATGAGATGAAAATACTATTTGTATTATGGCTATTATCACCTGCAACAAGAGGATCAAGTGTTATGTACAGACGTTTTGTGCATCCTCAATTGACTAAACATGAAAAAGTAAGCTAATTTACTTTTGTTGCATTTCCAGCTCTTTCGTTCCTTATTGAGAAATATTTTTAGAATTTTCTCTTATTTCTAAATGTTTATTTTTAAACCTGACTTTAAAGTAAAGATACTAACTTTTGTTTTTGCCATTTAATATGAAAAATGTTATACTATTATTTATATAAAAAAATGTACTGAAAATATAAATATGCATTAGATTTTATGTATTTTTATATTTACTTTATAATTGAAATTTACTATAATATAAAAATATTAATAATATAAAAATATTAATATTATTTATAAATATTTTATAATGAAAAATTTTTCTTGATGAATTTAAATTTTTAATAATTTTATACAAGTAGATCGAGAGCATTTCATTAAAGGGCTTTTTTGTTATAGTAATTTTAACTTGGTATACTTTTGTACAAAGTCCACTTTTCACATTTGCAGTTGCACTAGAATTGTATTATTATAAAAAAAGAAATGGATTTTCTTTTTTATTGTGATGGCCCATCAAATGAATGGGAAACAAAATGAGCCTTTGCAAAAACTTAATTTTGTAAACATATGTTTCCTTTTATGAATTTTTCATTATCTTGTGCATTTTTTTACTTGTATTCAGTCAGACATTTGTATGAAAAAAGTTTTTCAAATCTACACTGTGATCTTGGATCTGATAAATTTTATATTTTGCTATATGATTTTTTTTAGAATTTTAGAAATTCTACAAGAAAGTATTTTTATTAGTTATGCAAAATTAAATTTCAAGGTTCAGTGAGAGTCAAAAAAATGTAAATACTCATGATTGATATAGTAAATGTTTTATTTCAAATATATTACTGACTTATAATATAAAGTAGGATGCAGCGATTTGTATATGCTTAGTTAAATCAAAATGCAAAAAGAAACGATTGAACTAAAACTGAAAAGCATCGTATTTCACACGTCAAAAAAAGAAAAAAATGTAAACAGTGAACACTAATATTGACAAATACAATGAAAGCTGCAATATTAATATTTTATCTGCAATCCTTTAAATTTTATCATTTTCTTTAATTGTCTAATAAATTCAGGCAGAATATAAGATTTTTAAACTTATATCAAGATCCTCTAAGAAAAAAGTGGTGATATCTACAGAATTAAAATATTTGAAAGAAAAAAATTATGAGTGTTTGCTTTTTATTGACGCATAAAATTGGATATTAAGTTCAAGTTGAGTTATTTCTTTATGTATTTTATTTGAATTAAATGCTTATAAATTGTCAGATTCTGCTTGAATAAGTTAATAATTGTATGTATCTACTTTATAATATAAGACAATAATGTATTTGAAATAAAATATTTTCTTGCATTGTACTTGTGCCTTCTGCTTATTTTGTTGTAATTAAAAGCATGTCTTTGAAGGAAATCGATGATTACATTGCTAAAGCTCGAGATCAAGGTTATAACACTGTTCTTCAGTTAGGATCTAAAGGCTTGAGCTATGCAACTGCAGTTGTGATGCAAACAGCTTTAAAGGTAAAAATCTAAATATGTATATTTAATAAGTTCAATTTGTTTCTAATTTTAATGTTCTACTTGCAATTTTTTTTCTGTGAGTAGGGAACAAATTTTTAATTTTGTAGATTAATTTACCAAAAAAAACGTAATTTTTTAATACATTACTTTTAATTTAATTCTGATATTTTTAGAGGAATAATTATGAACATTTTTGATTGTACAAAATACAATTTTTTTTCCAAAACATATTGTTTAAAAAGGATTGTAAATACTGGGAATAACACATATATAGGAAAATTATAAAAATTGCAATCTAGCAAATAAAAAAATTGAATGAAAAGAAAGAGCATCATTAAATATGAGATTTTTAAAATCTAAAGCAAAGAAATTATAATAAACAAGGTAAAGAGGGTAGTATTAATTAATTGGGTTAACTTTTTAACCTTGAATGTTTAGGATGCAGAAAAACAATACTGCATCAGTTTTTATAATTTTACTTAAAATGTCGCTAGTTCGTTGCATGTATTTTCCCTGCATAAATTTTGTTTCAGTTAGTATTTTTCATCGACAGACTAGATTGCAATGATTACCTCATTTTATTCCCTTTTTTTTCACCCATATATTGAATTTTTTTGATTAAACACTCTTGTGTGTTTAAATTTATGTATGTAACAGTATGTAAAACCGTATTGCTTTTTGCTTGCTATTTTAAGTCTAAATTTAATAATTTTTTATCTACTAACTTGTTTATATAGTAAAAAATTGAAGACTGGAAATAGAAAAAGCAGTAAGTATACCAATTGTCAAATTTCATAAAACAAAAATTCAGTATCAGGCTTGTTTTGGCACTCATTACGTTTTCCAGAAAACTGATACTTAACTTTGTTCTCGCATGCTAGTCCAGATGGCATATACTGTAATCTTCCGGTTACATATTGTGGTATTTAAATAATGATAATATATACGAAAGCATTTTTCAATTTCTTAGAGTGTAATGAATGTTTCCATTGTTTTCCAAATTAAGAGCCTTTGTAAATAATTTTTACAAAGTCTTGACGTTCGTTTATCTATTTTTGGGAACTTTTGGCTCTTCTCATATTTAGTCTTAATTCTTTTTATAAATTTGCCTAGTATTATATTTTGCACTTTGAAACAAGAACTAAACTGCTTTTTGGAAAAGAAATTAAATTTCTTTGTGAAATGTCCTTCAAAAACAATTGACTGTATGAAATTCTGGAACTGATTTTGATTTTTAAGTCATTTTAAGTTGGAGTTAAATATGAAATCCCTTTGTTATTTTTATTTGAAATTGATTCTTAAGAATTTGGCAAATATTATTTCTGACATTCAAATTTTATCTTCTCAGTCTGAATAGAAATAAATCTCACTATGTTGAGCAGGATTGTTCTGAAGAAAAGCAGGACCTCTTGCAAAGTTTATTTCTGGGACCTTAAAATAAATTAGATGCAGGAAAATAATAATTAACTGTATTTCACAATTTATTATATTGGTCAAAATGGTACAATAAAACAAACCTTAAGGAATGCATAGAAATAATTTATTAATTTTTTGTAAAGCTAAAATTTTAATCATACAAATTTAAAGACATTAATTACTTTATAAACATGTAAAATATGATTTGATATTCAAATTAGTAAAATGTGTGATTTTTGTTCCATTTTCTTGCATGTTTTATGACACATTTTATAATAATGTTTTATTCCTCCCAAAATGATAGGGGGGAAATGTTTTACCCCCCGATTATTAAAATGTGTAATCGTTCTTGATTAATGATTGATTTTGAGTAAATTTTTGTTTTACGGTTTGAAGTAGTCAACTTCAATCCATGCAGTTTTAAGTATTGGTTAACGGAGAGATTTTCAATGGGTGTATAAAATCAAATTTTTTAATTGATTGTAGAGAAATATTTTGATCTGGTCATAAAGCATTTAGTGGAAAAAAAATCAGTATTTCTTCTATTCGTGTCTGAATTTCATTAATAAGCAAGAGTTTTTATTATTTGCTCTCCATTTAGTCTTTTAATTTACATTTATTGCATTTCTGCTTTTATTAATTGTTTCTCTTAAAATCTCATATTTTTAGAACCA
Source organism: Argiope aurantia (assembly GCA_026543865.1). NCBI lineage: Eukaryota > Metazoa > Arthropoda > Arachnida > Araneae > Araneidae > Argiope > Argiope aurantia. Next base: position 172,436 of record JAPMOR010125587.1, read on the forward strand.
TTTATCTTATTTGTATATTAACATCTCTGATTTATATTAAATTTTTGTGGCATATTCTTAGTTATTTTATGCATTTATAACATTTGAATGTAACACCATGAATTTCATTTTCACTCAATATTCTGATTTCTTTTAAGAGATGCTTCTTTTACTAGTTCTGACAGTATATTTCTAAACAGTTTTCTATCTTTCTTTTTTTTTAAATCAAGTTCTGCCTTTTATGTAATGGCAGAATCTTTTTAAAATTTCTTAATTAAATACAATTTTTATTTGTGCCACTATCATTCAACTAAAATAAAACTCGAGCTTTTGAGTTTGGGGGAAAATTGCTTTTTCATAGGCATATTTATCAATATTGCCTAAACTGCATCTGTAGAAATGCATTATTAATTTGCTTTGTGACTGCTTTCTTAATCATGAAATTGCTTTATTTTGCGTTTTTGTTTAATATAAAAGCGATGAATTGTTTCATGTACAGGGTCAAGAAACTTTGGTCCAGCATTTACGCAAGAGTTACAGCATGAGTGATTTAGTTGAAGATGACGGCACATCTCAGCATTTCGCAACTTCTGCTTCAGCTACTAATAGTTTAGGTACAACACATATTGTATGATTTTTGAAAACTGTTTTTTAAGATAGGCATAATTTTTTAATGAAATGTACATGTTGGCAATTTTTTTATGAAGCACATCTTATGTAGAAAAGTGTATTGATAAAATGCATGATTTCAATGAAAGAATAACAATTATATTAATCAATAGAATTTTAATCGCTGTTCAAAATTTCTAAATTTGAATTTAGGTTTACTGTGGTTAAAATACTATTTTCTTTGAATTTTTAGAATATTTATAGATATTTTTGAAACTGTGTGGAGAAGTTCTCAACTGATATTGTATTAAATTAAGAATTTTTGGAAGGTAAAATTAAAATGCAATTCAATTTCCAAAAATCTACAATTTTTTTTCTAAAATCCCAGTTGTTTGTAAAGATTTTCTTCTGTAACAAAATGGGTTAGTTTTTAATATGAAAATACATTGGTAAGGGAAGAATGCATTTGTACTATTTTTAAGTTCTAACATTTACTGATTTTTGCTGAAAGGAGAGAGTATAATCCTTCAATGAAAATTTATTTAATATTTAAAAAATATTGTAATTGTAAATTTTTATGTTTTGTTTACTTTTTTCAGTAATTTAATGCAGTGTATTGATGACACAACTCAACTGAATGAATGGCATAGACTACAAGCTTCATTTGTTTGTGATTGTTAATGGTTAAAATGAAATTGACATCTCATTGTGCATTTTTTTTATACTATACCCTTTTAAAACTCGTTTTAGAAAAATCTTTCATTTATAATTATTGTGCATAACACTGCTTCAAATTGAAATTTCTTAGTTGAAGATAGACTTCATCTGCAAAAATAAGAAGTAATAATCATATTAAAGGTTAATATTTCTTCATAATACCCCCCCCCCCCAAAAAAAAAATCTCCCATTGTATCTCTTTGCAAGAGGAACATTTTATTTTACTTGAAAATAGTGTATACGAGTCTTTGGAAATAGTTCGGTGTAGTTTCTAAAAAGTTCAATCCTTGTTTTTATTTAATAATATTGGCAAAGTGCATTTCTTTACTGCTAGGGTGATATTAATTGTCTTAATATTTATGAGCTGTGAAATCAGGAATCTTTATGTTGCATTGATTGATTTTCTGTAAGTGGCTGTTTTTGCACGAAACTATGAAGGTTATCAGGGAAAAAAAGTTTCCCAAAGCTTCAAATTTGGCACTGTAAAAGGAACAAAATGCGAAAGCGCTAGCGTGATAGATTGTGGGTGTGGCTATCGTATACGGCATTTGTAATTTCCCGAGCGCTTACATTAACGTCGTTGTGCAATAATTATGTTGGCTCTTATTTCAACTCCCGCGACTGCGAAGTGAGATCCGTAATAAAGTTTTTAAATGAATGGATGGTAGCGCCGATCGAAATCTTTCTTCAGTTGTGTTTAGTATATGGACCGGATGTGATAAGCAAGCAGATTGTTTGTCGTTGGTGTTGAGAATTTCCCGAAGGTAAGCAAAATGTCCATGAAAAAGGCCATCTCTCATCGAAAAGATACGGCAGAGCATTACAGGATCGTCGCTTTACGATTACGGAACTCGGCAACTTTTTCCGGCAGGTATCGCGAACTGTAATGTATGAAATCGTCACGTAACTCTTGTTCCGGAACTTATGTGCTAGGTGGGTGCCGAAATGTCTTACACACGAACAACAAATGAAACGCAGCATTGTCTTTTTGCACCCATATGACAATGAAGGCGATGATTTCCTCAACAGGATCGTTATGTTTGAAGAAACCTGGATTGCTGACTTCACCCATGAAACCAAGCAACAGTCGAAGCATTTGCATCATAGTGGATGTCCATGAAAAGCCATAGTCAAGCAGGCAGTATCCGCATGGAAATTGATGTGAACGATTTTCTGGAATAGGAAAGGCATTCTGCTCGTTGACTTCTTGACGAGGGGTAATACGATGAACGGTGAACGTTACTGAGCAACACTAGAGAAGTTGCGACGAACCTTTCATAAAACAAGAGGCGTGGGATATTTAATGCTGGTGTTGTGTTGCTGCACGGCAACGCTCACCAGCATACAGCGAATTCCACAAAATATTTGATTCAGACGTTTAGTTGGGTTGGGGTGTGTTTGACCACCTATTCTATACACCCGATCTTGCTCTCTGTGACTTCCACCTGTTCTTGCTCCTGAAAAATACCTGTCTGGGTATCACTTTTCCTCAGACGAAGACTTGTAGTCAACTATAACACGCTAACTCCATTCCCAGGCGGCAGAATTCTATGACACTGGAATACAAAAGCTTATCCAACGGTATGACAATTATTACAATTTCTGTAGTGCCTATGTTGAGAAGAAGCTGATATATTGCTCTATCGTTTCCAATAAATCTTTGCAAGTTGTTTTGTTTCTTGTTATGGGCCATGGGAAACTTCTCTTCCGGATGACCCTCATATTACCAGTATTGTATTCCTTTGTTTATGTGCTTAATGGAATCAGTTTATATTCAACTTTACTTTGTTGTTTTCAGCTCATTCTTTAAAACCTTTTACAAATCATACTGCTCTCAAAGCATTGTGTTTGTTAGCTTTTCCTTTTTACAAGTTTCTCTCTTTGAATCTGAATTTTTATATCTCAAATGGTATTGAGATTGTATATTGACTACTAATATAATTTTGAAATAGATGAAACTGACAGTGGCTCTGATGAACGGCACAAACCTTTGCGCCATCGTTGGTTATCAGAAGGCATCTTGGCTGAGGATGAAAAATTGCCTAAAGGGCAACCTCAAGCATTAAGGTTTGTAAAATATTAAAATGCTGTTTATTCTTGGTTTGTATTAATAAAGATAAACCGATATTATGCAACGTCTGTGTATTTTTAACTTACTGCTAAATTTAAATATGAAGGCTTTTAATTAATATGAGAAAACTGTAAAACTTGACAAATTATCTTATTGTCATAATTTTTCTGGGCCTGTAAGGAAATTGAAACATTATTTATTACTAATGTATTTTTTAGCTGCAAAACTGCAACCCATTTTTTGTTGCAGATTTAGGGGAACAAAGTAATTTTTGTGTTTATAACATATAATTTCATGAATGATTTCAATTTTTTTAAAGATTCTGCAAGAAGTATTAAATTATTTTTTCTGTATTCCTTAATAAATAGGAAAAACGAAATCATTTCAATTTTTCTAATTACTACTTAGTGTGAAAAACTTGAATATCATTCCATTTTTATTATATACATTAAAAATTGCTAAAATTCTAATGGTATTTAAAGACTTCCCACTTCCAGTGAATAAACGAAGGATAAAAAAAAAACTAAGGATAATGGTATTTGTATCATACTCTTTTATATTTGGTTGGAAAAATGTATGCAAATTTTAAGTTTATTTCTTTAAAGATCTTAAGAAAGCTTTTAAAAGTGAGTTAAGTAGTAAGTATTTTTTAAACATGGCTGGAAAATTTCTGTGCATGGAAATATACTTTCATATTCATTTTGGTGGTAGAAACAACCTCTCTTGAAACTCGATATAACAGTTATTATTTCGTAACAGTAGAAATTATCTTTCTTCAAAACAGAATGAAGTAGTAATTAAAAAATGCAAATTTATTTCAGTCAACTGCATAAATTCAAACTGGTTTCTTTTTCAGTGAAATTAAGAATATATTTGAACATCGTTTTATTGATTTTATTTAAGAACTGTGGCATATTTTAGTTCTTGTGGCATTTTCTAAGAATCAAAGTATACTGTGCCTCATTTTTTGAATTATTTATTGCAGTTCTTCTCAAGTTGCAGTAACGAGCAGAAGAAGTCGTATTGTTAAAGGTATCAAAGGAGCTCAGACAAAGAAAGTTCTTTCCAAACAAGGTTCTTATGAAGAAGTATGAATATTAATTAATTTACGAAACAAATTTTTTATAAATTCCCTTTAATATGCAGAACAGTCTCGGTTATTTGGTTTTCCGTTTTAATTGACATGGATCCTGAATCGAGATCTTTTAAACTAAAGATGCACGCAATAATTTCGCATTCGTTTAAATGGACTTTAGATTCATTGTTTTGTAGAGGCTCAAGTTTTAGTACTCTAGTTACAATCTTTTAGTTTTATTGGTGATCCCATTTCAATTAAACTGCTGTTCTATTAATGTCACTGTTAATTTTTGTTTGTGGATAGATGAGTTCTGGTGATCAGTGTGAAGTGAGTAATGATGGACTAATCTAGTTTGTATACAATGACTGAAGCCAGCTTACAAGCAACTAAGTTTGGTCAGCATTATTAAAATAACTATCTGTATGATTAGGAAATAGCCATGAAATGTACTGAGTAGTTTGAGTAAAACTTGAGTACAAACTTGGCGCTTTTCTTGAGATAGCATGAAATAAGAACAAGAAAGCTGTTAAGAGCCTAAACTATTTTGCCCTCATAGATTTTATGAAAGGTTGCTTTGCAATTTTTTAAACCTATAAGATAAGCCCTTTTTATTGGTTAGTTGTGTTATTTTTTTAACTTCGAAATGTTGTATATCGGGAAAGATACTATGTATTGCTAAGTACTTTACTTTAAAAGTAATGCTTTCTTTTATTTATCTGATCTGGTCTTTTTGTTTGCACAGTTAATAAAATGCTGTAGAAATTGTCATCGTAGCTATTTTTGGAAGTTCGTTTTCATGCCATATTGAAAGAAAAATGATGTTTACTTATAAAAAAATATTTGTGATTGATTTTTTAAATTTTGGAAATCACAAAGAGACAATCATGAAGTAGAATAATTGTCATTGAAAGTACACATTTGCTGGACAGACTTTTCAGTTGTTTCAATTTCTAGACATTATGCTGTAAGTACAATATACATATTTTATGTTATCCTTGTGCATACATTTCGATAATTTAGTCTTATTCAAGTGAATGGCCATGAAAATTCAGGTGTAAATGTTTGTATAAAGAGAAAGGGATATTTCTGTTTCAATGTTACTTGAAGATATTACTGTATCCTCAAATTAACTTGTTAATATTAATAGTTAAGAAACGTAATTGTAAGCTGTATTTTATATAGATTTAAAATACTATTGATTACTTAAGATTCAATGCTTTATTTTACATTTTTTGAAGTATTATCAAAAAGTGAAAGGTTTAATTTAAAGAATATTCACACAAGATATTTTAGTGAAAAAGATAAGTGTTGACGGAACTAAAATAATATAACTTAAGCATGTCTAAAGCTTTGAGCGATGAGCAACAAGACGAAGCACAGAATTTATGTTTTGTATTTCTTTATATTTAAATATTTACAACTATTTTCTTGGGAAAATAGAAAGCATATTTGACTCTCAAAATGATAAATACTATGGTATCCTTTTATTAATTAGTATGCTTTTAAAATTATATTTGAATTTTTTGGGATTTTTGTCGATATATTTTTCTTTTGAATTAACATTTTTCTAATGGAACAATGCTTCAAAAAAAAAAAAAAAATTGGTCTGCTAATGTGACAACTAAGTTTCAATGTTACAGACGCTTTAGTTTTGGTGTAAAGGCTGTAAAATACGTATGTATAATGAAATTACCTTTCTGAAAGAAGTAAATATTGTTTTTCACTTTCGTTGTTTATTTAAACTGAAATGTTGGATCATATTTTGATTAATTATATCGAACTTGTTTTTCTTGTAGGTTTCTGGTTATGCTACACTTCCACGAACTAGCAAATCAAAAACTCGAAGAAAGCCTTTATGATGTGTTCCTATCCTATTTTCATATATTATTTCATGACACCATTATGCCTTATTGTTTTCAGGTTATTATGACAATTCTGCTTCACTCCTGCTTGTGTAGAGATTTGTTTTTTGTAGGCTTTCTATAGTTTGTAAATTGGTAGGGATGAACCCTGATTTTTGGTGTGTGATATTAATGTTATAATTTGACCAACTTCTTGTTTTTGAAGCTGCAAAGTTTTTAATGAAGCTCCCTTTGTAGTTTTAAGTTAAGCGAAGCTTTGTAAAATTGCATAAGGTGAAAGAAAATGATCTTTCAAGAGCTTTTTTAGCCCTTTGCAACTAATAGAAATAACCATTGTCTTCCTTTGTTTTATGATTTATTAATAGGCACATTTTTTCGCTAGGTATGTTGTTTGAAAAATAACTTAAATTAATTGATCTCATTAAATGGCAATTTACTTAGGAAAAGTTAAAATGCAAATTTTTTATCGGTTCTTCAACTTTTTTCATTGTAAATTGATAGCTATAATTTTAAAATTTCTGATTATTTAGATAGGTGTCTTTTTGGATTCTTTTAATTTTAAAAGTGGACGAAATTAATTTAAACATTTATATAGAGCTCTTTGTTAAATCTTGTAGTATTTTCAGAAAAGAATTCTGTAATGTAATTAGAAGCAAAAGTAGTTCATTATTTCTTTATTCGTATAAGACGTTTTCTTAAACGTACACGTACGTAAATGAATGTAATTAGTTATTTAAGAAATAATTATTTCCTGTGGAATATTTCACGTTCTAGTCTAGGTTTCCTCATCTTATGAGGTTTCATATATTTTAACTATGAGCTATTGATTAAAATTTTTGGTTGTTGGAAAAGGCAAACTGTGTTCTGTATATGTATGTATATTGGATAAAATTTTGATTTTAATGACTAATATCCTCTGAAAAGAAGTGCACATTTTTTTCTCTAAATTTCTATTCGATGATTATAGTTCTTTTAACTTTCATATCAAAATTTTTCTTTTATCTTTTACATTTACTTCTGTATTGTTTTTCATGAATTTTTTTTCATGTAAGCGATACTCAAGGACTTTTTTTATATAAAAATATAATTTTATGTGCGGGAAATTTTTGTAATCGGCACTATGAAACCAGTAATAAATTAACACTAAAGCTACCACGAGCCGGTCAAATGACCGCTTCCAATGGCAATTCCAATGTATCGGTGAAATGCCGGTAGGTTTAGTGTTAAGTTTTATTTTCTGCATAAATTAGATATATGCTGAAGAGTGTTCTTCCTTTAAACCAAATTAATTTAAAATGTAATTTGAATATGTAGAATATTAATGTTTCATGCTGCAAAAGTAATAGTATTTCTTGTTATCCGGATAATCAAAAACTTATTTCAACTTGGTAACAATTCTATTTGTAAGTTTTGAATAACTTTTATTTTTGTAAATATGAACAGAAAATTCAGAATTTTTAGTTAAATTTTAGCAATTTAAAATATTTTAGTCATCCATGAAATTGCACAGTATTTAAGTTGACTATTAACAAAGAATTCTTTACGCTTTGAGTTTTCTGAGGATATCATTGAGTGTTGTGCCATGCCTTTAATATACAGTAATTACCACTTATTGTGATCACTTTGAGACCTAGAAGAGAGTTTTGGTAACATTAACCAATTGATTACAGTAACCCAATAGGGTAGGAATCAGCTATGGGGGGGAAAAAATCCGCTTACCAAAGAATTATCTATAATTGATTTCAAAAATAGCAATTAAAAGTCTTTATTAATTATTGCTTATCGACAATTACTCCTTCGCATTTCACTTATATGTTGTTCTTAGTGTATTGTTTGTTTCAATTTCCTGAGCGATTCTACGCATTTCAAAATAGCACTTTTTTTTACTCACTTCAGCATATTCGTCCCCCATCAATATCATCAATTTTTATTGCTTGGTCATAAAATTCTCGCGAATTTTCAGAACTTTAAAAAGGACAGTCATTGACATTTTTAACTGCTTCACACTGTTATATTTACTCATTTTATGTTAGCTTTCATATCTATTAAGAATTCCAATTTTGTCTAACATTCAAAGCAGTTTTCTTATGCATACATTGCATTATCTTAATTCATTTGCTGGAAATAGTGTATGGTTGTTCAACGGATTACGGATTTCTTCCAGACGTGGTATCTTAGTTACCACTAGTACCCCTTCAAAGCAGTTCAGATCGTTATGCTCCAGACAAAAGAATGTGAAATTCATCCTTAAGAAAAATGACGGAGATGTTTCCTTATAAATGGAACAAGAATTTCCGCTAATGTCAGTTGCAGGTTGAAAATAAAGAATCTATCATTCTGTAATCAGAAACTGGTAATATTAAACATACTAAACGATTATATTTAGCTACATTTGAATACGTCGTTTTAGAGCGAAGGAATTTTATAACATAAAGCGAATGATAACATTTAGTCAAGATCACACTAAGCGGCTTTCACTGTACTGTATTATTATCCAGTTATGTGATAATGCCTATGTAATGTTTGCTTTAGCAAAGATTACTAAATTTCCCTTATCTCACCTTTTATTAATGTAATTATTTTCAAAATTTACCTCGAGCCTATGTAAAAATTAAAATGGTCACGAATTGAAAATACATTATATTATTTAAATTTGTTTGTCTGTGTCGCATAGCTCATACTCTTAATGGAAATTTCCCAGTTTTTATTTGCTTTTCAAACATTAATATCCATGTATATATATAGTTAAACTATAAGTAAATGGTTCAAAATGTTCATAAATATTTCACGGCGTGATTAAGTTGTGACTAATTAGAATGTTTCGAAATCACCATTGTTCTATGTGGTGTATCAGTTTCATAAAAAGTTGTTTGAATTGCCATCAAATTCCTGTGTGTTTTACTAAACATTTGTGCACATTTTTAATTGTGTTATGTAATTCAATGAACTCCTGAAATATATGTAAAAAAATGATTTTCTGGAATAAATCGTGAGACTTGTCATCTTTCCTGAAAAAATAAATAATTTTGTGGTTTAAATGAAACTAGTTTTTATTTAATTTCCGATCTGTAAAAGCATTACGATCTCAAAAAATGCTGTTGATTTATAGCTAAATTTTAACAAAATCAGATTTGCAAAAGCATTTTATATCTTTTCTCTTGATAAATTTGTCTTTTTATGTATGAAATATCACTCCCGATTTTGAAAAATATTAGTACCATACGTTTTGTTAGGTGAAAAAATTGTGATTGTACGTTTTTGATGAAATTGTGTAAAAAGATTACCCTTCCTTTTTTTTTTTTTTTTTTTTTTCTGTCAGAAGAATAAAAACTTGGAGAAATTTAAACAATTGGTGTAAAAGTTGAAACAGGAAAATATTATTTCATAATGGTAAACTAACAATGAATAATTGAAGCATTCATTCAGTTTAAGACTAATAAAATGCACGTTTTACGACTAATGGTAATTAATTTATTTTACTTTATTTTTTTATAAGCATTGCATTTATGAGCTATGAAATGTATATAGCATTCCCTTCATTTCTTTTTATTTCGTCTTATTAGAAATATGCAATATAGAAAATTAATTTAATTTTTGACATTATTTAAAAATTATTTTTCCAAAAGTGATATATTTATTCTCATATACATTAAATAATTTGTTTTGAGTATGAGCTATGTTAGATCTGCTTTTTCGTCAAGTATTTTTGTATGAATCTGGTTTTAAAACTTTATTTCATATATGTTTTTTAGAAAATAACTTCAGAGGAAACTTATCCTCCTCTGTTCCATTGTATTATATGTATTCTTTTATCTGAATGTGTCGTATGTTGTCCTCTTATGTTACCTGGGGACTTGTTTTAAATGTTTTGTCTTGTTTGTTTGATTTTAAAATCGTGTGGATTCTGAGGAATTTTTCGTTATTTTGTATTTAATTAGTTATCTTTGTTTGATAGAATGCGAATAAATTAGTGTATGTTCTACTGAAATTAATAAATGGACTAAAAGAGAGAAAAATTTTTTTATAAATATTACCTTTGTTATGATTTTTTTTTTAAAAAATATTTTTCTCTTAAAAAGTAATATGATAGTTTTTCCTTTGTATTTGCCTTCAAGAGTATGTTTCGAATGTATTTCAACTGATAAATTAGTGCCAAACTATTGTAAATTTGTAAAATATTGTTCTCTGCTTCATAAAATATATGATGCTGAGTACTATTACTATTCAAATAATGTGCACTCATCTTTTCAGTTAATATTGAAAAGATGTGTAGTGTTAAGTTTGTGAATGGATGATATATCATTGTTGGTGGTTTTCCTTGTTATACATTTTTTTTCAAAAGATTGCTACATGTAAATATTTTTATATATTAGTATTCAAATAAAATTTTAGTTAAATACTGTAATAAATGGAAAACTAGCTTTGTCTCGTAAGCTAAAGGTTCAAAAGTATTTCAATCATAATTTTATCAAATATTTTTGACATTTATGAACACAATCGTGACATAAAGGTAGGCTTCTAATGTTACTGATTTTTAGGAGACTAAATACAATGTACTTTAAATAAGCTGTAAGACAATTTTCTATAATAATACTGTATTACGAATTGCTAAGTATTATTTTCTGTGGAAAGAGTACGATTTTTTTTTTTTTTAAATTAAGTATATTTTTTTCTCATTTGCCGGCAATATGTTACAATATAATTTTTAGAATTAAAATATTAAATAAAATATGCAAAGTGAAGGCTTAATCATTTGCCAGATTATAACAGCCGTCCCTGCAGCCTTATGACTAAACTAAATGATTTTTTTAAAAAGAACATTTTTTTTATTACCTCCTGCTTTACAAAGTTTGTTTTGCAACTTTTATAATTCTTTGGGTATTATGCTATGCTAGTTTTTTCATATTATCTATAAAACTAACAGGAGCTTGAATTTATATCAGCCAGCTTTAAATTTTAAATATAATAAAAGAATAGATATTCATTAAAAAATTAATATTATTTATAAGTTGATTTCTTTCCTCAGATGTAATGTGCTCAATTTTCTTTTTTTGGTTAAGTCTCATATTTTATCTAGTTTTTATTTCTTATTTGACATATTTTTAGTTAGAGTATGGGTTTTTTTTTTATATATATGTATGTGTGTGTGCAATTGTGTACATTTCTTTCAAAAGATTTCATTACTGAATTTTGCGTCGTTTTTCTTCCCCTTTTCAATTCTAGTCCTAACATTGCATTGCATGCATTTTGTTTCTTTAACTAGATCTTGTTTCAAGTATTTTTGTATTTACTGCTTAATTTTAAATTCGTGCAATGTAAAACTTGATATTATTTAACAATTGAGCAGTGACTTAGAATTAATTAAATTTATCCTTTTAAATTTAAAAGCTATTACTTGATTTTGAAGTTTTTACTACATAAATGAATACTGGCATAAAAAAAATTCTTGAAATCTTATGCCCTTCTCTTCTTCATATAAATAATGCTTTTTATCAAGTACATGAGATTTGAAAAGCTCTATATTGTTTAAACATAAAAGCATTTTTAATATTAAGATTGATTTTTCAGATAAGTATATATATTAAAGCACATAAATGGTTGCACATTCCTACATTTAAAATTTACTCTAGATTAGAAATTTCCTCTGTAGTCTCTTTTACTTTCTATAATTTGGAAATTAAACTCATAATAAAAATAATTGGTACATTTATTATGACCTTTAGTATGGTGCTATTTAGAATATGCACTTTTTCTTTTTAGTAAAATTGGTGGTAATTTGAAAAAATGCGGCAGTATTATTTTTTTATTTTTATTGTGATATATGTTGTAAGTGGGTTGTGTATTTCACATTTCTTAGCGTTTTTAATTTCATTGAATTTACTATTTATGATGTGTTGAAATTCCTTGTCAGTCATATTGTTTGTCTCGATAAACTTTTTAACACTTTGTCTGGTGACTCGTTTTAGAAGCATTTGGAATTAAAAATATTAAATTTTCTTCATTTCAATTTTATTTTTGCTTTACAATTTATCATACAAGCAGTGGTGAATTTTGCATGTATATATCTTGACTTATATTTTAACTAAGCATTTCATTTTTACTTTTTTAAGTTATAGAAGGCAATTTTATAAAAATTCCAGCATAATGAATTGGTCTATCAATTTTAACATGTTGCATTGTAGATAGTAGAATTTGTTTTGAAAATATTCAGTATCATGTTACGCTATTAGCTCTTTAATATTCTTTTAATATATTTGTTAATAATAACTTACTTGACTTAATTTGCTTTATTGTCAGTTTTATCTAGTGTGTTTTATTGTTTTGAGTGTGAGCCTTTTGTCAAACAATTATTATTCTGAATCTCTATTTTAAATAAATAGGAAATCGGAATAATGAACAGGAAAAAAAAATCAAGTAGCTAAGTAAAGTTAATACCTTGTGTGCCAATAAATTATTTTAAAATTCAGAAAAGTATATTTAATTCCATTATAATGTATAAATTCATATATAATTCAAATTGCTATTTGCTCACTCACTCAGGCATTTTTTTAATTATTATTTTGCTATATGATTGTTTAAATTCTAATACTTGCCTGGGTAATTTTTTACCTGTTTTTTTTGTTTTTTTTTTTTTGCGCTTAATTAGTTTTATTTTGAAGTTTATGCATTTAATTATTTTGGGTTGCTAATCAATGTTATTGTAGATATTAGTCAAATCAAGGTATTCATTTGGTTTCAGTGGTATTATGCAAGATGTTATGGTATGTTTATAAATGTATTGCATTTATTAAGTGTAGCTGTAAGTTATTTGAGTATTGCATAGATGATGGACTGTGATCTTTAAATATTCCAATATTGCTGTATATTGATAATGTATTAGAATAGAAATATATGCCACCAAAGTTAGTTTTTAGTCATTTGTTTTTGATGGGTTTACTATGTGACCATCATTATGTGATTTTGTTCAGTCCCATTTGTATTTTAATTTGTGGTTCTTGTTCTGTTTGTATTTTTAGATGCGTTTTTGGTTTGCGGATTTTTAGATTTCATTGATTTTACTAGAATGTTCAGTTTGAATTATTTAATTGATATATTCTCTGCATGTTAATAAATCTATTATAATAAAAATGTATTTAAAATAAATTGATGTGTATATTTTTATTTCTTCAGATTATTACAAAAAATAATGAGAAGAAACAATGTCTACAAACCTTATTTCTTTCTCTATAAATACATAATCTATTTTTAATAAACATATGGCACAGAAGGTGACATCTATTATCAACGGGGTGGGAGGCAAGTATAGTTTCTCTAATTTGGCTTCAAAATAACTCTTAATAATTAATTTATATATAATTGAAATAACTAATTAGCTCAGTAAAATCTTTTATTTCCTTAATTTTCTTTTTTATTCAGATACTGGCCTAATTTTTCTTTCATTGTTGAAGGTTTGCTGGGATATTTGTAAAACAATGTTCTCAGTTTCTTTTGCTGCCTATCAAAAGATTGTTTGTATTACAGTCATAGTATTAAATAAATATTAATTTATTTTTATGACACGAAAAAGAGTTCGTCCTAAAAATGAAAAATTTATCCTCAGATTTACCTCCTCCCGCCAAGTGCTATTGTCAGATTTTTTTATTATTATTGTTGTTATTATTTTCGTTTATGTCACCGAAAGTTCATAACTTTGATCGCAAATATCTTCGCCAATTTTTAAAATAACTTCATGAAACTTTTTTCTGTATTTTTATTATGGTATATGGTATATTTTTCTAATTGGACTTTTTGGCCGATTTACTTTTTTTTTTTTGTAGCTTCCTTATTTTGTCATTAGAGGTCATTCAATTGATTTAACATAATTAATTTACTATAAGAACATGTTACTTTCCTATATACTTTTAACACATAGGATAGGATACGTTGATATGTTTTCAACGTATCCTACTGGGCTTCTTAAAAAGGCCATAGCCGGCGTCCTTACATAGGGGTAGCGCATCTTCCCAGTGATCTGGGCGCCCCGGTTCGGGCATGGTTGTTCTTCATCTGTGATGTGTGTGAATGTGCCCCCTTGTAAAAAGAGGGTGTGCAAGCGAATGTGTGAGTTTCATCTTCATATGAGCTAGAAGTCAGACTTCAGCCCTCGGGTGCTCAGGGGTCTTTACCCTCAGAAGCTACTGCACCCCTTTTCGTGGTAACGCGGACACATCATCAAAAAGGCCATAAATGAATCGATATCCAAATGTCTTTTTAAAAGAAACTTTTCAGAAATCCAGAATAAGTAATAAAAAATATTAAATATTTCCGCAAAATTCGGTTTAAAAAAATTGTAAGCGTAGTTATTTACTTAAAAGAATCTTTAAATAAAAATTGCAACGACGAGAAGGAATTCAAATGTGTTGTGAGTTTGAGATGAATAAGCTCACGGGTAGGAACAAAAATTTACTATTGTTTGAACAAGAAAATTTAGAATGTGTAAAAAATATTGTGATATTTTTTAAGAAGGCTGGAAAAAATATTTTGTAAATATCTATACACGTCTATTCTATTGTGCCTTCCTTAGATAGGAAAATGAACTACTTAAACTTTGGTTTCTCTTTGTACTTATTTACACGTGCATAGAGTAAAACAAAATAGTGCATTTTATTCAAAAACATCTAGGATTTGAGTTTCTACTCCCCTATCTTCATATTTAAGCGCATGTTCTTATCGTAAAGCAATTTTTCCCTTCAGAACTACTGCAAGCTAATATTCCCTCAAAAATAAGTTTTTTCCCCCCTCTATTGCATGCATTGGTTTTCCTTAATGTGTTTTATGTGAACATTCTATTTTTAATTTTTTAATCATTGTTTTGTTAAGACATTTTTATCCAAAGTCTATTCAAAATTTTGCAGCTATAGGAATCGTATGTTATGAAGAATAATTGAATTTAAAATTTTACTTCCCTTTTGCGTAGTTATAATAAATACTGCATGTATAATCTGAATAATTTTAGGTCTTAATTTATATAACAAGTTTAACGAATGTTTGGATAAATTCTTTTAGTGTAGCTAAAACGCTACAATATCACATATATTTATTTTTTGTCATCAGTTACAGTCGGTAATATTTCATTAGTGAAATAATTGTAACCTAATCCGTTAGATTTGCAAAAAACGGATTTTTTTTTTTTACTGTTAAATAAACCTAATTAACAATTGCACAATTTATTTAATCCGATGATTTATAATAAATTCCCACAGTTTAGCTACTATAAAGCAACTCATCTTAGCATGCATATTGCAGAAAAATGTTTACAAATTCATTACCGACATTCAATGTTTTCCTGATTCAGTGAATTCTGAACCGGGAAGGCCGCGGTGGCCTAGTGGTAAAGTCTCGGTAGCGGAACTGGAGGTTTTCAGGTTCGAGACCCGGTTCCAACGTCGTGTAAGCGGGTTTGGTGCACGTTAAATCCGTCGGAGCCAAACGTCCTCCCACTGATGTGATGTGGTGTGGAAGTTTAGAGAGGGGGTGCCAGCCTAGGTATAGCCCTCGCTGTCTGATTGCGGTTTAAAATTACGAGGTCCGTCCCAAAATAGCCAAAGTGTTACTTTAAAACGGGATCAAAAAACAATCTACCCTATTCATGCGTAATATAAATGGTTCAATTTCCGTAGTTTTAAAATTTAATTTTCAGTTAGCAAAAATAAGTCATCTTATTCGCCTGGCACCTTATATGTTACTCTGACACAGATAATGCAGATTACAAGCTAAATGAACAGCAATTGAATCAGATGTCTGAAAATCTGCGGACTTCATCATCGTCGTTCATCGAATTAAGTTGTTAGTCAGCCGACCAAAAATTATCATAAATACATCTTATTGACTTGTCACCCTGTCGTCTAGTCGATGCCGATTTAAATCGTTACCTGAATATTTCATTATTAAGGTAATATACTTTTATTATTAATTATATTAATTTTAAGGTAATTTTTAAACTATCATATTCGTTAATATCCAGTTATACGCAACAGTTTCGAAGCGGTGAAGGCTTTTACCGAGTAAACTCTCAATTTCATGTCGACAGGGGCAAGCGGTTACATGTAAGAGGTAGTATCCTCTTTCTCCTCTGCTATCACTGTCTCTGACTCATGCACAATGATTTTTCGCATACTCTTTAAAATGCAGGATGAAAAGATGAAAGAAAGGTTAATTTCTGTTCATTTGCAATGAGTTTGAATACTTATTTTTGTTAATCCCAGAGGGAAGGGAGATTATTGAATGTGTTCGACCATTAAAAAGATTTTATTCAATTGCATAGAAAATCTGTGTGCCCACATTTCCCAAATGAAATGTTTTAAAGTATTTATTGTAAAAAATATCGGAGATAATATATTAAATGTTTATTTATTCTTGAGGAAGATATGTTGTATAGCACTGTCTGTAATGGGGCCTGTGGTGCTAGTGGCACAAATTAGCCTTTGCAATGTATGATGGTTAATCATTCAGAGTTTTCTGTTGAGAGATTGTTTATGGCAGGGTGTGGAAATCGCATCGGTTTTCCCATACTGTTTTGTTGGTGACTCCTTAAAAGCGTTCAAACGTATTGGGAGTTATTCGCAACATTGCAAATGAGTAATCATCGATAAAAGTAAAAAATCGCACACCCCTATTTGCAGAAAATGCTAAAAACATTGTTACGATATCTACACGATGTTGACCGACATTCAGAATGTCGCACAAAATCATGGAGATATCGTATAATATCTTGTGCTAATAAGGCACGGCTGGAGTGTTAAGGATTTAGTACATGGAAGAATTTCTTCCGAGGCAGCAGAAGAGAGGAATTCTTCGCAAACTATGACGCTGGATGTAAGAGACAGAGACAGAAACTTTACAATTTGATAACTCGGAAACGAATAACTCATTAAAAATTGAACTTATAAAAAAAAGTATGTTTATGAAGCTTTTCCCTCTTTTCTACTGTTGCCAGTGGACTGGTTACTAAATACAAAACAAAATTGTAAAGTTTAGTTGAAATGAATATTTTTAGAATGTTATATATATATATATAATGAACGTTAGTGAATGGAACGATAATATGATGATTACATTACAAAAATGAATATTCTATTCCGAAAATATTTTTTTAAATATCAAATAAAATCTATTGTTTATTTAAATATTGTAAAATTTCCCACTTCATTTCAACAGGCTGAGGTAAATCTGAAACTCTGGTATGCCTATTGAAACTCATGCACTTATTTCATTTCTTTAAATGTCTATATTAAAACCAAATAGAGCATCGCAATTATAGTACTCGATTTTGCTTTTAAAAAAAGAAGTTAAAAAATTGTGCTTTGAGTCTTGTAATTTAAAACCTTTTCTTATATTTTTGTTTAAATCAAAGCATTTCACAGCATTTATTGCTTGGATTCTTCAATGAATGCCTTCTGTTTTGAGATTGGAATATCAAGTGCTCGAAACCCGATTTCACTAGAGAATCCACTTATGTGGAAACTAGAAGCAAGTGAAATCTATCGCCTGATCTTACTTTAGTGTGACATAGAAATTAAAGAGAGTAGTCAATTCCCGTGTCATCTTTGTTTTATCCAAAACTTGGAATTGTGAGGTTTGACCTGTTTTGATTGTTTTGATTTTACTAAGTGCCATTGAGCACTTGAAATTTTTATGGATTTGCAATTATTTTTGTATTGGATTATAACATCTGTAAAGAACTTAATTTTAGATTGTATGTTCAAAATTGCTATAATTCGATGCACGAACCACACTCGGCCACCACAGTTAAGGGATTAAATCTCTTATACTATCAAAAAGAGTTGTTAACAAATTGTTCAATAAATTTACTTGGTTGAATTCAGGTGTGACCTAGCTTTATAGAGTTAGACAATAGCACAGAAATTTTAAATTTGAGATTTTGTAATATTATCCACCTGCAAGTGTATTAAATTGGAGTTATTTGTTATTTTTAATTACATTTATTGAACATTTCCATTGAACTTGACTTATTTCATCTTTGCAAAGATAGGATTTTGTAATTGATTTTCATTAATTTCCTGTTATGCTATAGTTTTTAAATTGTATTCTATCATGCGTTTTCGATGACCGTGCACTATTTAATAATTTCAGAGCTTGATTATCAGTTTATCATTAATTTGATTTTAATTCCGTACTAGTGACGCCACTTACTATTGAGTTTAAGAAACAATCACAAGATAAAAAAAATTTCTTTTGTTGTACATTTATAAAATTATTAATTAAATTTATTTATTTACTTTAAGCTTATAATAATATTTTTAATAACTTTTAGTATGTGTTGTTATAGAACGCATCTATTTATGTTTTTTTTTCTCAATATTTACTGGTACATATTAATACTATATTACTGTTCTATTAATTTTGTATTTATATGAAAAAAATGAATGAAAAAGTACCATTGCAGTATAAAAACAATCATATTCATAGTCTTATACATAAATATCGATTAAAAAAACTTAAAAGGCTTTTCTTTCTTAATATTTTGATAGCTGTTTTTGAAGCATCTTTTGCGCAGTGAAAGAAATCGATCAAAATGTTTGAATATTTAAGCTAACCAATATGAACTTTTGCTTTGTCTTGTAAAATTAATATTAAATTTTTCAAGGGAATAAAAACCTTAATTGAATTATGTGGAATATATCAACAATAGCAGATCTCTGGGGTGAAAGAACTTCAACAATAATAGAACTTGTTTTTAGTGTCGCCATCTATCGATTATGAAAACTACTATAATCGATAGATTTAAATTAATCTAGAATTAAATAAATCTAAATTATATGGGGGTAATTAGGAATACCTGTTTTTTTCCCCATCTGGTTATAGTAACCAACTGATTTTAAGAGAACATATATGAAAAGATATTAACTTAAAGCTTATTGCTTCAAAATTTATCTTACTGCCCATTCCCAAATATACGAAAGCATTGCTTTTTTATTGTTTTTCGACAAAAAATATATTTTATTTCATGGAATATTGAATATATACAATTCATCATATAAAATTGTTATATTTATTACTTTTTTATTTTGATGGATTTTTTTTCCATATATCTTTATGATTATTCTATCTCCAATCTTACTAGGAAATGAGCCTTTGTCAAAACAGAAATGACTGAATTTTTTGAGACAAGAGAAATAAATATCTAAGACTTAGAAATGCAATTTGAAAAGAGTAAGAACTAGTTATTTAATTTTGCAGCGGAATGTGCAACTCACACTTCATGTAAAATATTCAATATACTACTCATCTCATTTTTCTCCGACATGTACGCTATCTGAAAAAATCTACTGAAGCAATAAGATCTAGTAGAATAATTATCATCTGGTTTTCGAAAATCTCAGTCTATCACTAACCACCAAAACAAATTTTGTTTTATTCAAAATGGTGCTCCTGTCAAACATGCACATGCTGTTGACTACCATCAATTCTATCAATCTTTCGGACTTGTTCTTCATGTTGGTACCTTCAAATAATTATTTCAAACTATACATACTTGTTGAAAAATCAACCATGGATGATTTGAGATAAGTTACTTCCTCCGTCTCCACAACGTCCAATTATATCCTATTTTTCAGGAGAAAATCCAAAAAGAAAAATTATATCTTGTTCGTAACCGCTCTATGTTGCAAATCCCTAAAATACATAAATTTGCAACTTTTCTTTTCCGATCACAATTGACTTTCCTAGAATTTTTTTATATTCGCCAATATGTGAAGAACTTATAATTTTACTCATTTCTTTTAAATGTACTTATTTCAAATTACCATACAAATTCCGTTGAAGAATTCTGCATTTTTAATTGAGCAATGGGCTCTAAATATCATTTTTCAGTTCATGAAATTTTGTTGTAATTCAGTCAAATACTTTTGCTTTTACTTGAAGATACCATTATCTCAATTTGGGGGATCACATACTTATCATTATGTGAATGAGAAAAAGGTGTTTTTGAAACTTATTAATAAGTCTGTAGCACTATTTTAAATTATCCCTAAAGTGCATACATAGTTTAACAATCGGTAATTAACTTAATTTTTTGGTAGAACTAAATTTTAAACTTAACTGCAAATGTTTGGAAATGCCTTTGACGTTTAAAGATAGTGAATACGAGGTGCAAACTTGCCCGCCCACATAACTTTATCATCAGAGACAAGATTAAAATAAATAGTTCTTTTTGGTAGATCGCTAACTGTTAAGCTTAGAAATATGCACTGTTAAAAATAAAATAAATGAGTTATTTACTTTCGTACATGTAGTAAACTACGTAGATGGAGACTAAGTCCCAAGTGGAGACTTCATTCAAAAAAATAGTAAATAATGCATAAAAATTCAGAGAATTTCGCTAATTACCCTCAGATTGGTAGAATAGCAAGACAAAAATCTTGTCGACTCCCTCTAGTTCATAGCTTTCTCTCTGGGAAAGATAATTGAACAATTTCTCTCACACATCTTGCTCACAAGTATTTCCCTAACACTCTTTGGATGCACTATTATCAGGAAATAATAATAGAACCTCCGAATTTCTTCTGGCCAACTAATAAATTACTCCAATCTATAATGGTCAAGGGGGTGATGATTGATTATGGTTGATATAAGTTGGATCTTACAAGGGGCAAAAATTTCTTAGAAACATATTTCATTAATTTACCAAAATTTGCGAAAAACATATCGAATTTTAAAATCATGACTTGTAAACATTTAGTTATTATTGGGAAAGTCACATCCCAAGAAGAATCATCCTTTCATTTAACTAGTACAAAACTGAATGTTGCGAAAACTCAGATTTTCTTGATTTTTTTAAAAATAAGCTTTTAATTTTCTACAATGGAAACATGCTGAAGAACATCATAAGAACGTGCTGAAAAAAATAGTTTTATATATTTTAAATTAACTCTTATCGAAATTATAGCAGAATCAAATACGTTTATGTCTTAAAATTTTACCATTAGTTGTCTTTTCACTTAAAACTGCACTTTTAGACTTTTGATAACTCAAGACAAATATTCTTTATTCAAAATTTAAATAAGCTACATCATTGTTTCATAAATGTTGAACTTTAAAAGAATGATAACCAAGTAAAATTTTAATAATGAAAATGCTTATGCATCTTTGAGATACCCAAGATAGTTTACTTACTAAATATAGTATAACATTGGCAATCATGAGCACACAAAAAAATTACAATGTATGAAGAAGAAAAAACAAAATTCTGCCATAGGTATGCATACTTTTATTTACGTATTCTTAAATGTTTCTCAACAAAGTTTCAATCGAAATATCTATACTATCAACACTTTATAATTGGATACAGATTACCTCCATCCAATCTTTCATCAAATACATACATTTACTAACAAGATCTTAATTAAATAGTTTGTGCAACTGTGTATTTGCAAGGTGAAAAGACTGTAAATCTGTTCTACTAAAATCTGTGCACGGTTGCAACTACAGTTTTTCTAAACTTCTAGTAATGTTAACAGAAGTGCAAAAACTATGGTATACATGTAATTCTATACAAACTGGTGGACTTCTAGTTAATCCACGTACCTCTTAGTAAATTTGCAAATCTATTAGTCAACAATGCACTTATCTCTTCTAAAATAACACAGCATTACGATGAGACAATGACTAACCTAAAAAACGTCTTCCGTAACCTGATTGCCCATAACCACCAAAATCTCCTCCACCGTATCTTCCCCTTGGATATCCATATCCTCCTCCTCTTTGTCTGTAGCCATATTCTGGATCTCTTGGCATGTAATAATCATCAAAATAATAATCTTGGCTTTGGTAAGGACCTCTCCGTCGGCCTTCATTCAATGGTGGCTGAGGGTAAGGAACAACTCTGTTGCCTCTTGGTTGCCATCGTGGGTAATTTCCATCGTATCCTCCTCGACAGCTGTACGAATAACATGGTTGACTAATAGCCTCATAAACAGGCTTTCTGTGGCTCTGAACGTTTTCCAAATGGTCTTTTGGTTTGTTATGATGGTGAGATTTCGGTTTTGTTGGTTTTGGCATGCCTATTGGTTCAGGAATATCGCTAGAGATTGGTGAGCTAAATATAATTTCTTCATTTTCGCTTTGTTCCGGATCATTATCATTTGTCGCATTTGAAGTCGGCATCACATTGTCGTCGTCAGCGGAAACAATGCTTGTTAGCAGAAGCAAGAAGAAGTTCCAAACCTATAAAAAATATTAGTATGTATAAAGTATTCCACAAATTTGATGGCAATCTGATTGCGAAGTATACCAAGTTTTGTTCACAATTGTTTTCTGTTTAAAGGAACTGGGACGTTCCCGACAATAAAAATTGTGCTCAGAATTGTGTTCAGCTTTAAATAAAATGTATTTTATCGTCAGTTAATTTTATATCTGATATAAAATTTATGACATATTGAATGAATAATTTATTTTAATTATAAGAAACTAGGAAAATATTTGTTTTTTAAAGACAAATCGAGTATGTGTTGTAATGCAATAATTTTGTTTATAATCACAAATCGGTACGCTCAGAAAAAATAACTTTGAATTGAATCACTCAAAAATAAGCTTAATATATTAACATAGGCCTTTCAATTACAGTGAAATTGTCTTTATTTCAATATACTACTAATAAATATTTCCAAAAAAAATTATGAATGTTATATGACTTGAAATTCTAAAAAAATATATATTTGCTTGATAAATAGCTTATAAAGATTAATAAAATTGCGTAGAAAAAATAAAAATATATTTAACATATGCATTATGTTTGTAAATATTGTTGTATTAAGTTTCATATAACTATAATGAACAGAATAGAATTTGTTCTACGCGTACTGTAATTTATAGAAAATATGTTTCCAGAAAGAGGCAAAAAACTGTATCTTTCTATCATAGAAATTTATTATTAAAACATAATTTATAAATTTTCGACTCTTAAAACATATCCAAATTATACATTTATGTGATTGGTGAAATGCCTCCTATTTTATTAGCCTAAAATAGAAAATTCAATTTTTTTGAAAGTGCAAATGTTCCCAGTTCTCTTTAAAAAATCCTTCTTCGTTAGAAATTTTAAGATTTCTCGGTGTAAAATAATTCCTTTCCTCTTATTTATAATCAATATCAATCATTAATAAAATGTTAAATGAGATTAAAGACACTTGGAATAAATTTTAGTCTTGTTTCTTAGGTAAGAAGAAAATTCTATTAAATATTCAGGGTGCATCGATTTTGCATTTTTGATTCTTCTACAAGGGATGATCCAAAAAAAAGTGTACAAGCAGCAGCATTTGGAAAGTAGAAATTGTGGATGGGAATATTGGTACGCAGAGTGGAGACAGATGGCCCTAGTTGTCTTAGACCGGTCATTCAAGCAGATAGTGTTGGTACTGCGACATGAAACAGCGACAGTAATGGTAAGACATCTAGAGAAGTGGTCTCGCACAGAGGTACGAGCCGTGATACGATTTCTATGGGCCAAGAATGGGTCCCCATCGGACATTCCCCGCTGAAGTGTACGGGGGCGAAGCAATGGGTAGACAACATATTGCGAAATGGTGTCATTCTTTTGAATCGGGCAGAGAGATTGCTGGAAACGTTTAGGTGGGAGATCTGGAGCCACCTCCCATACAGCCCCAATTTGGCTCCTGGTGACTATTTCCTTTTCCCGGCATTGAAGAAACACTTATCCGAAACAAGGTTCATATCAGACGGTGATGTTCAAAAAGGTGCCGAGAACTGGCTCAATAGCCAGGGACCTGATTATTACCAAGACAGGTTAAACAAATTGGTCCAGCGGAGTGATAAATGCCTCAACAGGTTTGGTGATTATGTAGAGAAGTGACCGCCACATATGTCTCAATTATCATTTTTATCCTGTGTCTATGGTTGATAAAACATTTTTACTTTGCCTTATAAACTTTTTTTGGATCACCCCTCGTATTTTGCACTGAGCCTTTTTTGTATTATTGAAAAAAAATTAAGCAATTCATAAATGTCATAATTCAATACAAAAATTATATGGAATACATAAATATATCAATTATTCTACAAATTCTCATTTAAATCAAAACGACAAAGCATTCCCAAAATAGATTGGATTGGATTGTTTGTATTTTAACGCTGCATGAGTATAATGTCAACTATACTGCGCTGATCCCAAAATAGAAGATGTTATTTAATTAGATAATAGAGAAAATAAACCAGCCAGGTTATGAGTAAATAAGTTTTATGGGTCGAGTAAAAATTCATGAGCGTTTTTCAAATTTATTTTAAATTTTGTATTTAAAAAAATTTATCTGCATGTTTAACGAAAAAGTTAAATAAATCGCACTTTTTTTTTTTTTTTTCAAATCGAGACGGCGGGAGGCTGAGGCATTGCTCCTTCTCCATATATATCATAAATCTTACTAGTAACTTAGGTGGTCTTAACACCTTAATTGAAAAAAAAAATTGAAATAGATTATGCTATACAGCATTAATTTTCTTACAAATAATATAAAGCAATTTTCCAATGCGTTTTATTTCTGCTAGAATTTTTAAATGAAAAAACATTCATGAATTATTACTCAAGCCAGTATTTTCTTTTCCAAATTGAACTTTTGAACTGTGAATTACTTGAATTTTCATTTTCTTTTTTAGAAATTAATAATAATAATAAAAAAAAGGATGCATCTTATAACTTTGTAAGAATTTTTGAAAGGTTCGATATTTATACATTAAATTAACTTCCCATGGTTGTCTATTTGTAATTCAGTTGATAGCTTGTAGGATGCGTTTGAAATTACATATGCACTATTTGCATTTTCTTTAGTTTTTAAATCAAGTTTCTGGATACAAGTAAGATTTGCATTATTGAAATCAATCAAACTAGTTGTTTTTCATGCACAATTATAATTCTTAGTAATACCAAACTGTGTCTCGTTAAGTTTTTACAAAGAATACCGTCAGCGGTAATCAATCACTTATTTGATTTTTCTAAGTTATTCTTTGTTGTTTTCTTGTAATCAGTTAAGGATTTTTTGAGGTATCGATATGTAACTCGTCAAATCATGAAGTTTCCAATTGGTAGTGCTTCTTTTGCTGGTTTGGTTCGATAAGACGATTCAGAACAATAAATATTCATAATGAAACTAGATAATGTTCAGATTTCGAAGTGTTGTCACGAAATAATAAAATATAAAAAAAGTTATATTTGTTCTCTGCTTACGTGCTTGTATTTTTAAAAGCGTTTGCAAAATAATTGAAATTTTTCTTTCGCTACATCGAAATTAAATGCTGTAATAGGCATTTAAAATAAATAATCTACTTGAGAAAAGATTTTATAAAATATATTAATGGTACAACAAAAAATTTATCTCGCAAACTTAGATAATACATTTTGCTTGTGTGCATGGATTTAAATCTCTTCTATCTGTTTTATTTTCTAAAATAAGATGCCTAAGAAGTAAATTTACGGAGGATATTTAATTCTTGAATTTTATTTTTATGAAAACTTTAATAAAGCTTTGAATTTTGTCATGAAAAAAAGTTTTAAAGTTCCTTCAAAACATTTGATTTGGAATGTAAATTTATAAAACATAATTAAAATTACAAATGACTATAATTGAATTGTAATTTATTAAACTTATATCAATTGCTGAAAATAATTTTTCATATGTCATGAAACAAAATATGTTACGGTATAAAATCCATCATTATTCTGCTTGCGACTTCAATGTTCCAAAGAAGCAAAATAAATAATATCAAGCTATAAATTTGCCAATTATCAGCTCTCAAATATCACTTTTTTATAAGCACTTAATAGATAAGTAGTCGAGGATTACGTGTGGTAAATGTTAAAAGTGTCTAAAGCGAAAATGATGGGAAATAGCAGAAAAGTACTTATGCAGTTACGTTCGCACTAACGGTCTCTTTACACACTGTAATTGACTAGTCGTTCTCTGAACAACTTAGAGGACTACCAGTCGATTTTCATGTTTATCACATTATTAAGTCACTGTAATGTATAAGGTGTAATTTATTTGTTTCTTACATCTTTTTCCACTTTCTGTCTTCAATTCATGTATTTTTATTAACATGAAATTAAAAAAACCATGTAATTTTATCTAAAATCAGAAACGTTTAAGGCTTGTTTTTAAGAATTATCGAAAAATATTTACTCTAGTTACTTTTAAAATAAATTTACTGATACTGCTGACAAAGTTACTTTTATTTCCAAATGGATTGCATTTCCTTTTACTATACTGAAGTCAAAAAAAGTTTTTATCCTCGTTTTATGAAGCCTGATACATTGGCAAAAAAATTTCAACTGAAAAATGAATCCATATAGCGAATTATTTCTAATCTAAAAGCATTAATTTCAAAGCAAATTGAGTGCTCCTTACACTCCATAGTGCATATCTGCGTCTAACATAAGTTTCTATTCAAATGTATTAGTCACCTTAAAATATATGTGGATCATATTTGTTACTTTTTAACCTGGTATAATGACATTCTTCATAGCTTTTTATGTTCCATTTGTTAAGGTTATCTTTGAATATAATAAAATATTGTAGATAGAATAAATTGTATACTGCTGTTCATGAGTCGATCCACAACATTCCCAATGCACTTTCTTTATTAAGATCAGAAATAATCATCCATATATTAACTTGTGTATTGAGTGCAGCAACTCAGTGGAATGTTTTATATTGATAAATTAATCAAAATATTATAGATAGATTAAGCAATATACTGCTGTTTCTAAGTTTGTCCCTAATTAATGCCAGCACATCTTCTGAATCAAGATCAGGAACAGCTATCCATAGATTAACTGTCTTTAAGTTTGCATTGATTGAAATAACATAGTGGATACTCCAATTTTGATAAATTAATCCAAATATTTTGAGTAGAATAAATAATGTGCTGCTGTCTACCTTCTTCATCAAGACCAGGAAAAGCCATCCACAGATTAATTGCCCTTAAGTTTGTATTTAGTAAAACAACTCAGTGTTGACAAATCAATCAAAATGTTTTGGATAGAACAAACAATATACAGCTGCTCCTTTGTCCTCATTAATTGTTGTGGATCTTTTTTAATCAAGATCAGGAACCGCCATCCACAGATGAACTATTAAGTTTGCCTTGAAAAAAAAACAATATAGTGGAGGACCCAGTGTTGATAAATTAATCAAAATATTTTGCATTGAATAAACAATGTACCGCCACCTCTGAATTTATCCGCATAATGCCTGCTCACTATTTTCATCAAGAAATCAAAATCAGGTTTGCAACAGTCATCCGCAAATTAACTAACACTACATTTGCAATAAATGAAATAACATAGAGAATGATCTAGTGTTGATAGATTAATCAAATTACTACTTACATAAAATTTCCTGCCTTTCATTTTCCCGCTTTGAAGAGTTATTTTGTTCTTATAGGAAGTTTACTAAAACAATACAATAAGCAACTTTGCACTGCTTCGCTATATTAGGTTTAATCTGAAATCGCATATCCAGGAACTTGCTGTTTTTATGCTAAGGGTATTGGAGAAACATATTGGAAAAACCTTTACTCTTTGCATCTAGGTTAATTTAGCTATGCGGGTGCCACGAGTTTTTCTCATTTAGAAATAACACACCTTTAGAAACATGGCCTATTTTAACTTCATGGTTATTTGGATTGATTTATGTAAACTACGAAGTAAATATTTTGTATAATTTCTAAGAAAAAACTGTTGATATCTTTTTATTTATTTATTTATTTTGTTGTTAATGAAATTTTGCCTTCGATTGCGTTGGTTTGAAATCTTTGGAAGGTTCGCTTCGAGAGATTGTTAGAAAATTGTATGCTATGGATTTTTAAAAAAAATTATCTAAAGTTTCTATATAGTTCGAATGCATTTTAAAATGTTTGCAGCCTTGTTACTATTTATGATAGGAAGAATCTACTGAATTGGATTAATGATTAGAAAGATTTTTCTTTCTTTTTTTTTTTCTTTTTTTAATCTTTACAAATTTTATTTAAGTCTGGAATATCGTTAGTATGTTGTTTTATCTTGACTCAATTCATTTCTATTCTTTTCAATGTTAAAATATATCTTTATAGCATTATAGGTCTTTCATAATAATTCGCTTCTTCTGAATTCCAACCCATCGATTTTTTTAAAGTTCAAATAAGAACAATCGTGTTAGTTTTTTTTTCCATATAATTGAGGAAAAGGGCTTGTTTTCATTTTAGGTGCTTACAAGTTTTTTTGATCTCGTATAAAGTAATTAACTGTCTCTTGGCGAATGGAATAGAAAAGTCGTCATCAGAAGGGTCCCCCCCCCAAAAAAAAAAACACTAGTAGAATATAAATTCACCTCACAGGGATTTCTATGATGCTTGATTCTGGAATGTTTATTAACATTCCAGAATCAAGCAGCATCAAGCATGGAAATCAATATAGTCTTCAAAAATTTAGACCTGCGCTTTTCTTCGGAAACTCCTCAAAAAAAAAAAAAAAAAAAAAAAAACCCGAAAAGGATTATAATAAGTGGTGTAAATCCCATCTAGTGGTGAAATGCAGTCTAGTATATGCTAGGATTTCTTTTTATTTCGTAAAAAAAGTCAGAAGATATCCTATTCCATTTCCTTTATAGATACGTAAGGATAAGGTCAAAGGAATGTTTTAGAACAGATCTCATATTTAATGGCTGTTCCCTTGTTATTCTTACTTATGGTTTCGCACTCGATCGTGGATACAATGTTAAAAAAAAAAAAAATGTGCGTTTAAGGTAAGCAAGGAATTTGTTCTTCATTTCGCTGGGTTATCTACTAGCTTGTTGTTGGTTCCAGTGAGTTCTTGATCATTGCGTGATATTTTTCTCCCTCATATCGATCACGTTTCATCGTTGCACGTGGAGGAGAAAATTTACGATCAACATCACATTTGCTAACGAAAATATGTATTATTATTTTATATTTGTAAAATTTGTTTACACAATATTAGACTTATAATTTGTACTAAAATATCCCCTGCTTTATTAGGGTTTAGAGTCATCGCAGGCATCATTCTTAAATATTTTCTGAATGATTGTGATTAAAACGGAATAAAAACTGCGAAGAATTGATGGTATTAATTGAAATTGTTCAGAAAGAAATTGGATAAAATGGAAAAAATGTATATAAGGTTTCTTTCTCAAGAATGGTTACTGCAACAAAAGTGCTATTAATAAGTTAGATCAATTATTTAAAATCTAAAAAATTTTAAGATTAATTACCATTACTTAATTTTTTTAACATAATAATGCACAAAAATGATTATGAAATCTCATTAGAAATGAGACCGGTAACGTTTTATTACAAACCTAATACATTTAATTTATCACATTTTGATCCAAAATTTGATAGAAATTATTATGCCACATTTGATCAAAAAGATGTGTTAGATTTTAATTTATGAGATTTTTCGCAAGAAATTTCAATCAAAAATTAGAATTTTAAAATGTACCAGAAATCAGAATGTAAGAATATAAAATAGCATTAAAACGTATATAGATACAAATGTAATGGTCAATGTAACTTCCCAAAAAATGGGGTTAGAAATTAAATTCAAACAGTTTTATAATGAAAAATGTTCAAATGTTAAGAATATTGAATTTTTAAAAAATTAATATTTTCACAAAAAAATTTGTTGATCTAAGACAACAAATCTTAAATAGCAAAACTAGTTAAAATATAAATAGTTAATTTCTTCTTTGTATGTTGCCGACTGAAATTCTAAATTAGTTATACTGAAATAAGTTTTTATCAGTATAATATTGAGTTCATAATTTTTGTTTATCTTGATGCGCTTCAGGTTGATGAGTAACCTTAGAAAGGTATGATTTCGAAATTCTGATTGAAATAAAAATAAATTCTCGTCTAGGAAAATATAAAATAACAACTATCTATCAACAAAAGAAGTACATCCCAAAGACAAAAGACAAATTAAAAAACCACATTTTTATTTTCTGAGTGAATTGTTATAAAAATACTTCGGGAGGTGAGCAAAATAAAAATTTAAAAAAATGCTTCTAGATACAGTGATGATGCATTTTGTTGTTTTGAATTCATTCTGCTTAGAACCTATTCTATGCAAAGATGGATGACTTATGTATATTCTCGAAACCAAGACAGATCAGAAATGTCATCTGAAAACATGAACGTTCAACTTTTGTTGAGTAGGAATTTATCGTTCACCTATTTCTCTCTTGCACTCCTATGGAGCAGCTGACATCTGTTGACAGTTTTGAGGTTGAGAAAATGGAGCAGGAACTTCTTGCTGTTAAAATAAAGGTTATTCCCGAATGTCATTTGTTTCAAATGTTTGGATCTTCAGAAGAAGAAACATTTTTTTTTTCATTTTTATTCTTTGTGTTTGGTTCAGAGCTCCTTAAACGATTCCAAATATGATTGCATGCATGATTTATTGGGCCTTTAGAACAATACGACAAAGTCTACTTACTCAATATTAGTAAATGAAAATATTTAAAAAGGTCATCTCAATTTAAAACATTCTATCAAATTTAACTTAAATATGTTTGATGAAAGTTATTTTTGTTTATCGATAATTCATACTAATTCCTTTACATATATTTTCTTTTCATTCTTTTGTGTATAAATCAGAGTAAAAGCTGTAAGAAAGGATGCTTCTCAGAATTAATAAGTAAAAATAAGTAAGAAAGCCATTGGAATACAAATTATTTTATTCTTTATTAACATTTTGTTCTCTTTTTGCTTACCGTTAATTCATACTAATTTTTGTCAGCATTTTCCTCTTTCCATTCTTTGGTGTTTGAATCAAAACTTCATTGACTATGAGTCCAGACTCAGATGGGATCCGGTGCATGAGTTTTGGCCTCTTAAATCTATAAAATATTTCTCAAAATTAAAAATAAAGATGATTAAGAATGTCATCTGAATATAAAACTTTCTGTTTTTTAAACATTTTATTCTTCATTAACATTCGGTTCTCTTTTTGCTTACCGCTAATTCATACTAATTTTTTTCAGCATTTTTATTTTTCCATTCTTTGGTGTTTGAATCAAAACTTCATTGACAATGAGTCCAGACCCAGATGGGATTCGATGCATGAATTTTGGTCTCGTAAATCTATGAGAAAAGATATTTCTCAAAATTAAAGATAAAAATAAATAAGAATGTCATCTGAATATAAAACTTTCTATTATTTATTAACATTTTCTCTTTTCGTTTATCTCTAATTCATAATAATTCGTCTTTCATATTTTTTCTTTCCACTTTTTTGTGTATGAATAAGAGCATTTTAAGCAATTAGTCCTCACCCTAAATAGGATCGTATGCATGGTTTTCGGTACAGAAATAATAAAAGATTTTCTCGATATCAGTAAATAAAAATAATTAAGAAGATCATTTGAATTTCAAACATTTAATCAAAGTTTATTAAAAAATTTGCTTAAAATGCTTGTTTTTACTTTACATTTGCATAGTTTACTTTCCTATAGAAATAAGCATTGGGTCTGTTATAATTTTTTTTTCCATGTACTTGGTTTCAAAACTGTTATTCAGTCGAAAAATGTACTTGAGTAGAAAAATTTTATTAATTTCTAATTAAATTTATTATCATTTTTTTATTATTGTTTTTTTTTAAAAAGGGGAGGTTCATCATGGATGGGTAAAAATTGCGACTTCAAATTAGCTCAAAAATGAAATCTGCATTATTTTCGAATTAATTTAATAGGCGGAAAAGAAAGCCCTTTCTCAATCTTTCTTGTAAATAAAGAACTAGTTTATACAGTTTATAAAGTCCAAACAACAATAAAATCCTCTTCAGAATAAGTATTCGGAATTTAGAAAAAAACAACGAAAGTGAATAATATAATAACTTAATAAATGAAATCTGCATTCTTTCCGAAGGAATTTAATAGTCGGAAAAGAAAGCACTTTGCACAATTTTTCTTGTAAATAGATAATTGGTTCATAAAAAGCCCAAACAACAACAAAATCTTTTTCAAATTAAGTATTTGGAATTTAGAAAAAACAATGACAGCGAATAATATAATAACTCGATATTTATTAAATTTCTTTCAAATTATAAAAATAAAACGTTTGCAACGTTAAATTATCAATAAAATAATTTTAACAAATGAGATCATCATTTCGAAAAACCTGATAATTTGTGTGAAAAAACAATCAACATCGTCAATATCCTTCGGAAGAAAAATATTAAAGAAATTTCTCGAAATCAGATAACGAACATATTATTTTTAAAGCATGTTCATTGTTTTAAATAACGAATATACATAAAAAAATCTGTTCTATTATGTATTAGTTATATTTTAATGATAATGCAGATATTCAGGCCATCCAAAAGTAATTTCTGAAATCGGGAGGACTACACATGATTAGTTACAAAATTAGCTACATTGATAGTTTCAACTTATTTTTCAAATTCCAATTTCTCAATTACGGTCGAGCATGTGTGCTATCGGCAGCTACTTCTAACAGCTTTATGCAGCAACTTTTTGACACACTTATTATCAGTCAGCATGTGGACGTCATTGTTCGGACTCCAAGTTTGCTAAGAAAAGTACTATTAACCACTTGCGGTGATTAATAGTATTTAAGTTAATAGACGTACCAAGCACGTCGAGAAGCTTTTATCACAGAATTGCCAATGACATGCTACACACGTCAGCAGGCAATTGTCACAGAAGTAAAAATGATGTTCGCGACCCGAACATCATTGAGATTCTTTGCAGGAACACAGTTTACTGGAGCACAATCTTAGGTCTAAAATTAATTAATTTAAAAGATATAAATTTTTTTCAGATCTCTATTAGGTATCGGATACTTTGTGTGGCCCCGCTGCGGGTTACTCTCGACTGTTTTGGCAAGTGCCCCTGTGTATTTCTTATCACCACAAGTAATTAACAACTGTTTTGCTTGGGGCTTCATTAAAATAATTGTGTAGCTTCTCTGTTTGGATGAGTAGAAGTCGTTTATCTCAGTACCTCAATCAGTCTTGGTATTTTTAGTAATACCTTTTCTAATATATATATATATATATATATAGCTTTATCCAGTAAGTACATTCTTTTTAAAAGATCCCTTTCTTGTGATTGACATGCGTCAGAAATCCCTATCAGAATCTTAATAATATATTAGCACTATGAAAAAATATTTTCCCTATTAATATCTTATGTTATATAAGACGAGGGATAATTTATTTCTCTCTTTTCTTCCCGACTTCTGCTTTTGTGCCGCGCTGAGAGCGGGCGTGCCGTGTCCACGCCTTCTTGTAAATAAATCATTTCTGGCGCATGTCAATCACAAGTAAGTGAAACACAGGGATCTTTTAAAAAGAATGTGCTTACAGGACATTTTTCTATCCCGTCAAGCGGAGCGTGTGAAAGTGCAAATGTAAGCATTTTTACGCAGCTTCTCTTGAATTAATTAAGTAGAGAAAGTGGAATTGGATCAGGAAATAGGAGAATGAAGTTTCTATGAGCTAAATTAAGATAAAGCTTTGGAAATTAAGTTGGATTAAATTAAGAGTTTAAAATATCATTACATATATATATATATGTGTGTGAGTGTGTGTGTTGTAATGATATTTTTAAATCTAATTTAAACTTAATTAATTTAATAATTTTTTAGCTTAATTAGTCCATATTAACATCATTCTAAAATATTCTCTTATTTTACTTAATTCAACAGAAGCTTTGTAAAAATGCTTAGGTCAGCGGTTCACACGCTCCTAGTAAAGGGATAAAAAATTGCTGACCCAAACAAATTTTTTTAAAAGATACCTATAATTCCTTCACCTAATTCGACACGTGTAGCAAATCCCTATCAAAATCTCACAGTATATAATCACGGGGATAAATTTTACATGAGCTTTTCCTCATTTCTCTCTGTATCGTTCTGTGTTGATCTCTGTTCGTCGCTAATGCTTATACATAAATCATGTCCCCCGCGATAGAATAAAACGAAGTTAAAAGTTTGGAAATTATGGAGTTATATATACAGGGTGATTATAATTAAAGTTTAAGTTTCAAAACGCTATAAAAAAAGAACCACTGATGAGAATGACGTCAAATTTGAACGGCAAGTTATTAAAGAAGGCGGAAACCGTATGGTAGAAGAAAAATTTTAGTTTCAAATTTTAGCAACAGATGGCGCTGTAAGCGGCAGAATCACGATGAGAAATGATTCGTAAAACAACGGCTAAGTTGTAAGTTACATAAAAACGCATTGTTGACTAGTTTATTTGCATGACTGTACATATCACATTGAAAGGGACAAATCGGTTTCAAGAGTTTTGCGGCGACATACCACATAAGAACCATTCATCAAAGAAGTTCGGAAATATCGCGAGACTGGCGCAAAACATGTTCAATATGGTGCCAACCGTTGTGTGCAACAAGTTGAAAGCGACAAACAGCATGTTCCACAACGGATCGCAGTGTCTCCAGAATGATTGAGAATTGCATGCCTTTAATATCGCTAAATTAGCAATTGGAGCACGGAACACAAATTCTTTCAGATGACACCACAGCCAGAATTTACACGGAGTAAGATCAGGTGATCGGGATGGCCAGGCTGTAGGGAAATGACTGCTGATAATTCGAGCATTTCCGAAATGGCGTCTCGGCAGCTGCTTCATGGGATGTGCAATGTGCGGAGGAGCGCCATCTTGCATAAAAATGATTCCATCCACTCATCCACGCTGTTACAGAGCTGAAATGACGTGGTTGCGCAAAAGATAAGCATAGCGATGACCAGTGACGGTAGAGGTAACAGGACCGGAAGCACCCGTCTGCTCGAAAAAATATGGCTGTAGAATGAATGACGCCGTAAAGCCGCACCACACCGTGACCTTTTCAGGATGAAGTGGTACGGGGTGCGTTGCCAGTGGATTTTCTGTTGCCCATATTCGACAATTCTGGGTATTGACGTACCCTGTCAGATGGAAATGGGCTTCATCTGTTCACAAGATTTTCCACGACCATTCATTATCCACTTCCATGCGTGCAAGAAATTCTAATGCAAACATCTCCCTTGCTGGCAGGTCAGAAGGAAGCAACTCCTGCACATGGCCAATTTTGTATGGATAGCATTGCAGGATTTTTCGTACAATTTTCAGCACCGTGCTCGTAGGCCTGTTCATTGTTCGGGCAATTCTTCGTGCACTGCACGGTTGCACACCACCGCCCGACCCCTCCTGTAATGCTGTGGCCACTTCTTCAACTACCATCGAATCCACTCGTTTTCTCCCTCTACCAGATTGCACATCAAACGAACCTGTCGTTTCGAATTTTCGCATCATTTTCTTCGGACCCACGACACTCATTGGACCAACACCTTCTTTTATACCCTTCAGTGTCCTGATCTTTTGCAGAGTTACTCTTGCACAATCATCGTTCTTGTAATACAGCTTTATCAGCAGAGCGCTGTCCTGCAGTGAGACACCCATGGCGAACGTCTGAGGCGCGAAATGAAGAACAGCCGTGTTCCTGGCAGTTTTATAACACTGAAATGTGTCGTGCGAATGACAGGTATTTTAATTTACATCTTCTGCCGCTTACAGCGCCATCTGTTGCTAAAATTTGAAACTAAATTTTTCTTCTGCCGTACGCTTTCCGCCTTCTTCAATAACATGCTGTTCACATTTGATGTCATTCTCATCAGTGGTTCTTTTTTTTATAGCGTTTTGAAACTTAAACTTAAATTATAATCACCCTGTATATATATATACTTTGTAATTCTTTATTCTTTGCTATTACATTTTTTTTTGTGTGTGTTTTGATATGCTTTGTTGCTTGTGTGTTTTTTGATTAATTCTCTCTGTAAATGGAGTCAATCTCTGCAGTGGGCTTATCTATATACTTATAATAAAGCTCAATGTGTGTGTGTGTGTGTTGGCGCTCTACAGGCCAGACCATTCAACCTACAGCTACCAAATTTGGCACGTGTATACCTTGGAGACCGGGAATGTGCACCTGGGGGTTATTTTTTCAAATTTTTAATTAGAATTTTATTTATTTAAAAATTAAGCGAAATTTTGCGTGTTTCTGCTATAACTTCCGAAAATATTATCGCACAAAAAAGATTTTTACATCAAGATCCAAAATTTATCTTTTAAATGATACCAATATTTTAACCTTAAAATTAAATTTCTATTTTTAATTAATTTTTAAATAAATATTTTAACTATATTTTTCAACAATTTTTTTCGTACAAAATAAAAATAAAATATAAGCTGCAAGAGCACTTTTCGCATTTATGGGGGAAAATTAGCTTTTTTCAAAGTGTTGCCATCACATTAATTAAAGCTCCAATTAAAAACAAATTAAATCTTTTTGTAAATGAAATCTGCAAAAATATAATTTTCAACACGTGTCTGTAGGAAATGAAACAAATATGAAATATTATTTTTTCTAAAAAATAAATTTAAGAAAAATTATTTTATGATCTTTTACACTATCTATATTATTAATCCAATAAATCAGTTATATTTCAGATATATTATCAGTTATATATAGTTAAGTTTTGTTTAATATGAACAGGATATCCATTCAAATCATGGCCATATAGCTAATTTGTAAACCTTTTAGTAATAGACACAGATCTGCTAAAATGGTCTAAATGGAAAATGATTATATTTTATGTAACTTGATTCAATAAATGCTCTAATAAATAACGAATTTTTGATTTTACATAAAGCTTCTGCTGTGGAAATCACATTTAACAAAATGTTCTTGAAACATTAACATTTTAAATAAAAAGAGTTAATTTCCAATCAACTAAATCAATCACTTAAACTGACTGATTTGTGAAAATTTGAATATCACTATTCAATAAAAAAGGATAATTTTAGATTTTCCATCGATCGTTTCAAAGAAAATACGCCAATCAGCGCGCAGGTTTCTCAAGATTAATTGGCCTAAGATTATGAAAATGGTGAGTTTTTCTAAATTTTTAACATTTAAAACTTCATAAATAATTCTTAGTTGATCGTGGAAAATAGAAACATTCATTCATTTATTTGAAATTTGGTGTGTCCAGAATATTTCTCAGATTATGATACCTTACTGCATTAAATTTAGACTTCATAATTTTTGAAATATATTTATAAGCAGGAACAAAATATTATTATTGATTTCATTTCAATCCTTTTGAAAGCAAAACTAAAAACTGGATTTTATACTGAATCTCAGAAATTTTTGTTCAATTATTGTTTGAGATATTACATAAACTATGAAAAATATTTTGTAGTTAACATAAGACTTAAATACCGAGCGATTCTGTTTGCAATACTCATATTCAATAATAATAATAATTAATAAATAACAATAAAGATGATTAATAAAATAAAACGCTTGGTTTCATTAAAAAATATCTTTACATTAATTGCAATTTCAGCATTTCCACTTTAAATTAAAGTTGAAGTTTTACCGGAAATGACAGTAAATTAGGAATATATATATAGTAAATTGAACGAAACGATCTAAACAACAGTATAAGTTTGTTATGACTATCAAAATTTGAAGATTAAAAGTGTTTTATTTGAGAAGATATTAAGAGACAAGTTATTTGAAATATTTAATTGAAAATTGTAGCTAGCAGTAATACTGGCGAACCGGCTGGTCGCCAAAGGCGGCTAGTTTGATATAAATAAATAAATATTTCTTTTCCATGTCTTTGCATCCGATCTCCCTATCATTTTTGCTTCCTCCAAAGAACATCCGCATCGATTTAGAATCAATTTATTGAATATTCAAAAATTAGTTTATTATTAAAATTTTAGTGTTAATCAAAATTCTTAAATTAGGTAATTAGTGCCACAGCGGCAGGGAATTATTGATACCCGGGCGCCATGGAAACAAAACGGCAGTTCGTCTATGCCAGTTTATTATGAAATTAATTATGATGAAGTGGGGAAAAGGTAATAACATACAACGAGCATCTTTAACCTTACTAATCCACTGACGGCAATTGGATGTGAAAAAATCATATTATACCGTCTCTCGCCATAATTGTACCACCATGGGTAATTTGTAAGATTTCGATTATGTTTTGAGTGCCAATTTTATTCTCACTATCCGTAGATCCACAAACAATTGCACGTGTCACCATCTATTGAAATTTATAGAAATAAATATGTTTCAAACGAAAGTATTTATTTTCGTATTCCAGAATAGTGTCTGATTGATCCTAAATAAATAGGATATTATCAGAGGCCTTATTTTAAATGAAATGCAGCCTATTTTTTGCTTTTAATGTTTTTGTTTATTTTTTTATCGAGTTTCGTTTATAGTAGAAATTTATTCAGGTAGCGTAAAACAGAAAAATATTCCACATATCAGAAAAAACCTAATAAAATAATAATTTGTAATATATTTAATGAAGAAAGTATTCAATTTATTTGATCTATTTTAAATAAGTTATATATATAATGTTGCTAAAATATTGCAGAAATAAATTATAGTCAAATAGTATTTTTCATATTACGAATCTTGCTGTCGTAATGCTTCAAAATTCCTCTAATTTGTAGCAAAAATGTATGATAATTCCCTCAGGAATAAATATAAAAATAATTAAATCCCAAGGAATTCAATAATATTGAATTGAAAATATACGAATTAATTTGTTAAGATTTTGCCCTGCTTTGAATATACTTAAGGTCTATTTTAAGACAAACTTTAGGATTTTTAATTGTGGTCAAATGGTCACCAAAGCCGCTATCTTTCAAAATTACTCCCCATACTTGGCGGAGCATGTTTGACATAAGCGGACCTAATATGGAAGAGGTCTACATAAAAGGCGGATTTTTCTTTCTTTTCTTTTCTTGTTTGATAAAATTGGTTCTAAAGCCTTCGGTTCTCCTTTCCAACAGATCAATGTGGTAACTTCAAATAAAAAAAATATTTTGAGAATAAATTAAAAATTTATCGGGGCACTTGTGTATTTTATTTTATTTTTATTTAAAAATTTACTTTTTTTTTTAGAATAAGCATGATATAGTAATGTTTCGATGAAAATTTCAGAACAACAGCTTACTTACCAAAAAAAGAAAAGAGAGAGGAAGAAAAAAGAAAAAGAAGAAGAAGAGAAACATATTCTTATTGAGAAAATTTCTTTTGAATCTTTATTGAACTTTTAAAATAATAACTTTAGAAGTGTTTTGTTGGCTAAAGAAATTAGGTTGTCAGATTTTATACAGAAATATAGAGTTGAATA
The DNA here is from genome assembly GCA_026543865.1 of Argiope aurantia. NCBI lineage: Eukaryota > Metazoa > Arthropoda > Arachnida > Araneae > Araneidae > Argiope > Argiope aurantia. The sequence goes on from JAPMOR010125587.1 coordinate 212,010, forward strand.
ATGCTTATAAAGAATCATTATATTTCATCATGAAAAGTAATTAATGGCAGCTAAGATTTCTAAATGCCGAGTATTCAATAAATTTTCGTAAAATTTGGCATCAAAATATATCCTTAATTTGAGACAAATTCGAAACTGCAGAATCACGCCTCAAGTATCAAACTGATATAGCATTAATCATAAAATTTTATTGCATTCCTATATCTCAGATATTTTTCGCACTGATAGCGCTGTTTGTATTAGGGAGGAAGTAATGTTCTATTTGTGCATATAAATATTTGTGAAATTATTATTAAGTAGCTGTGTAAGTTATTTTTGCAAATGAAAATGGTTTCACTTCTTTACTTTATGAGTCAGTTTCATTTTTGTAACGATCTTGTTTAGAATGCCAAGTAAAAAAAAAAGAAAAAAAAAAGAGTTGTATACAAGACATTACTTGTTATTCGCGGTTCGTAAATGTAGTGAAGTCCCAAAAGCTGTTGGAAATATATCGAATGTTTATCCACTCACATTAGATATTCGTAAAGGCCAAAAGACGTTTGCTAAGTTCAGGTGGGCTAATTTTTATTTTTGTAACTTGCACGTACTTCATTTGGGTTGATCAACCTTCTCCTCATAATGATGCTCTAAAGATGGAAGTGGTTGAAATTACTTGTCAAACGATTAAAGATTTATCAGATAAGCTTAGCATACTTTAGCATACAATTTAAGAATATTTCCAATACATTGATAAAGTTCGTGACACTGTTAACTCTTAAGATTTAGTTTGAAACAAATTTTCATGGCTGAAATCGCATTGTCGCTGTTTGGTTCTTGTATTTCTGCAATTAATCTTATTGAAATATGGCCATTGGTATTTTTTATTTTCCGGATGATATCAGAGCTATTAAACACTTCCATATGATCGAATTTTGTAACTCACACAGGTGTACACACAATGTCACAACTCTTCAATTGGTATCAGACTTTTACATCGGTCACGCTGGGCGCCCTGCAGTCATTAGGGTGACCCCAAAGTAATCGATGATTCTGTACTTCACTTTTTATAACGTTTTCTGGCGAAAAGAGCCGGAGTTAACACAGAATCGTAAAGTAAAAATAAAGAGAAAGTTTAAAAAGAGCTCTCGAAAGATCGTTGATGTCAAGCGGCTGAGTAGAATTGGTAATTCGTTCGTTTTTTTTAGTTTTATTTCTGTTTTTGTTGGGTGCGCCCTGGTTATTGTTATCTCTGTCGCCCTGGGTGGTCCCTGGGAAGTGGTGTCACTCGAAAGGGCCCCTGGGTAGATGTCGGAAGACCCCTGTCGAGTGTTCTTCGACAGCATGCTGGGCCATGATTCCAATTCCCTATTGTAGAGCTCTATGGTCATCGACAAAATGAGTTCAGAAGAAAGGGGTACTAGAAAAGGAGTCATGTCATCGTTGTTGAAAACAGCTTTTTTTTCTCTCTCTTTCCTTCTATTTCTATAGCCGGAGTTGTTTTATTTGAGATTACATTTAAAACACTGGAAAAGGAACTTACGTTTCTGCTTTAAACTGGGCTTGCATAGTAGGAGTTCTTGAGACATTTGATAAAAACGGTATTTAATGGAGGTTGCATGTTAATTTCCAGAGAATCGAAAAGAGCAAATTTGTGAATTTCGAGGTTTTTCAACCTTGATCGGAAAAGTCACCTCGGAACTGTTTATTGATTCCCTCAGTCGGACCGGTTTTTATAAAAAAAAGGCATGTTAATTACTACCAACAAACAAATAAATCCCACTTTTCATTTTTAAAATGGATTTGTTTAGATCTTGAATTAAGAAAAAAAAAAAAACCATTCTGTTAACGACGAAAGTAAGAAAAAGTGTGCAATTTGTATGACCAGCTTTGAGATCTCGTATATGCTTTAAAATAACTTTTATGGCTCTTGTTGAGATATTGGCAATCCAACATCCGTTTTTTGATTGTTTCAAAAATACTTTCCCATCCAAATGATGAAATATTCTCACAAAAGACACCAAAATGTTCAATATTTATTTTAAATAATATTGGTTTTCTGTTGTATTATTCGTAACGCGGCAATTGATATAGTTAAGTAGATAATAAAGTTAAATAGCATCGTCATGAAAAAATGTTGAAAAGCTTGATGGATTAAATGCAAATAGGGACACAGAGAGAGTAAAAGTGCCCCAAGATATGATATTTTTAGATTCTTCTCAGCTTTGATTCCGTTCTTCGATTTAAAAGCGATAAAACCAAATGTGTTTAATCTTCGCATCATCTTCATCTTAGGATAAAGTATTTATTTTTCGTCTACACCCGCTCCGTCTCTTTCGACGATTTCTATTTTTGAAAGAATAAAATATATACAAAACTATTTTCATAATGACCTCCTATACCGTATCCTTCACAACGTCGCTATCGGAGAATCTTGATTCATAGAAACGGCCTTTCTCAGCATTTTAATTGGCCCTTTTGCTGCTATAATGAACACTTTATCTGCCATTTACTTGTTCACATACGTCAAAAGTAAAAAGTTTCCGACTAAATGTTGAAGTAAACTTTTTCTTTAAATAAATTCTCTAAGCATGCGATAGATCATACTTTTGCTATAGCTAACATAAAACAGATTATCATTTATATCGAAATGATTGATAAGGATTTTCTTTTAATCGGTCTTTGATCTTTTTATTTGAATATCTTTCCATCACTCCTTTCTATGTAAATTTTACAGTTAATCTAGACTTTGAAAATTCTTACTTTAAATGTTTTCTGCAATCGAACTTATAAAACAATTTGGTTTGAGTATACTTCAAAGGATTTCTGACGAAAAGTACCAACAAATCAATTTAGACAAAATATTACGATTTTTAAAAATTTCGTGCTAGCGTTCTTAGACAAACGTTTCAAACTTTTAACATGCTTGCGTTTTATCATAACGTTTTCGGAAGAAATAAAAAAAGAATTAAGGAGAATATTTGAAGGATGTAATATTCAGAGTTTTCTGTAAATATTTTCCCCTTTTCAAAGGACAGTTCTTTGCTACTGTTATTTTTATGTTGAAAAATTTTAAGAACCAATTTTTATTTGAAATAGCGATTGCTTAAGATAAAAGCTTTCCGAAATTCCTTTTTTTTCCCTATCTGATTCAGAAATTAAAATAAATATAGGTTGTTAATTAAATTAATTCAGTGTTTTAATGTCTCCCCCTTTCCTTACAACATTTGTATCCTGGAATGAAACTTAATTTGTCGGTATCTTTATGTTCATTGATGAATGTGACATTCAGATGTTTCAAAATGTATTACGTCCTAATCAATAGTAAGGTAACTAGTTATAACAAGGGTGAGTTGTAAGACGCACTTCATATTAGTGATTTTTAAAACTTTTTGTGCACTGTCGAAATTTGCAGCGGGAAATTGTGAACACGTACTCCATTTTAGCTCGTTAATAAATAAAAAAATATTTCGTAAATTAAGATAAATTAATTGATCTCGTGAAAAAAAAGTTTTTACTTATTTATTTTGTCTATGTATCAGATTATAAAATACAGTTTTAATTTTTTAAATAAGTGCAATATTAGTTTAAAAACCTATATAAATATCCGAAACCATACGATGGGATAGATTGCATCAAAATCTTGTGGCAATTTGTAACTGGCGTTTCCACCATGTTTTAATTTTTGCAGTTAAACTTTCTCCTTCAATTTATACCATGCCAATTTCTTTATTTTTGTTTATGAACAGTTGTAGAACGAAAGAAAGAAAAAATAAATTATTATTTTCAAAGAGATGATAGAATGGAAAGTAAGCATATATATGCATATATATCAAGCAGATACAATCCAATCTCATTAAAAAGCACCTAATCAAAGCATCGCACGTCGGAGAAAGTAATAGAGGAAATGAAATGATTACAGAACCGATTATGAATCCGAACGATTTTATCGAGTTATTTTCTTGCTTTAGAAAGATAAATTATGAAAGGAAATTTGAACAGGCTTCAAAAAGTCTCAGTGTATATGAGTTAACTACAATCGAAGTCTTAGAAAAAGAAAGTATTAGAAATAGGGATTGCAATATCGGACCAAAATTTCAATACCGGAATTCGGTATTTTTTAGATCTTAATACCGGGATACCGGTTTTAAAACAGGTATTAGAAATTTTAGAAAACACACACACACACACACACACACACAGGTGTTTTTTGTTTTATTTGCCAGTTTTATTAGAGACTGTAAATATCACAAAAAATAATTTGTAACTTATAAATTATAACAGTATATAAAGAACCACAAAAAAATAAAGGAACATATTTATTTAAATCACAAAAAAGTGTAAATATCATTATTCAGTCTGTGGTACTGTAACAAATGTTTGAAATGTGAACTTAAAAAACATAATGCATCAATTGTACTGTCATTAAGCCTGAAAAGTAATTTTGTGCAAAAATTACCAGCTGTCGAAAACGCTCTTTCAGCATCTACGCTAATTGATGGTGCTGTTAGCAATGCGCGATATATTTTTTCCAAGTTTTTACCTGCAAATCCCTCATCTTCAAATAAATCGATTTCTCGTCGGATGGTTTTGGATATAGCTAATTTTTGTATTGTATTTTGGTTCGTTGAATTTTTTTTATTTATCGCTAATTCTAATCTTTGTTCAAGAGACAATTCATTTTCACTATCGATATTAGTGTCATCATAATCTTCGATAACTGTACCGAATTCTACTGAATGTGGATAGGTTTGTGGGTAAAAAATTTTAAGAAAATTTACTCTAAACTTAATCAGATTTGAATTGGTTATTTTCTTTTCTTCTTTTTCATTTTCATTTTTTAAAATCAATGTAATCATGTAAATACCATAAGACATTTTCTATTTCGGTATGCCTTTCTTCTGTGCGATTTTTTAATGTAATATATATAATATATATTTAATGTAATATATTTTTAATGTAATGTAACGATTTTTTAATTCTTCAGATAGTGATGTGTGCTGTTCTTTCAGTGACTGCAACATGAAATTTATTGTTGCATTAGCTGTTAATAAATTAGAATATCTCCCACATAATGCCTCAATAGTCAGTTTTATTGGAAGTAAAGCAGATACAGTTCTGGATATTAAATCGAATTCACTATCTGAAAAATTAATTTCCAGGTTTAAGTCGATTATTGCTTTTTGGATTGGGTTTCTCAGTTTCAAAAATTGTTCCATCATGAGGCGTCAACTGTTCCAACGTGTTTTAAAATCTAATATTAACATATATTCTGTTTTATTTTCAGTTAGTATATATTTTAGTAATATGTCATTTTTATAAGGGAACTTTTAAATATCTTAACAATTTTTCGAACTTTATAAATTATAGGATGCAATTCTTGATGAGTTAATATTTCATCCTCATTAGCAGTATTTTCTTCAACATTACAATTTCATTATCTTCATTGTCTATATCACTCTCACTCTTACTCACTTCAAAGTTGGAATCCAAAGTTTCTATATATACAGTATTTGCATTCTCCTGTTCTTTATTTATTATTTATTATTTTTTTGGTATAATACATCTATTACTCCTTATTGAATTCCACGAGCATATCACATTTGCTGATTTGCACCAATCAACTTTTAAACTTTTTTCGTAACTGTTGCTCCATGAGTCGTTATTAATACAATATCTTCTTTCAGGGATAATCCATGTTTCGCTAATTTAGATTTAAACAATTAATTAACCCATTAATTAGCTAATTGATTTTGCCCCTTTGGGGAGACATAAAAACAAAAACGTATACTATTTTGCAATGTTGGCGATCCCTGAACATATAATGGAAACAATTTTAAAAATTTCTAGTAAATACCGAAAAAACGGTATTTAAACTTGTGAATACCGGTATTACAAAATTGTACAAATGGCTTAAAATACCGGTATTCGGTATCCCGGCATACCGGTATTCGGTATACCGGTATTGCAATCCCTAATTAGAAACACAGCTGAGTCATTTGATATTTGTCAAGTGTCTCTGCATAGGTATATTAAAAGGAAAAAGCAAAGCGTTCCTCTTTCTGTTTTATATGCTAAACCAAGATTAATATTTATATTTGCTGAAAAAGAAAATATATCTTATTTCCTGAAATGTGCTGATACTTCGGATTACTTCCAAGGGAAGTAAGAAAGCTTATGAAAGTGCTGTAAGCATTGACAATCAGAATATACTATGTTACTGCCATGAAAATAAAATAATTGATCAAATCTTATGATGAAGAATTGATTTAATACTTAATTTTCAAATCAGAGAGGTGACGATCTGTCATTTGTTTACTTCAGTTGCAATTTTGTTAACGATTGACTTTTATGTTGATTGTTTAAATAATTTTATCCTTTTTTTGCTATAAACCACTTAATACCATTCGTAGTCACTATGCCAAAAATAAAAATTAGCAGATATCTTTTTATTTCTATTAATAAAATAATATTAATGAAAAAATGTTTATAAATATCGTTGTTTTTATTGTTACAACTTACCTCATTTCTATTACAATTTGCCCTAGAAGCTGGTCAAGCTGTAATTTTTTTTGAAAAAAATATTTATTGTACTAAAAGCATTGAAATTGCCGAGTGTTTCTTTTTTGCATATGATGAATGAATAATTATACTATAAAAAAAGCAGTTATTACAAATAAGAAATCTTTAATATTTTTAAAAATAGAAGCCTTTTTTCCAAATATTGTTACAACTAGCCCTCAACATCTCTTTAGTAGTTTTCACAAGATACCACTCAAACTTTGGAATATTTTAAATCTTAAAAAATTACAAAATTTTAAATAATTTAATAATGCTAAATGCTTATGACAGCATTTGCATTGCAATAATCTTTTTTCGATAACCATGCATAGTTATATTTTCCTCTTTGAAATTTTATCACCAAAAATATAACAGAATATAATTCTCCATGTAGCAATATTTTAGTTCAGTTGATAAATTAAAATAATTATTTTTGTTGCAATTATTCTCCTTGATTTTTTTTTAGGAAATTCGCAAAAAACTGCTCAAATTTTAAATTTGTTTCGAAAGAAACTATGCTAATTTCGATTGTCGGGACCTTGATTTTAGATTCACCTTAAAATGAGTTGAATTTAATTTATATATTTAAAAAGGTTTTTCTCATAATTTAAACGAATCACCAAAATACATGCCGATTAAGGGAAAAAAATTCACAGGAATGAATCATGACCAAGGCAAAACAACGTACTAAACAAGTGTTGCTGCGCTTTCATTCATAACAAACTAGTGCAGGTCAAGGTTCACTAGTACAGGCCACTTTTCAAATGAAAGTATTATTGAAATGTTTCCTAAATGCAAGATTGAATAATTAATAATTTAAAGTAGTATAAAAATTAATAATAGCAAAACATATTATTATTAATCTTTTATAGAAAAGATATCGAAGATTATAATTTGAGGTTTTAAAAATATATTATTTTTAAATTAATGATTTTTCCATTCATATCAAATTAATACAGGACACGGTTCTATGAATGAATTCTTTTCATGTAAAAGCATCAATGAAATATATCCTAGATTCGAGATTAAATAATTAATTCACTTGAAGTGCTCAGTAAAAACATGACATTGTGGTAATAGGAATCTTTTAGATGTAAATAACCATACTTAAAGCCTAGCATTCACCTGTATTGTAACATAAATCATAATATTTGAACACCAGCACGATTCGAATCTTATCCGTATGTAGGAAGCATTATTGAAGAAGAAAAATGTTTTTGTTTCCAATATATAGAGAATAACGCATTAATCAAGATGCGTTTGAGAAGAATTCAGCATGTGATGATTGTTTCAAACTCTCCCAATTACCTTCTAGTCATTTATTTCGTATGTCAAGTTACTTGGGATAGTGGTGAGCGATGTAAGTGGATGTAGGTTGGTTACTGGGTTTGTTTTTCATATTGCACGAAGTAAAAGGGTTATAAATTTGATTCTTTAATAAGATTTTCCTAATTCTAATTTATCATCCCTTATACACCTGTTCGAAACCTTGCGAGAAGCGTTTGATATTTTTATGAACCGAGTTTATAGTTGCTACTAAAAATGCTTAAATAATTTTTTGACGTTGATTAAATCTGTCAGTGATTGTCAGTCTTCAAGAAACCATGGAGGAAAAAATATGCTTTCTTTAAACATTCAAATAAAAATATATTGTGTGATAGCAGAAATGTAATTAGTTTACAAAAAATATCTTGTGTAAAGAATGGACTGTACAAATTTTCACAATAAAGTAAAGGGTTCATATATTCTGCAGAAGAATAATTTTAAGATAAATTAAAAACCTGGATTAATCCATATACAATCCCATATACAGTTATAGTATTATTTGCTTATTTTTATTTTTCTTCTAAGAAAAGATTAAAAATCTAAACCATACTTAGAAAGATATTCAGTTAAAAAAGTAACAAAAGAAAATAAATGAATTGATGATTAGCGTTCAAAAGACAATGTGCCTTATCAATGCGAAACACATCGCATTTATATTCAAAGCAAATGATATCAAAGACAATGTCATTTGCTATCTTATCAATGCGATACACATCTCACTGATATTCAAAACAAATTATATGCTACGTTTCGTTGAAAAATTCTATTTGAGGGAAGGAAAAAAAATTCAAACCATGCACATTTTAATTTTTTATTCCATTATGTACTTCAGAAAACGAAATTAAAAACTCCATTTGATTCCATGATCTAAATTACATAATGGATTCTATTTTTCAGATTATTGTCTTCATTTAAAGTTACCGTAGGACTATTTTTGAACGGATTTAGCTATTTTTAAACTGGGTTCCGGTGATGATGATACTTGGTCTTCAGCCGGCATCGGGAGGCCAATTTACGAAAGACCAATATAAGAAAGTTAGGCTCATGACAGCAGCAGAATTAACTTGCATCAAGTCCACATACAGGGGGAGACCTTTGTAGAATAGGGTCTCGAACTTGTTATCTTCCTATTCTGGCGTTGAGATTACTACCATGCCGACGCGAATTTAAATTGAGAACTCAGTCATTTTGGAGCAAAGTAGGGAAGGTTTACAAATAAAAACACACACGAATTAATCGAAAATGGACAAAGAAAAAAAGAAGAAACAGGTTGTTTTCATCAAAATCTTAGTACAAAAGGTTTTTTTTTTAAATTGTAAAATAAGTCCAAAAATGTATGCACTTTTGATGAAAATAGCAAAAAATAAAAAAAAGTGCGACTGCGACTATGGAGACTTTGATAGAATAAGTCTTACCATATATTGCTTTCAATCTATATTAGTTACCATGTAGTAGTCCACTGCTGGTTGTAGCAGGTGAAAAGAATAGAAACGACAGTAATAGATGAACTAGAAAAAGTGACCAATGTTTAATGAAGTTGATATCTCGCCATGAAGATGATTTCTCATAAAATGTTTCATTTCATCATTAATGCCGCAATGAATTCTGCTGCCCGTGAGTTGTTTTGTTTATGTGTGTTGTCTGTGTTATTCCGAATTAAAAAAAAATCCAAGTTCATGCACGCTCCGTTGTTTTCCTTTACAGTTCAAGATAGTACAAGGTTCAAATATCAGCTTCATGAAATGATAATACTTCAGATTTGTGAGACCGTCTGAAGTTTTTCACTCGAAAACTGAAAATGAGACGTAATAATCGAAATACAATATTAATTAAATCTAACATAAGGTTTCAAAAAGGAACTTGACGTTTAATGCAATGATTCCATTTTTTGGGAGGAGATCACATGTTCGAATCTTGTTTTTACCGTAAATATATCTAGACATATTACATTGGCAGAACATGTGGTCATTTAATGTTGAAGAGTCAAATGATCTGTTTGACTCTTCATATCTGTTTGGTATGGATTATTTTAGCTATAATTACTTCCAATTTTAAAACAACATTAGGGCTACTTTTGGATGGGCTTCGTAATTTTGAATCACCGCCTGATGACAAGAACGACACCACATCATATGGAGGGCGTTTGCCCCCGACGGATTTAACGTGCATCAGACCCACTTACACGGCGATACTTCGGTGGAAGCAGGTCCCGAACCTGGAATCCTCCAATCCCGTAAACTTACCATCAGGTTACTGGGGCCCGTTTGATGTGGGAGTTTGAATAATGTGGTACTTATATTGGCGTCATCTTCGTAATCACCACAGCTCAGAATTATGAAATCGGTTCCAAATAGCTGTAATACTGCTTTAAAAAATTGGAAAAGAAAAAAAAATAAGAAAAAATATAGCTACTTAATTAATGATTTAATAATTGCAATGAGAGAGAGAGAGAGAGAGATTTTGTTCAATATATTTCACTCATACAAGGGCTAGTTCAAGAAATTTAAACATAAACTGAAGTGCTAAATATCGTGTAGTAAATTTCAACCGTACTGTATGCACCTTTTTTTACTTTTTCTAAGCTCCCTTCTCTTTAATAGCGATTTTTTTCGAATTTTAAATAAAAGGCAATAAATCGCATCTATTCCTAAAGGAAATTCATTCCATTCTAGTTTCCGTTTTGAAACTTTTATGAATCTCAGGTTGAAACTCATGTCATCGGCTAGGCATTTGCAATATTGTTTTAATATTACGCCTTTCTTTTTTACTAATAGTTCACGAAAATGATGATTATTTGCAAAAAAATGAGGAACATGAAATTACACAATCAAAATTCAAATAATTAATCAAAATTCAAAAACAATTAGTGATAAAATCAAACAATATTAAAGGGTAAAATATTTTGCTATTGCTACATTAGTTAAAAAAATTTTTGGTCAGTGAGGCCAACATAAAAAGTATAAATAAGCTGCTGATAAAATGATGAGAAATGAATCAACAATACCAATTCTTTTCTTTAGAAAAGCATTGAGCAAGTGTTTAGAGATGAATCAGTAAATGAAATGTCATAAAAATACAATTTATGAGTCTGGAAAAATTAGAATTATCAAATTTTTGACAAGAGGATAATTGCGAAGTGTGAATTGCAAATGACGTAGTTACAGTTAAAAAATCGTTGATAAAAATGAGTGTTTATCTTTTTACGGTCCTATTTTAATTAGGAGTCTCTACATTTCGTCTGTTCTTTCGAATATTCAAGATTTATATAAGCAAAGATTTATAATTTTGTAACAGTAAAATTATCTTAAGAAAAGGCCTTACTCTCTTAAATTAACTATTTTATTATTTAACTAAGTGACGCCTTCAACTTCGGGAATGTGCTGTCTTACTAATTCAATTTAAAATCCAAATAATACTTAAGGTGTTTGTGGATTATATATAATTTTTGTACCCAGTTATAATATCTTTGAATAGTTTCAGTTCAGCTTCTAACTTTGAAAAGCGATAATTCAATACCAGTATGATGCATGGGTACAACAGTTAAAGGGTTAACACTAGCAGACGTGAAGAACTGCGATCACAATTACGTGACAGATATGTGCATTAAATACAATTACGTGCAAAAACTAGATTTATTTTCTATTTTGTGAAAAATTTGGAAAATTATAATCTCGTCGGAAATGTGAAACCTCTTCGTTTACGATCCGATTTTACACAGCAAATTATTCTGCGATTCCAACGATGAACAATATGTTTTTACGATTCTATAAATATAAATAGAAGTTCGAAAAAGAACCAGCTCGTTCTCATACATTTAAACAGTGGTGAATCTTTTTTCCTGTTCTTTTTACCTCCTCTACAATTTCTGAACGTATTGTGGGGGTCGAGTAGTGTTGGAAGAGACGCAGTAAACCCTTAAAGCTCAAGCAATCTCTAAGCGTGAATGTTGACCTGACTCTAGTGTCTAATGACCGCAGCATGTCGAGTTTTGTGTTCCGCAATATAATGAAAGAAAACGAGTATGCATTTCGGATACCTTCTTTTCCACCGACTGGACTCACACTTTGATTGAGATCAACAATTTTGGCTACAAGATGACATACCAAAATTTATTTATGTAATGTGTTGCGTTTTTGAATTATTATGTTCACATACACAGACTGATAATACATAGATAGTCCCACCTTTGATAGATTTGGTCAAAAATTTAATACATAACTACATTTCTAATGATAAATCTGAATACCAAACTTTATTCAAATATATTTTTGTGTTTTATAGTTATTGCTTTCGAATGCGTAAGAACAGACAGACTTTTCTTGACGGATATCGCCCCAAATTTTGAAAGAAATCTACAATTTAGTATTGAGACTACATACCAAATTTCATCATTCTAGATCCATGCGTTTTTCAGCTATTCAGGCCGCAGATAGGAAGAGAGTGGCAGAAAGATATGATACCAAATACATGTTTTCCAGAAGTCTGAAACGTGGAGATTCGTCAAAATTTTGAGATCGAATTTTTTGACGGTTACAGTTTGATCAATCTCCCCGAAACTTTTTTGAATACTCTCCAATAAAAGTATTATCCACTTTCTCCGCATAAAACTGTGCACCTTAATTAAGACCGAGAAATTGTAAAGCCATCTATCCTTCCCCATTGCATGGGGTTGGTGAACGATAGTTACGAAATATAGATATTTTTCGTGAATCTAACATTTTAAATATATCTATCGTTAGAATATGCATTTTTGACGCTTTTTACCAGCCCATTGGCACCAAAATTTGGCACAAAACTACAGCTGTAGTTACAAGATAAGATACCGAATTTTATTGATTTATGTCACTGCATTTATGAATTACTACTTTTATATGCATACGGAAGGGCAGATCGATAAAAGGTCAAACGTTTGATGAATTTGATTTAAAATGTGATAATTCTCTATATTTTAGATGCTAAATCTATGTACTAAATTTTATCTCCCCAGCACTTTGTGTCTTGTAGTTATCGAATTCATTTATATTCGAACAGCCTGACGTTCTGTGAATAGATTTCGTTCAAAATTTGGTCTAAATACCATATGCCCAAATTTCAGCCGTCTAGCTCAAAGCAGTTTTGAGTTATCGTATTCACAGACAGACCTAATGCCAAGAATGGGGATGAAATCTCGCTTTCGGATGTTTTGATGATTATGATACTTCGTATACGAAAAAAAAAAAAAAAAAAAAAAGAACAGAGGGGGAAAAAAAAGAAAATAAAATATTAAAGAATAAAAAAACAAAAAGAAATTTTTTTAGATATTCTCATTAAAAGAATTTTAATGAAATGGCAGAAATGAGAATGGCTTGGCATTCTATTGTTACTTAAAAATATTGAACAAACTGAAAAAGACATTAGACCTCAATGATTTTACTACCTCAAAAGTTATGTACTTGACTCCATTCATGATTGGGATCTATAGCTCCATTGTAAACCAGTTTACAATCTTACAAAAAAGAACGAATCTGTCTTAGTAGAAAGGAATTTATTCACACCAGTGGCTCCATGATGCATTCTTTGTTATCAGGAAGTAAAAATTACACTTTTTTTGCATTCAGGTGAACATGATTTACGTTTTTCTTTCTTGAAATACAGAATAAGGAAAACTAGTCATTGCAAATCTGAAAATACCCCAAACAACGTTAATTCATAAGACATTTATTACTAGTATTGATGCGAAACAAATTTGCTTTCACGCAACGACCTTGGACATTCAAAAGCAGACCTAGAAATAATTAACTGCTACCATGAAACCGATTTTAATCAAAGAGGGAAATGTCTAAAAACAACAAAAAATTTCAATATGAAATCTTAACAATGCGGTTATTAATGATTACTAACAGTTTGAAACTCTTTTAGAAAGTTATAATTAATGAAATTTAAATATACCTTATTAATTTATAATACCAAAAGTAGTTTTTTTCAATCATATAATTATTCAAAACCGTTTTGAAAAAATGATATTGAAGTAATGGTTTCGCATCACGTGTTAAACCGTTCTGAAACCGGTTCAAATTTTTATATGATCCTATTTGTAAAAGAAAACCTAGATTTCCAAAAGTATTCGTGCTTGCTCGATGACAGTCTGTAGTTAGCCACTGCCCAGTGACGAAGACGAATGATCAAACACCAATGAATTAGGCGATTTATTTTTCGAACGCTTGAATAGCAATATCGCACGGGCACCCCACCTCTTCACCTATTTATTCTCTTCAAATACTTGCTAATAACATGCTAGTTGGTTGTGAAAAAGAATATGGAAAGAAATGAATTAGTCACTTTATTTTTATTTCATTTAATTTATGCATAAAAAAACAACTTCATTGAAGATTGTATCGACTTGCATAAATCTGAGGAAACATTGCGAATATATCTGACCTTCTGTAGTCTATCTATGCCACTTTCCAATTGGTATCTTAAAAAAATCAGTCAAATTCTTGCGTAACACCTATTTAATCTATTCATTTATCTATTCTTATCCGTGCAAATGTGAAATATTAAAAATTCGTTATGATTTCTAGACATCTTATCATAGTTTCCATTTAACGAAATAACAGTTATCTTAATCAAGCTTTTTCTTTACATTGGACATAATTGCTGCTATCGCTGAGGTATATGAATAAGAAGAAGTTTATAGATCTGGCTAGAAGGTTACGGGTTATGCCTTTGATTGTATTTCAGATCAGTATTATTAAAAAAGTGATAACCAATATGCGCTTTGCTAATTTTTGAGTTTTCGTTTTTTTTTCAAAATGAAACACAAATGTCAACAAATTTCAACTGAAAATTCTCCAGTAAGCGACTTTACGTGTATATTAGATCTAAAGCTTTTATTTAGTGCTGTCTATGTGTTCCAAAGTTGCTTTGATCGCCAGGAAGGGCCAATTTTTTTAAAATCACGAATCCTTATCTAAATATGATAGACCAAATAAGATGACATCCACAGTAATGGTTGTTACAGCAGATATGCAGGGATTTACAGACTAACACAAATGTATATCCAAAAATTCATACATGCAAAATATTTTAGCATTATATCATTAAAGTGTCCCTCAACTCATACAAGGATCTCACATCAATTTGAAAACAATTTTGCTTCTCTATCTTATTCTGTCATTTCAAGCACGAAAGATATACTGATGTCCCAAAAATCTATGTTTTACTCTTTAAAAATTATTTTTGAAAAAAGGAAACAAAGCAACGCACTTAAAGTTTCTCTTTGGAATCGGTAGTGAACGAATCAAAAATGTTTTTTTTTCTTTTCGCAGCAATTTTATTTGTCTCATTGAATTTACTCATTTTAATTTTATTTATTTTAAAATGTAAAAGTAATGTGGAGAATTACTTAAAATTTACTATAAGATTACTTAAACATTACTTTAAAATGTAAAGTAAAAGGGAAACAAAAACACTCACATTCTAGTTTCAAAGATAAAAGTAATAATTAAATATATTCAATATTAATAAATTTAAAACAGAAGTTTAAATTAATTAAATTTATACGTAACACTAAGGCTTCTAAAATTTTCTAAAACAGAAAATTTTATACAACGTTGTCAATAAAGCGTTAATGCTTCAAAGAAAACTAGTAAATAATGTATTGGCGAACTTTGGTTCAGATGCCTCTAATTCCACAATTTTAAAGTTAGGAATGGAAGTATCTTTAAATTTATCCTAAATCTAATCATTATTTATTAATTAAATTATTATTTATTTATCTTAAATTTATAGGAAATATCTTAAGAAGGAATTTTCTTTTAAATGTAGCAAAAAGAATTTTTAAAAATATTTTTATAATCAAAGCATTTCAGCTTACACATCAGTAGTTCACATCATCCGAGCTTCTACAAGGTCGGATGGATTTCGGTTTTAGCGATGCGATATCATTGCACTTCATAAATCATATATGATTCATGATTCAATTACAGAAATAATTTCATATCAATGTATATGCCATTCATAAACATTAAAAATTTCGATTTCACGGGTTACAAATTTAAATCCCATAAAACTTCTTTTTTTTTTTTTTTTTACTATGAGGCAATATTGAAAAAAAAAATGTGACAGTGTTAATGATCTGATGTAATTCTTTAGAAAGAAATTCTTTTTTTAAGGAGGTTTAATTCTTTTTTTTAATAAAAGAAACCCGCAAGTGTATATCTTGGGGTTTTTAATGTTTTTTTTAAAGTGTAATTATAATTTTGTGACATCTGTTTTCTTTATCGCTAAGTAAGGTAAATAAGAAAAGTTGACAGCACAGCAGCTAAAAAAAAGAGAAGAACCTTAAAAAAAATTTTTAAAGGTGAGGAAAGCGCTTTCTTTCTTTCTTTCTTTCTTTTCTTTTCTTTTTTTTTTTTCAAAAACGGTCTGCTTAAGAGAATATTTGAAATCTCGTCAGTTTCAAATATAGTTGAAATCCCATAAATCAAGTTGAAATCTCGTACTCTTCATCGATTAAAAATTTTTGTTTTATTGTTAGATGTACCTGAAAGATTGACTGTATTGCCTTTATTTTACAAACAACAATAAAAAGTCTAATCCGAAACATAAACTTTTCCTAAGCATCGCATGCAATACCTAGGCATTCCATAGAACGACAAATGTTATTTAGTGAAAATATGAAAGGAAATTATTTTCGAAATGAATCGCCAATTTATTTCATACTTAATCACTTTGTTACTTGGTATTGTATAGAAGAATGTATGCTCAAGAAATGTGTAAAAATATTTATAGTTTCATACTCTGCCTAAAAATGCCTTGGTATTTTATATAATATCAGTTTTCAAACTTTATCTGTAACAAATACAAGAGTAGGAACTTCAATAGTTATCACAGTTTTAGCCATCTGACTTCAAAACACACGTGATCTGTTGCTGTGCTATGACGTCATGACGCTTTTCAAAGATGGATACCCAATTCAACTAACACGACTGTCTCGACATGCATTTGGTTAGCACAAAGTTCCTCCATGACGGTTAATTTTTGGGTAAGTTTTACTATGATTTTATGGAATTTATCAATCTTTACCCCTGTTTGTAATGAAACTGAAATTAATGTGCACGAATTTATATAGAATTATATGGATGTGATCTTTCAGATTTTATTTATAAAATTCCAACATTTCATAACTATAATATGTATTGCTGCATTGATTGTGTATCTTGTTACCTGAGATATCGTTAGTACCTGTCAAAAAGAAAGCTGGAATTTTTAGATAATTTTAAGAAAAATTAACCTTTTAAGTGTCGTGCCCGTTTGTCACATGGGCATTGAATTATCGCTTCTCGAATTTATAGTCTCAAATATAATAATTAAAGGGTGTTAGAATTTGAAATAAGAATTCTACAGATGCTACAGACTTGTAGATAATTATAAATAAGTCATACATATTACTGACGTTATAGAGACATTAGGATGCATGCCCACTTTAGGCTTTACACATATGCATTTTATTTTCAGACAGACCTTTGTTGAGATCGCAGTTACTAATTTTGCTTGTTAATTACAGTTATTGCGTTATTTTTAAATGATTTAACCAGGGAATGTGACCAGCATAACATAAGTATTTAGTTTTGAGTTTCCAAAGGAGCATTTAACGTTAGTAGAATTCAGACGAAATCGTGAATATAAAGAGATTTCCTTATACTAATGATCATTAACTCATAACTAATTAAAATCTATCACTGTATTTTTAAGTAATCACTATTCTGATAATGTTTATATAAAATACATTTTGATATTAGCTAGAAATATTACAAATTTTTATCAAGAGCAGATAATTAAAACTAAATTTGAATTTTCAAACCACCTTCGAATTTCTGCCTCACTCGGTAGTCAATGGAGCATGGTTCAAAATTACAATATCTGTCTGAAAACAGCCCCCCTCGTGTTGCTTCAGAACAAGACGTAAAAATAACTACTCCTAATTCACATGACTTGGATAAGGATATTCGCATTTTAGTAGATCTTAGTTAAATTTACCACATCAGTGGTTCTCAAAGCTCAACTATTCTTTGTGCCCTTGTTGAATTTAGACCTTTTCAAAGCGCCTTTTGTAAAACTTTAGTAAATATTTTTGGAAAAAATAGTCAATTTTTGTATATGTTAGGAAAATGAATAAAAACATACTACATATATTGAAGAGATTTTAATAAATATACTAATCACTGTGCTTAATGAACCTGATGATCACCATACATTTTCTGAAGTCCTGGGAAATAAATTAGACGCAGATACCTTTCTGTTCATTTACACATTGAGTTTAGAACTGCAAGTGCCGAAAACCCAACTTCGCAGAAAAGAGAAGTATTTCATTTTCGGTTTCTTAATCAGTTTAGAGTGTTAGACGTGTAAATCCTGCCATCCAAATCTTCATTCGTGGTTGATGTGTAATTTTTTATCTACTAAAAATAAAATCTTATTCGTTTTATTATGATATTTAGCAAAATTTACTATGTAACCATTAGTATTGAGCTCGACATGTATATGCGTCATTGCTTGACTTAAAAAAAGAATTGAAGGACTTTGAAAAAATAAATTCCGCATTTAACTGGATAAAAATATTTTTTTACGTTCGTGTGTGGTATTCGAGCCTACGAAAATCGCCGAGGTGCATACTCTAAGTGCCATTGTGATGCATAACTGTCTCTTTTGATGTTAATCTAGATTGCTATCGAGTCCAGACTATTGCATCTTGTAATTTTGAACCATAGCCAGATAATGAGAATGATGCTTGAGCTGGTACGCAACTTTACATGTTTCCATGTTACACTAGCATGAAAACTTTTGATTCACTTTTAAGTTTGAATTGCTCCATATGGGAAGACCCCCTCTGTCAAATCAAGTCGTAACCATCAAATTTCGAAGCCGAATCTCTACTCTCAAGTCATAGTTGCCATAATTTCAAACTCTTAACAGTTTTTTTCTTTATTGTGTCATCTTCCATTTTGGGAATGTGATGCCCTTTTGATTGTATTAAGTATATATATAAAATACCTGAGGTGCTTGTGGATTATGTTTCATTTTTGTGTCGAATTGTAACATTTTAGAATGATTTGATATTAACTTAAGTTTGAGAAGTGATAACTCGATGCACACATGATGCACTAGCATGATGGTTAACAAGTGAAACCGCATTGAATATAGCAGTAAAGGAAACTATCAAGCAAACATTAAAAATCATAAATAGATTATAATGCGATTAAAATTATGATATACGTAGATTTCTATAGGATTTTGAAGCTTTATTTTGCTTCAATGCCCAAATTCTTGATGAAAAAAATCTATTTTTTATAAGTAGAATCATACTTCAAACCTTAAACTGTCGCGCCCATGCGTCATACATGCATCAAATTATCGCCTTTGAAACATGAATATTAAACCATTTTGAGATTCCATAATTCGATACAAAATTTAAACATAATCCCCAATCACCTCAGTATTTTATATATTCTTAGAAAATCAATAGATCAACACATTACCAAAAGAGAAGTTGTCGTCTAATTAGGTAGTAAAGAATAAAAAACCATTAAGGGGGTTAATTTTCTAATTGTCATGTTACCATAGCTTCGCTCTTTTACAATTTTGTTTGGCTCCTAACTTTTAAAAAATAAAACATTTTGTACTTTTTGATACAATAATTAAAGCGTGTATTAAAATTTTTCGTTATAATTATTATTTAATTTTTAGTCTTTAATATATTACATTATTCATTATGGAATTTGTAATCGGTTTTCCTCAAATAGTATCACAAAATCAATCGATTGTTTCATAATTAAGCTCAGAAAGATCTGAAAATTGTATTGCTGTCGAGAAGAAGCAATTGTGAAAAATTTCAGAGCTCGACTATAAGAAAATGAAATTTTGATTGCAGGCCTTCATCTTTATAAACATGAAAGAAATTGTAAACAAAAATAATAAAACAAATAGCAGTATTTTATGAATTAATGTTGCAAAGTAGTCTTTTGTTACAAAAATTTTGTTGAAATGAAAAATAACAATGATGTATTTGTTGAGATGAATGCGGTAAATAAATTGAAATTATAAGCGTATTTATAATTTTATTTTTTAATGAAATATTTAAGCATTTTTAAAAATATTTATTGCGATTTAATTTCTGAAACATTCCGTCTCCTCTTGTTTTATGCGTCTTGTGTTTATGCGATTTTTTTTCTTTGACTTCCAGATTTTTAAATAAAAAATTATTTTTCACTTTTAAGTAGCAAAAAAATTTCTTAATTCATTATAATAAATATTATAGAATCTTTTAATCAATTTTCCCAAAATTACTACCAGATGTCACTCCTAGTGTTAAATTAAAGCAAAATAAATTGACTCATATGAGTACTTATTTGACAGTAATTATCTATCAAATAAGTAATTAAAATTGAACTGATTTTCATAACTTTTTTGCTGTAAGTACATTAAATTTGGTTACAAAATTCCATCTTTACGAACATGAAACAAATTGAATAAAAGCAAGTAATAAAAGTAACAGCCGTTAAACATCGATTTTTATTTTAATGAAATTTAATGAAAAGAATACCAATTCTTTAAATGACCTTCAAAATCATTTAATATTGTAATATGCATAAATTAGATAGCTACCGACATTGTTTTTCTAATAGACGTAGAAAGCTTCTCGAATGGCAAAACGAATAAATAAAAGAATTGCTGGTTAGTTAAATAATAAAATCTTTTAAGCATAAAGAAATGCAGAAATCAGGATGTTTTGTTTAAATATATTCAGACCTCCTCTGGATTTTGGGAAAGTACGGTTCTAATTTATGTATACATTGACCTGCTGGGTTATAAACCACAAAATTATTCAGTTGACTTAAATAGGTGATAAGCGCCAATGCTATTGGACAAGCTGGAATTTAGGATGAGTCAAAACAAACTATTTCCTATGCGAGATCAAATAATTCTAGAAAAAATAAATGAGTGAACAACCAATAATTTCCAAATCGTTTGCGCAGCTCAATGAATCGGGAATTCCCATCTAATATTGTGGTAATACATATTTTTTTATAAATATATATCCATTTTTGAAATCGGAATTCTGAAACCTCCAAATAACACCTCTATTTCAATGTATAATACTCGGAACATTCACATATGCTTTTTACAATCCCATCATAGCGGATATGCCTGTTGGCATCTGTGTGTGCCTATATTTGACATTTTGATCGAAAGATTTTTGAATTCAGTGGATTTTTATTTAAATTCATTGAATTGAATTTAGATTTATTCAATGAAGTTTGCGCAATGTGCAACATCGAAAAAATATGCTGAAGGCCTAAGATTGAAAGCGTATATTTATAATCCATATATTGAGCTTGATAAATGAATTGTGTTAATTATCATCTCCTCATGATTGTTCATCAAAGCATACTATATCTTCCAAAAGATTTTTTGTTTTTTTAATTATGGCTTAGGAAAGTTCTGAATGAAAAAACACTCACATGGCTGAAGTGTTCTTCTTTAGGTCTTTTGAAATATTTCTGTATTAATAATTAAGGATAATGTGTGTCTGTCTGTAGACAACTCTATAGGGTAAACTAATTGACAGTAGAGCTCCGAAATCTGAAACAAACAAGCTTTGGAGCATAGAAATGTCATATTAGAACGATTTAAAAAATTGAATTGGAATTTTAATTAAAAGTGAAATGTTGTAGTTTTTCAGGTATAATTTCCGAAAATATTGTACAAATTATTTTTTACATCATTTTAAATTTGAAAAATTGCCTTTTTAATGACATCATTCAGTTGTGCAATTCTTTTCGAATTTTGACAATTTTTAAAAAAATTTTTAGTGATTTTCAGCAATATATTTCATTGTTGCAAACAAAATTTAATTCCTTCATTGTTTTATCAAATGTTTAATCACGGGGTTTTCATCCATTGTATAAGTAAAAGAAGAATGATTGTTTAGTATATACGTAGTTTATATGCTAAATACAAAGAAAGTGAAGTCACAGTACCACAAGAGGCAACATATAATAAGTTGATGAATTAACGGAACAATTAGTTTTAAGGTCATTGGACTTGCTTCTATTAGGAATTTCCATGTATATAATAAACGGAATAGGTATAAGATCATTGAAATAATGCTATTTTAATATCTATCAGAAATCGATGTATAAAAGTAATATTTTGTTAAGTAAAAAGGGAACATTAAGTTATGCATTAGATTTTATTAAATATAACCGAATCAGCTAATTGCTAAAGGCGGCTATTACACAGTAATAGTGGTTTTGTGCATCGTAGTAAAACAAAGAAATGATTGGATAAATTTTGAACGTTTTCCTTTTGACCCATTAGGTCCAAAATTTGACACTAATTTGCATATTTGATAAAGTGGTATACTGAACTTTATTTATACTGTGCTGCGGTTTTGATTTACGGTGCTCACATATGCATCTACATAATGCAGTGATAAGGACAATCATTTTTGTACAAAAAAAAAAAAAAAAAAAAAAAATTCAGAAGCTGAGACTGTTCTAGTAATGTAGTACCGTATGATATATTATAATAAAGTTATAATAATGTAATTACTGCTGAAAGGAAAGGAATATTCATAGTAAAAATTGTAAAAAATAGTAACCCATAATACAATATAAAGAATCAAGAAATGTAAAACAGACTTGCGTGGCGTCAATATTAACCTATTAATAGATTAAATATATTATTACATCCAATTATGTATTATATTGGGTTGGTTATTTAATTAATCCTCACTTCCTTACCTGTTACTATATCTATCAATCTACCTATTCAAAATGGTATACGACCCTTGGATATATTATATAGATTGGATTTACAGGATATATTTATTATGAAAAGATAGTTTAAATTAATTAAACATCAAAAATATATCCTTAAGTTTGTTGATGTTTTACAAATTTTAATTTATAATTTTTTTAGCATGTTTGCAATTGAAAAGTTTATATTGTGCTTCAGTTTGAAAATAATCTTCCATGCATAAAAAGTTGATTAATGTATTATTAAATATCACAGAACCTTTTGTAATAAATTTATTCAGTGATTTACTTTTAATTTTTTCGGTGCAATTTTTCGTAAATTGTTTGAAATTGTTTACCAGCGCATGTAGAGCTATATGATTCTCAAAGTATCTAATAGCTCTACATGTCTTATTCGCAGAATAACATTCTTGAATTAAGAAAGATTTGTTGGAATACAATTTATCGATTTACATAATTTATAGCTTGTAACAAGCAAATATGAAAGTTTTAAAATATCTTATGTCAAGATTATTCTCATAGAAAGTTTATGTATTTAATTAAGGCAAGTTTATGTATTTTTATTTTTGTCGCGAATTCATTTCGGTTTCAAAATTATTCCATAACCCTATCCATGAGAGAGAAGCGGGAAAAAAACTAACCTCAAATACAAATCTGTATACAAATAGAAGGAAAAAAGGATAACCTAACATTAATTAATGATAGACATAAAGAATTTTAATTAAATATTCATTTGCAAAATTTTAATGAACTGTTCCAAGATGGCTTATTAAATTTTTCCCTCTCTTGCAAAAAAAAAAAAAAAAAAAAAAAAAATTGTAAATTAAAACGCGTTTTTGTAAATCTAAAATCAATCTACCAAACTCCTTCGGGATATGGGACCTATAATTCATAAAGTTCTGCATTTTGATATAGCGCAAAAGTATATTTCTATCTTTTCTTGCTGAGTTAGTTTTTGAATTTGTCTACTAGATGGCAGTAGTGATGCATGATTTAATGCCTTCCATTGAAATAAAATTAAGAGAGAAAAAACATGTTTCCCTCGGAAAATTGTTTTTCTCCAATTATTATAAAATGCTAAATGTCAGCTGAAATGACTTTTTAAGGCATTTTTAGATGCTGCAGATCGGAAAAGTGATCAGATGACACAGGAGAAAATAATAAAAATATTAAAATTCTTAATTCAGTAATTTTAAAACGAATTTTCTTTTCTGTTATGCCTAATTAACCTTTTTTTCTAGCAATAGGAATTTTTTAAATTATTATGTAGGCTTTTTTTTCGTATTCATCTATAAGTTAAACTTCGAAGAATCAAATTCGGAATGTTTCTTTATTAGAGATTTTTAGAAAAAAGAAAAATATCAGATTTGAAGATATTATTTTGCACAATTTTAATTTAAAAATCAACTCGGTGCTTTCGTAAAAAAAGGGTTTTATAATTATTGCCAGCACACGTCTTAAAAAAAAATACGATCAAGCATCAAAGATACCTGCATTGTATTGTAGTTACGTAGATATATGCATTTACAAACAATTTCTTCGATTTTGAATGAGGTTTCAATACTTTTCTCTTATCTATATCGAGAAAATTCTATATGAAACTACCAAAAGTGCGTTTGTAGTAAATCGCTCTCTTCAAAACATTTGTTTAAAATATAAATTTTGAGTCGAAAACTTGATTTCTAAAGAAACATTTCCAAAGCATATAAAAGCAGATTTCAATTTTTCGAGCTCTTGCATTATTTATTTTTGGTGTCTAATTAGTATTCGTCATACATTTTTTATTTTTTAATATGAATTCTTTTCTGATTGAGAATATTTATTTTGGAAGAATGGCGAAGCTGGGGTAAAAAAAAAAAAAAAAAAAAAGTCTCCTTTGCAAAACAAGCAATATTGAGACGAAAAAGACAACATTTTACTATGTCAGTTAAAACAATTTTGGAGTATAATTTACAGGATTCTTAATTTCATTAATACTTTAAAATGAACTCATTATTCATTTTAGATATTTTATTGTGTATTAAATAGTATGGAATTTTGGGATCAATGGAATTTTTTATAGCATTATAAATATGATCTGCTTCCAATGCGCATGTTTGCGAACTAGATTATAAAATCTGTATTTAAATTTAATAAATATTTACGATAGAAAATATGATAGATAAATTTAAGTAAAGTGATAAAGCAAACTCTGAAAGAGAATTCCTTTAGAATTTAAGAGGGGGTGGGGGGGGGGGGGGTTATGAGATCAATGTATTCAAAAGAAAATCAACCGATTTATCAAAACCTTGAGGTCATGATTCATTCAATTAAATAGCAGTAATTTATCGTTTCCTATATCTGATTGAGAATTTGAAATCAAGTTTTTATTCAAGAATACGCCTAGCTCACTCGTAAAAACTGATTTGATATAAATTCCTCTCTCTGCCCATCGGCAGTTAAAAAAAAAAGATCGTATTAAAAAATAATCAAATTTACAGTT
The DNA here is from genome assembly GCA_026543865.1 of Argiope aurantia. Taxonomy (NCBI): domain Eukaryota; kingdom Metazoa; phylum Arthropoda; class Arachnida; order Araneae; family Araneidae; genus Argiope; species Argiope aurantia. Next base: position 237,156 of record JAPMOR010125587.1, read on the forward strand.
CGGAGAACAAAACAGAAAGAACAATGGATATTAACATTTTTAGATATTTTCGAATTGATAATTAACATAAAAGATACCGCGAGTTCAATATAAAAATTATGCATGTTGGTAGAAAGAAAATTACATAATGAGATTTTAAATCGTTGAATTTCAGATTGAATGTAATCAATTCAAGTGATTTTACAGTTACATGACAAAACATAGCTGGTCACTTCATTTTTCAATTAACTGCATTTTAACTGCAATTTCGCTGCATAAGACATCAAATCCTTTACGCTTTTGCAAGGTGAGAAAATTCGAAATTAAATGCGTCACAATTCCTTTAACGTATAATGAATGAACATGAATCGATTGATCAAAATCTTTATCCTTTTGTAAAGTGAGAATTCGAAATTAAATTGGCAAAATTCCTTTGACAAGTTTTACATGAGCATGAATTGATTGATCAAAATCTTTATCCTTTTGTAAAGTAAGAATTCGAAATTAAATTGGCAAAATTCCTTTGACAAGTTTTACATGAGCATGAATTGATTGATCAAATTCTTTATCCTTTTGCAAAGTGAAAAAATTCAAAATTAAATTGACACAATTCATTTGACGTGTATTACATGAACATGATTTATTTGCATTTACATGACTCAGAGTTATTAAAAAGGAGTAATTGTGAAACTCGCAATTCCCTTGATTTCTTTAATCGAGGCTTGGTTTACAAAATCTAACATGAATATCTCAAAGTTTCTGTTCCAATTATAAAGAATCGAATGTGACAATGGACAGAAAGGTCAGCATTTTGCCAAAACTTCCGTAAATTAAGGAAGAAATTTATATATAGAATAGTGTGATCTCAGTGAAATTTTTCGGAAAAAGGAAAATCCAAAATAAAGCAAAATTTCTCAGTTTTGTTTCAAAATACAGAAGCAATAGTACGGTCACGATAATTCTTATTAACAATAGATTGAAAAATAAAAGCGAAATCACATTGTCTATTGTGTAGAAATATGAGAAGTAGGAAATGAAGAAGTAAGTGCGTCTCGGAAACTTTTGATTTCTAAATTACATTTAATCGGAGATTAAAACTTCAATGTCGGGGAATCTTTCGACTCGATTCAGTCACCAATGGTTTGTACAATGTTTGGTCAATTAGCTCTTAACATCACTTATATACTTTTAATGGTATAAATAATATTTACAGCGTTCGGGGATGCGAAAGCTTTATTTCCTGCTTTTACGATTATTTTTCCTGCACGACATTCTTTCATTAATATTCTAGGTTTTGAAGATAGCCTTGTTTTAAAAGGAAACCATTTCATTTTGTTTCGGAGGGAAGAAGTGGATTCAAGGCCGTCCTTTTCAAAAATTGAAGATTCAAGTTTTATGAAATTAGTTTAAACTAGGATGCGGTTTGCAATCAATTACCATAATTGCATCCTAATTTGTAGATAGGTCATAATTATATATAAATTGCAGTGCAATCAGCTACTACTTCTGAATATTTCGATGCCACACATCCAGTTACTGTCTTAGGAGTTTAGTCATCTTTGCTGTTTGAAAACAAGTTATTGTTTTGGAATATACCAAAATTAATTTCTGGTAATGCATTTATGGGAAATAAACTGGGTATTAAAATGAATCACGATTCATACACAGGCTTTCCGGTAATTACACTGAGATCAAAACTGTTTTTAATAGTCTTTATAGCATAATTTTGTTAGTAAAAAACAAAAAGACTGCTGTAAGGGGCTATTATAAGCAGACATTCTGGATTTTCTAATTTTAATTATAAATTGTCATTATCTTATTATTTTTTGTATATGAAACAAAAGTATTGTAACCGTCAACAAATTCGACCTCGCAATAATTTGATGATTTTATATTTTTAGAATTCACTGAATCTGAAAAAACTGCTTCGGAATTTTGCGGTTTTGTCTGCCTGTAAATACAATAATTCAGAAACGGAACAAGCTTTAAAAATAAATTTGATATATGGTGTTAATCTCAGAATTTCATGCGAGTATCAAATTTTGGCATGCAAGAAAATAGTAAGATAAATAACAATAAAAAAACATGAGGAAATATATTTATGAAATTTGAATAGAATTTTATCACGAAAACTGTAGATATTGAGAAGATCAAGATCAAATTTTAAATCTAAATGGTTATAGAGTATGATATCCAAATACTAAATACGAATTTGATGATTTTCATTATATAATAATAAACGCTTAATAATGTGGAGTTTAAATACTAGTATTTTATATGGTTTACTAAAGAATTTATTACATAATGGTTTCGAACGCCGGATGAAATCTTTAAAACATATATATCTCCTGACTTATTTTATAATTTTAATGAAAAAAATTGGAAAATTAATGTTGTCTTTTAAAGAATGTTTTTTTTTAAATTTAAGAACTTATAACAATCTCTTTTCCAGATTTGATTTTTAACTATAAATATAAGTATTACAAAATTCTTCTGTACATAAAGCGCATCATTAATTTTTTTCAGTTATGAAAAGGTATTGAATCATTGAATTTTGTTAATTTTGAAAGAGAAACTATTTAAGAAGTTCTCAGGGTCAAATTTGTGTACTCTCCGTTATAGAACGATTCGAACTCCTATCGGAATTTTAACTTGCAATATGAATGCATATGATCCAACAACTATCTAAAAAAAGATTATGGAGAAGAAATAGAAAATCAATCTGCTTGGTGTTAATCCCTTGCAATTTTGAAAGTCAGTGTCTTTTAAAAACGAGATTTTCAAATGAGCTTCTGCTGCCACACCTAATCAAATACAGATGACTCCTCTCGGGCACCATTCAAGACGGTACATCCTTTTGACGCTTTATTTATTTATTTATTTTTCAATTTTGATTGTTAAAAATACTTATAGAATGGTAAAAAGGCGCACATTAATTTTTCGGTGCAATTCAACTTAAAACAATTATATATTATATTGATTTTTTGGAGTAATAAACAAGCCCTTGTACTAAGTGAATAATTATGCATCGGATTACTTTTCCGAGTTCAAAGGATTAATTTTAAGTTACATTTTAAATTTAAAAGTTATTCATACATTGATTGAATATTTTTGAACTGATATCCATGTTGATCCAAGAGAACAAAGTTGATGGCTTTCTAATTTTTAAGTCTTGATTATATTTTTCATTTTTAACCTATTTATAATAAATTTTTCCAAAATTTTAAAAAGACCTGTATAGTAAATTTTTAGATGCCCTTGGGTCAATGGTGCCATTGGGATACAGCCCAATTAGTCTAATGGGTAAAACACCGCTGAAAGTCCTTCTTTATCCAATGATCATTTAAGGTAAACTAATAAGATTTTCAAATCATGATGTTATAATAAGTTCAAAAGGTAATTGTGATAATAAATATTTTAAACAAAATGATTATTAAGAGTAATTTTACTTTTTCTGTTCATACGAAAATTCAAGACAGCGAAAAATTCTTTTATCTGTAAGGACTTTATGGCATTTTTTAATAGAAAAAAATTTCTTATGGAAATTTTAAGCAGCTCTGCTTTATCCAACGTGCCTTTAATGCATCATTTAGCGATTTTTAAATCATAAAATCATAACCTTAAGATTTGAATATGAATATAACAGTATTTTAAACATAATATTTGTTACTAGTTAATTTCGTCATATCATCGAAAGTTATGAAAAAGGAATTCAAGTGCTTCTTTTGTATATTAGCTTCTCGTTTTAAATATTTCATTGCATTGATTTGTTGAAAAGGCTAATTTAATGCATTTTATTTTCGCGATTTCTAAATTGTCTCCATATTTTACTAAATGTGGATACAATTTAGATTATTATAGCTTCTGTACATTCATATCTAATATTTTTCTCATTTAGTGACTGAAACTTTTAATTTATCCTTTTACGATAAATACTTTTGTGATAACTTTTTCAACTTATGACTTAGAAACTGGCACCTTATTTTTTAAATTAATGAATCAATATATGAATCTTTAGAATTTTTTTTTCTATTTACAAGAAAAATAACATACAGTTTAATACATTGTCTGTCTTTTTTCTTTAGAAACATGAGAAAGCATTTACTTCATTAAATAAGGCAAAAAGTCTAAAATAAAGTTCATCAAAGTTCAAACACTTTCGGTAAAATATTCATCGTTTTTATGTATGAAAAATAGAGATCAAAAATGATTTACGCATTCATGTTAAGATTTATTATATAACATTTAGTGAATTTTAATTCGAGCCTTTAGTATCTGACATGTCTTAAAAACGAGAGGAGTGTGCCTTATGGCTAAATACTGACCTCAGCCTATTTAATATGCTACGCTATATGCTCAGGGAAATGAATATGACAAGATAACTTTCTATAAAATTTGACAAGTATTGAGTGATTCAATCCTATATAAATCTATATATTTCTTTATTATAAGGATATATGAAACTTTCGAAACGTTTAAATTATCTAATCGAAAAAGATAATAAGCAATTTTTCTTATATCCACATAACTATAGATCTTATTGATGCGGAATATAATTTTCTCGCACAATAATACCTATGTTATGGCTTACTTGTATGTATCTATGAATCTTGGTATTAAGAAACTGTTTGGGTTATTATTTGATTAAATAAACGACGATTTTGTGTTACCAGAGTAAATATTATACATTGAATATTTTCTATTAATCGATTTGCATATTTTGATTCTTTGTTCTCATAAATATCTAAAGTATAAAAAATTGATCTCCTAAATATTAAATGATGTTAGCGTTATTGGAACTAACAAATTAGGCAGTTCTATAAAAGAATAACGCTGAAACATCGGTAACCTTTTCATAATATACATTTTCTCTCAAAAAAGAAGTGCATTACCAGAAGTAATAATAATAGAAACACGAATAATTCATGAAACATTTTAATCCTCAAAATTTTTATTACAACTAAAAAAAAACGGTAAAACTTTGACTTTCGAATTTAAACAAATGAGTTGTATAAGGTTTTTTTATATTTAGAAATGAGTGGGGGGAAAAAGCCCCCGAAGACTTAACGAAAACGATGCAGGGATAAAAAAAAACGATTTTAAAACAAAATTAATTGTTGTGATATTTCACATAACTGAAATATATAAGCCATATTAACTTTAACTTTTTTAAATCTGTAGCTCATGATTCAGTTCGTATTTGTTTATAGTGACACATCAAACTGCATGATGAATTTTATGGAAGGAATAAACTTATTGGTGGAAAATTTCGTATTATCGAATATCTAAGAAGGTTATATGAGCTGAATTTATTTAATTTGTAATTCATTTAAATGTAACACTTTATGTAGTGTATATGATCTTTCAGTTTAGGAGGTAAAAAAAAAGTCATATAATTCTTTTTATTCTTTTAAAGCAAAGCTTTAAAAAAAATTTCCAATCATGAGCCTGTTTCCGTTAGAAAATGTTTCCGTTCCTCGAATCTAATATTCGAAGGAAAGGGAGACTAAAAATTCCCTTTATTTTCTTAAATCAGGACTTTATTTTTTAGATTTTTTCCTCTAGACCCCTTTCCATCAGAAAATACTTACCACGATTCCAAAGTTGGAAGGTTAGAAATTTAAACAAATATTATTTTTTTATTATATTATTCTCTTTAAAATATTCTTTTTGTTCTCTTAAATTAGGAGTTTTTAAACCTTTTTTCATTCACGACTGCTTTACGGTCAGAAAAAGTTTGTCGCGAATGAGTAAAAGAGAAACAATAATTAAAGATAACTAAGGTAAAATTAAATTAAAACTAGTGGTTTAAAAAGTATAGCGAAACTATAATATATATTTAACTAAACAATATATATTTAATATATTTAACTAAAAATTTTGAAATATTCGAAATAGAAATTAATGTGAGAAATTCAACAATTTCGGTATTTTTTTCGCACCTTCACTTTTTGTCAATATCCATAGTTATAGAAGCCTTGATTAAAATGTAAAACTTCTGCACTTCATGAATAATTTTGAGTATATTTTAAATAACATGCCTTTGAAATAAAAAAAGAATTTCGAGTAGTTGAATAGTTGCTTATTCAGGTTAAGTTTTAATAATCGTCCTTAAAAATAAAATTTTATGTACTTGAAACATGTGCTCGTTAAATCTGTCAACTGTTTAACTGAAAAAACAAACTGACAAAAGAATGGTTGATGTTTAAATGCATATAAAGTGCCTATTATGCATTAATTAGAAGTTAGATTCTAATGAATAATACAAAAACTTGTCGTAATGAACATTGCAAGATGATATGCAAGAATTTCATTTTAGAAACCATAAGAAAAAGGTACATTTAATGTAACGTGCAATAAATTAGGGCTAATGAATTATATTTCAACAAAATTATACGAGTAGAAAAAATACTTTTAGGAAGTTTCTTTATATTCGATAAGTGATTTTCAATATTAAAAAAAATAAAATAAAAATAATAATTAAAAAAAAGTACTACAGTCTTGAATTCCATAGTCCTATAACAGCCAGCTCAGATTTCTTAAAAATTCTGGGTTTGCTATACAAATGAATTTACATGCCTCAACTTATACTCATTAACGAATTATTTTAAGACCTACTATAACTCATTCATTTTTAATAAAAAAACAATTAAACCTACATTTATGTCACTAATTCTGTGAATCAATATAATCTATCATTTTATAAAGAGTTAAAAATGTTATATCATAATTATTACTCGTGCTTTATGTACTACGTAGATACGCCGCAAAATATGTGAATATAATTTTACATAAACTGCATTCGAGATATCGACTATATGAATGTTTGAATTATTTCAATTAGAATAGTAACTAGTTAGAAATACACAGAATTAACTTAGTATTTCTTATAATTTAAAGCTTATTATTATTTATACAAGCGTTTAAAACTCAACATTACTCTTACAATTAATAAGAGTAAACGACGAAATCCGAATAACTATTATTCGAAAAGGTTTTCCAAGCTGAATTGTTTTTTTAACAATGTTCTTTGAATTAATTTGGTCTTTTTCTAGCCTATGCCCCTTTTTATAATAAAAATTTTAAAATGTTGCTATAAATATGCTCTGTTGCCTTAAAAACTATCTATGTGAGAATACAACAAATAAATTTTAAAATTTTATATTGAATACCCATTTTCGTTTATGCGTCTCAAATATAGCTTTATATTTCAGTGTCTCAAATTACTATTATTTTTATCTCATAATTAATCATTTCAATCATGCAATGAAAGACAAAGTTCGAAGTTGCATTTTAAATATATTTTCAGACGCTCAACAATGTTTGATTTAATCTTTAATTTTTCGAACCAAACTTTTTTCAAATTCGAAACTTTTCCAAAAAAATGAATTATAGGGATATTCCTTTATGAAAATCATATCCGATAGAGAAAACGATAAATAAATTGAAGCTATTTATCCAAATTTAGATTTTTTTACAGTTTAATACAACTTTATATTTCAATGAGACGACTATATGATTATATCCGATTTATATCAAATTATTTTCAAATCTAGTGAAAGATAAAGCTCAAAATTACTTTTCAATAAATATTTTTAACGTGAAATTGTTTTTCAACTGTACAATATTGCCTGATTCAATTTTTCGTTCTGAAATCTTTATCAAACAGGAAAAAAAAATATCCAAAAAATATAACATTGGAATGTTTCCTTTAAAAAATATATCCAATTTTGGAAACTATAAATAAATCGTCCGATTCCACTTCTTTCGCAGTTTAATACAATTTTATAACTGAAGGCGGCGAATTCTATGATTATCTTTGATTTACTTCAAATTACTCCACTAATACAGTGGAAGACAAAGCCCAAACTTATTATTTGAAAAGATTTTCCAATTGAAATCGTTTTTCGTGTGTGCAACATTGTTTGAATTAATCTTTGCCACATTATATACTACTGCCTGCGATCTTTTTACGCTAGTTCTTCCTCTTAGAAGCGATTAGCCATCATTTTCATGGCCACATCAATCATTTGGAGATCTTCAAGCCAAGTACGATCGTGACACGAAAATACTGATTTCTCCAGCCGTTAGAAAATGAGATCACCTCTTGGAACATTACAAATGAAGGTCGATTCGCTTCTTCATATGGAGCAGCATCCCGACCATAGGGTTGCTGAGAATGTTGTATACCTTGACCTTTTCAACTCATCCATATTGAACGTATTGGAACTTAGGGATTCCGAGTGAGATTATTGGTAAAAGTAGCGCAAGGTTTCGCCTGGTCATTTCAGGGAGAATAAAAAAGCAGTAAACTTTTTATTAAAAACAAAACAATGGAAGGAGAGTGAAAAATAAAAGAGAATATAAAGAAGAAACCGCATTTTCGATGATTTGGGTGCTATTTTTTAAGGGAGCATGCGCGAGGTATAATACCGAAGGTGAAGGTCTAAAGTTCGCTGTTTCTATCCATTGAAATTTTGCTTTATGCTTTAGTTTCAATGGAATTTAAAATTAGCGTTCAATCATGAAGATTATATAATAAATCCTAGGTACAGGAAATCTAGTTAACCCATTAAAAGGCCGCTTTTTCACGTTATATTAAAATATTTTTAGGATTGAAATTGGCTTCAGAATAGTGATTCATTTAGCTTATTAGATACATTTAATTAATTTGGTTAATTAATAAGTAACAAATCAAGGCGCAAAGTTTTGAGTGAGATAAGGAACTGAAGCATCTAAGATTCTGGTTTATTGGAAAATTTGTCAGAATTTATGCCAGCCTACATAACTTTATGCAAAGATTGATGAATTTGGTGAGAATTATGCTTCTCATGGCCCTAGAAAGAGTTAACATGAACATATTTAAATAAAAGAATTTTTAATAACTACAGTTTCATTAATACAGAGCAAAAATAATATAAAAAATTGATAAATTTTTGTTATAAATAATATTTACTCGAATCTATAAACATTAAGTTCTAAATTTACTTATTGAATGCTCGATTGTCGGAACTTTAAGCAACTGCAATAAGCAGCTCATGCATTACTAATGTAAGAGCAATTTCCGTATTTATGTTCTATTTGAAGGCTTAGAATGGTTATTTGGAAACCTTATATTGCATTGCTGATGTGAGTGGCAACTAAGTCTACACATTTCTTCAACTTCCAAGCCACGCCAACGCGAAGTCGTTTAATTCATGAAAAAAATGTTACGTGAAGCAGGTCCCCACACCGCTGATATTCGAAGAAATCGGGTGTCGATGACCTTCGATCCTTAGATTTTACTACTCACATAAAATAGATACCCGTACTGATTTTGAAACTGATAATTTTTATCCACATAACATACAAAACCCGTACTGATAATTTTTGTCCTCATAACATGCAAAAATAGTGTATTTTTAGAATTCGATATATATTTATAACAGAATTTACAATTCAAAACATTCAAGATAATAGTTTTTACATTTCAACCACAAAAACGTTCTTTTAAATTTCATAAAGCATATAAATATCGGTTTTCACAAGCATATGCATTTAATATATCTTATAGATGTCCATACAATACGCGAAATATGCATAAGTAGGAGCAACAAAGTTCATACAAAGCAAGGTGAAATTATTTGACATGAATAGAACATACAGTGCGATTTCAAACTAATGTAATCGAGCCAAACAAAATAGATTTCCTTTAAAATATGCACATATCTGGGAGATTTGAAATGTACCCACCGAGTCCAAATAATCTAACAAGAAACCAGCAAAATACATACACAGCAAGTTTAAGCATTTTGGCTGTTATAACAGGAATTATTGAGTTTTTTTATAGTAATTTATACAAAAATGTTTCAATAACTTTGCTTTTTTGTTTGAAGTCTTTTTAGAAGGTTACAGTTTGCAACTAGGTATCAAAATAACGAATAAATAAAGAAACATTATAAATATAATAACTTTTCAAGGCTTTCTTATTTTTAAAATGCAGCTTTTGTAATGTTAAAACTTAGCCCTTAATGGATTATTATCTAAATGAATCTTACTAAGTGACAACAATAGTAAGAGCATTGAACTAGATATCCTTCATAAGAGTTTATAAATGTGATTTATATAATTAAGATAACGATATCTACTTTATAGTTATAAAAATAAGTCATTGCTTTTTAAAACACTTAATAATGTGGCAAAAAAGTTCGATCTGTTGAGTATTATTAATATATTAGTTTAATCTTTTTTTTTTTTTTTACATAAAATCCAGCAAAGAATTTTAGATTTTTCTTTAACCTTGATTTCTAGGCACAAGAAATCGAATTTTAAATGTAAGTGCTTTGTTCAATGCAGCGCTTTTATGTACTAACACGTGCACTATCTTAAAAATATTTTATCATTTTGAATAAATGAGTTTTAGATATGGGTAGGGAACCAGTCAAGATTAGGAATTTTATGAGAATCGGAGTTTAGTTAAAATCAAAAGGGACTTTCAATTATTATTTTATGGAAGTCCCTTAATGAGATATTCGCTTAAGAACTAGCTTAATAACAAATTTTACCTCCCTTAGGGTGTCCCTGCAAGGCCATTATCATCTTTTTTCTTTTTTTTTTACTGGGATGAGAACTGAAACAAGACATGCATATTAGTACAAGGCCATTTTATGTCTAGCCCATCTTTTATATTCTTATCAAGAGTCATTACTTCCTTATGAGTTTGCCCAAATTACATCATCAAAAAGTTATGCATTGTACCCAGTATAATTTCATTGCTTCATTTGGTTCAACAGAAATAAGAAGGGAAAAAAATCAAAAGTTTCGCAAAACTTTTGTAGAATATTTTTTTTTTTCAAATTTCAATTTCAACATGCTGCAGACTCGTTTGTTTTCATGGGGCCGTTTTAAAGAAGTTATGGGAGAAAAAAAAAGTTGTACTGCGAGATAATTTTAAAGTTATGGAACTGGGTGAATAAAATGAAGGCAAAAATTATTCCCTATACTTTATTGCTTCAATTAATTTAAATTATCAGTGAAACCCTCATATAAAATGTCATTTTAAACCACTTTATATGATGAATTCATAGAGGGAAAACCTTCATAAATTCTATTAAAATTTTTTAAAATTTCGTATCAACATGGAACAAACGCATCTGTTTTCACGGAGTCGGTTTAAAATAGTGATGCGAGCTAAAACCAGAAAACGAAGTATAATTTCAAAGTTAAGGAACTTCGAAAATAATTCAGATTTTTTATGTTTTTATTAATTAAATTATTAGTAAATATCTAATATAAAATTTTAGGTTAAACTGATTAAAAGACTACTGATCATTTTATTCAAATTCTATATCTCTCGCTCTAGAACATGTATAAATTTTAAATTTAATGTTTCTTTGCAGAAATATTTTTAAGTCATTCATTTTGTTATCTTTAGCATTTTGTTTTATCTTAATCACTGTGATTTTCAATAATAATAAATATGGTTGAAATTCTGAACACGGATCAAGTAGATATAGGCTTTGTTGAATAGCATCCTGTTATTGCATTGAACACGTTTGTGGCCGCACCCATTGCTAAATCTTTTTTGCTCAAAGTGATTATCAAAAATAATAAATATGATCTCTTAAATTCTAGTTATTGAGATTATTTTCGCTTCTGCTCCTATTTTTGTTGAACAAATTCTTGAATTCAGAGGTATAACCAGTGAAAACGGTTTAATTAATGTAAGGCAATTTAACGTAGCAAAATCAAACTTAATAAATATTTAATAATGTGTGAATTAAATCCTATTATTTACTAATAAAAAAGACTTTTGCAAAAGTATTTAAGTTATTGATCCTTTTGAGCTCCGTAATTTTTCATTATTTAAAAATGAATTTTACTTGTGCATCAAATACTTTTTAAATTGGCTATTTCAAATTAATTATTGTAACAAATTTATGATTTGATTGCTGCATGTATGAAAGCAATATGTATTTTAAATAACATAAAGTATTATAATAGTTTGAATTGTAAGAAGCAACTGGCGCAGAATAAATTGAATTTGCTATAAACTCATTTTAATTTGTATTGGAGTGCAAATGATTACGAGTTTCGTTCACAGAGTATAAAAATTTTCTACGCATTTTACATACTACGATGCAAAATAAATTGTAATTTAAATATTGGCGAATCCAAGAAGCTGGGATATAATGTAAAATGTAAAAGATTTGAAATATGAGAGTAAGGCATGAATGGAAAGAAGCTGGTTTATAAAGGAAAAAATGTATAAGTAAACAGATGAGTTTCATTTACAGAGTGTAAATCTCTATGTACTATACACGTTACGATATAAAGTAAGTTATAATTTAAATATTGGCTAATCCAAAAAATTGGAATAAAATCGCTAGATTTTCATATATATGTACGTGTAAAGCATGAAAGTCTGGCTCATAAGAGTATACGAAATTGCGTAAAACCTAAACACTGAGTGGTGGTAATCGACTAGGCAGATAGATTTGCTCTTATTAAGTCAACAACTTTTGTGGCATTGTTCCGCTCAAAAGAGAATACCCAGAAAGAAGCAAAGTATAAACTTGAATCCGTAAATGGAAATACAACTGGTAAAGTATCGATATGTCAGTAATTTAAGCAATGGAAAAATGAGACTTCTTTATTCAGATTTTGAATTTCCGTGTTAAAAGTGGAGAATAATGATCATTTGTCTGCTTGAGTTGGTTGCAATTTGAACAAATTCGCATTTTACCATTGTGAACAGGTTCGGACACAGCCTATTTCTAATGGCAACAAAGCGAACATTACCGAATTCATCGTCATCTCAATTAATTCTTTCTTCTCCAGTGCTTTCTGAAACGGCAACTGTCATCTTCCACACTCGTTCGTCAATTGATAATTATATGCTCTGTACCAGCAACTGCAAGCGGCCTCGACTCCAACGCCCCAACGACCTGTGCCCCAACTTTTCTTCCATTAACCTGATTCTCAAATCTTTAAAAACATGGAAAAATTTAATTAATCAATTATTTGTAAAATCTGTTCGACCAAGTTAATGCAAAAGAATGGTTATATCAAAGCTAGAACTTCTTCCTTTTCTTTGGATCGGATAATTATTTGGGAAGGTTAAAGAGTCATCCGAGTTAGTCAAGTTAAAAAAATATTGCCTTGCTTTGCGTGTTTACATGCAATCTGTACGAGTAATTCTATTAATAGAAAAAGACTTGGAAGACATAAATTTGTTTTTATTCCTGGTTCAAAAAATTCATTGCTAAAAAGTTTTATTCTTTTTTTTTTTTTTCGTGTTTGAATTTGTCAAAATGAGAAAAAGAATGACTTAAGTGATTTACTTAGAATTTCTAAAATCCTAATACTAATTTTTAGAAAGCATAAATAAACATGTCCTGAATATTTTTAAGCGTAATTCAATTATTGTGTGTGTTTACTACTAATATGATGTGCTTACATTTCTCTCTTAAGCTTGTGTGATCGCTTTTGTTTCAAAGAATTTTCTTTTTTTTTTATGATTGAATGCAACTGATGATGAAAGGTGATAATTCAAATGATCTTTTACGTGTGCAATAAATTTACATAAACAACTTTATTTAATTCGTTCTAACTAAATATAGCATTTCCTGCGAGCATCCTCAGAAAATTCACAATTCTGTTATGAGTAAATTTGCAGTATTTAAATTTGTTTCCAACCTATTAATCGATGTTAATTCTTGAAACTATTTTCTCACTTAAATTGGTTTGAGTTATGTGAAGAACCGAATACTTTAAAGCACAATCCCGACAGACCGAATCAACTTTTTGGATTCATTTGCTAATATTTTATTTTGGAGAGTTCTAAAATTTAACGTCTAAAAATGAACGCCTGTTCTAATTAACGGTTTATTTTAAGGAAAGTGCGCAAAATATTTCTGTCCATTTATCTAAGTAAGTTTCTGAGATTAATAAAAGCACTTTTAATACATTAGCCGCCTTTGATATTATCATTATAGTCTAATTTATTTCATTCTACACATACTGACATTTTCTGATAAAAAAAACTTATAAAAATGTAATACCATGCACTTTTTCTCAGTTGTATCATATTGAGTATTTCTTTTACGTATTTCTCTTCCAATCTGAAACTTACACTGTTTCTAATTAGCTTTTATCAATATAATGAAATTCTGAAAAAAAAAATCTCTGTAGAGCTTTTGCAATTATTTTTTAATATATTTTAATGTGAGTTTTTTTTACATGGTTCAATCCTGGTTAAGCTATTGTAAGATATATCTACGATATTACTTCATTTTTTTCTATGTCGTACAGTATATATTGTAAAGATATTACACAGCACCTTGTGCTCATAGGGATTGTATATAAATAGACTGTGTTTCAGTGTTTTTCATTTATGGGGGAGTTTCTTTGTACATACATATAGTTACAGTATGTACAACTCAAAACCTGACTGCTACATCCTTATTCCTGTTACGACTTATTATAATTTTTATATTGCACATATTTTGCTGATGTCTTTACGACCACATTCTCTTGAACAGGACTATCTTTGCAAATTTGAGCACCTTGAGGTGAAGTAATAGCTATTCCATTAAGCTGTAATTATATAAAAGCAAAACACCGAGTCCCTTTAGAATTGTAATCTTAGTCTATGTTCCTAAATTTTCCATTCATGATAAAAAAAATAGTTTGATAGAATGAAATAAGTCTTATTAATAGATGAAAATATGTTCGTAACAAAGTAACTGTGAATGCTCTATGCAATCATAATATTTATTATTGTATTTGAAATATTCATATTACACTTTGCGCATTGTAATATAACAAATAATGTTCATTAATATTGTCCTATATTATGATAAAAAAACAAACTAAATCTCATGCTCTACAATGATATTAGTAATCCGAATATAGTTACATATTCTATCATTGATAATATAGATACTAAAAAAACACACCTCCACTACAGGCATTGTTTGGGATTTTCTCAGCAATTAATCCAGTGTAAAAGGTTATATTTGAACCGATATAAATGTTTATGTAACATTACAAAATCGATAACTGCATTGGTAAAAGCTCTAATATTTTTCTTTTCAACATGCTTAAAAATTTAATTAAATAAATTTTTGTTCAAAATTAAAATGCGCTCTTCGGTCATTGGTAACTCTAGACTACACTTCAATTAGATCACTGGATAAGACGACCGTGCCCTTGAGCTTTCATCTATTGCTTCACTTATTTTTGAATGCGCACTTTCTTCTGAAAGTTTTGCAAAACAAATATCAAAAGATGTTCTACGATATTTTAAAAATATCTTTAAGATATTCTTAGGCATTCAGAATATCAAACAATATCGTAAAAGTACTGTGCAAGGCTTTTTTTTTTTGTGCTAATAGAGTTGATAGTTGTTAATGCATTTGGAGTCTTTTATAAGGACACCCTCCCTGTCTCCCCCCCCAAATCCCTAGCTAATCTCGTATTTAGCTGCCTTGTGTCGGGAAACGTCGAAATCGCCACAGCCGAAATTCTGAATTATTCCATACAACTTTGAGAATTATGCTGCTATAGTTTTGTAAGAGGTTCATCTTATTGCAAAGCTTTTGCATTTCTTCAAGCATTGCAGGGAAATTTATCATAAATTTATAAAGAAAAAGTAAGAAACTGCCATGTTTTGAGATTTAATTCATTCAGACCTTTGAGTAGAAGGCAATATTTATGCATGTGAAGCCTTCAATTTAAAAACATAGAATTGATTTTATTTCATGAAGTGAGACAAAGACGGCTTAGAGAACTTAAGAAGGTAACATCATACATTGGGGTTTTAGATGTGTCTGCTTTGATTTTGCTATTTTTCATTTTATTTTTATGACATTTTACTTTTCCTTATTTTATTTGTATTACAAACGTTTTGAAGTGAAAAAAATTCTTTTTTTTTAATTCTTTTTTCATCTACGTGAAATCGGTGATGAAGGAAAAACGAAAATTATTTTCCTAGAAATTTGTACAACAATTTTAAACACTTTCAAAAAAGCCAAAGAAAAAAAAAGATTTAAGGAAAAACTAGACGTACACAAATTTATTGATATCCTTGAAGTTGTTAAACTATAATTCCTATTCAATGTCCAGATTTCAGCAAAGTAATCGAACTAGTTCGGAACTTAACCGATTCAGTCCTACAACAGATAGAAAGTGTTCTTTATGTGTCTGAAGCATGCGACATGAAATCATTGAATTTTAATTTATTTCATTCCTCGAAATGCGGCTATAAATTTTCTGACGAAAGAAAACGAGACAAGAAAAAGAGTTGGAAAGAAAGGAGAATGATGAGCTTCGAAGAAAGTGTTCCGTTCCGCTTTGTCAGATAAAAGGAGAAGCTGAAAAAGAACAACAAAAAGAAGAGCAGCTTTTATAGCTGTCTAAAGGCCGAATGAATTTACAAGCCCTGATATTTCACAGGACTTTAACGATTTCAAAGACTCCTGGGGATTTTGAAGTTCTTTAAGTCCTGCCCTTTTCTCAAGTAACTCTTGAAATATAGGGTTGAACCAGGTTCAAAATTGCATGCAAGTTAGTCACGGAAGGATACATCAATGCATTTAGTCCGATTGCGACTTCTTTATATGGATCATAAAACAAAAAGTTTCAAGGAATGTACGTTTGCACTGCCGTAAGACACTCAACTCAGGTAGTGCGTAATTTTAGTATGGAATGCGATTTTGTTTTTGCCAGTCGCGTGGTATTTCACGGTAAGGTATTTCAGTTGAACAACGTAGTTTCAACGTACTTTTGATTTTCTTTGTTTATTATAATATGAAGATTTCACTACACTCAGGGATGTTTGATTTACTTAGCTAATGCATTTACTGCGTTATAGAAATTGTATTGTTTTAGGTACCAAAATGAATTTAAAAGATAGCAGTTGATTTTCTTTAAATTTGATATTCATTTGTTGCTATTTATAACAAGCATTTTGAATGCTTTATAAGAATTGAAAAAGAGTTCAAGATGCATCGTTGCTGATACTGCAGAATAAAATTTGGCAATCAGTGCATAAATGTGTCTTGATATTTACAAGCAACATGTATGTATGAATAAAAAGTACAGCATTTCCTCAGAAGTCCTCATTAATTTAACTTGAAATTAAAACAAAGATTAATCTTATCAGCAGTCATAGCATCCATCTTCATCAAAAGCCATCACAGAAAATAAATTGAAGTTTGCAGTAACATTTATTTGATAACGTCGTCAGTTTTTGAAATAAGATATAAGCCCTCCCCCCGCCGAAGGAATAACTCTAATTTGAAATATCAGATAAGTCTGTCATTGATAAAAAAAATTAACACCATGCATGGGCGGATTAGATACAATGATTTAATTATTGCTTTTAGCAAGAAAAAATGTATTGTTTTTCTATATATGTAGAAATACTATTTTGATTTTGATTTAAAGTGCAATGACATTCGCTTAACAAATCTGATTGTTTACTGTCATACATTGGGTGGCTTAATTTAATTAATACATTAACTGCAGCTGATGAAATTTGACTCATGCATGGGATTTACATCTACTTTCTAATTAAATGACCTTTCCTTTACTATCTCCTAAGTGTTGTAGAGAGGGGATCACTGAATTAGATAGAAGGTCCGAAATATGGCAGCGCGCATTGTTTGAGATGGAACACTTGAGGTGTCTAAGAACCATAGGAGACATTTAGCACTTCCAGTGCGAAAAGTGTTGATTGGATTATTGCTAAATTTGACACATATACTGTCCTGAATGTGTGATATAGATATCTGATGAGAAAAAATAATTCGCATTTTGGCCGAAATGGGAAAAATAGCGCTCCTTGCCAAATAAGTTGTTTATATTTACAAAATATATATCATAGCGTTTCTTATAAGAGAAAATTTGAAGTATTTAAACTGTTTGAAGTAATTACAGTTTTGCTACCATTTGCATTTGTTGTTGCTTTTTCGATTGCAACTGCAAATTAAATTTTTTCTTCTCTGTGCATTCCTGATGGTTTGAGGCCCTGTCCAAATATTAGTGCGAAAGTTAAAATCTCCACAAAGCTAAAAATCATTCGCCGAAAACTTTTAATACTAAGAACCTTTTATTTGTCGAAATGTCTTGAGCTCAGTAGAAGCATTGTGATGAAAGAGTTTGAGGAATAACGCTCGATCAGGTGAGATTAATGTCAGTCATTAGAATCGAATTTAATGAAAAATAATTTAATGCCCTGCTTATATAAGCAGAAGAATTTCAAATATTTCTACTTATATGCAAATTATCAATATAATACCATTTCCCCTCATCAGCAAGAATTTCCACATTTCTTTTATTCCCTCTTGAATCAATACCACATTCTAGGGACAAAGTTTGGTTGGGATCCCACAAATAGTTTTTTCCTGGAAGGCGCCTAAATATCTCATGTTTAATTTCATCATCCTTTACTTGCGTGAAGGTTTTCAAAGGGAAAAGACGATTTGTTTCAAAGAACTGTAAGGCTTGATGGTATCTTACTATTTTTGATGATATAAACTGGATATAAAGTTTCTTAACAAAAAATTTTCCTAAAATTATGGCTAAACATTCCACTATTATTTATATTTAATATAGCTAAACATTTGTACCGATGAAGTAAAAATATATAGTGCATGTTACAAGATATTTCCTTCTCGACATTCTTGTAGATTTAATCTTCCTGTGAAGGAGTTAACCTTTCGGTTACGCATCCTGCAATTCACACAGATTGGTAATTTATTTTAGCTCCATTTGAAGATTTCTACAGGCTAGTATTTTTATTTCTTACTTTTGTAGCTTTGAATTAAATAATAGAGTTATAACTTTGCGTGTAAATATTAATTTGCTTGGGCTATGGAATTTGCGAACATTGCATATAAAGAATGATTTTTAAAAAAATCAACTGGAATGTCAATTCCTTATTTCGAAAATGTGTTAAGTAAAACTATCATATTCAGCATAATAACAAAGCTTATAGAGGCGGCCTATTAAATCTTAAGTCACAATCTTTACAAATAAATTCAAAAAGAAACAGATTACTACGTAAAAAATAATGGGCGACCTATTCTTTGACTACTGATCCGGCCCATCCAGCCGTGTAAATTCTATCCTGGTAGACCAATTTCTGTTTCAAACGATGAGAGCAGGATGTAAAACGAGTTTTCAGTAGGGATATTCTCGCTTTACATCTTGCACTTTTCTTTTGAAACAGAAATCGGCAATCCTGGGTAAAATTCATGCGATCGTTTGGGACGGATCAGTAATGAAAGAGTTAAGTCTGTTTGCAAGCGTGTTTATTGCACTAATTCATGAAATTTTAGGCAACAGGCTTTATAGTGATCTGCTGAAAAACTAAAGGTTTTGCAAAAAAGATGGGAAGTTTCCATGACAATAGCCAAAACGCTTATAACTAGTATACACGATACATTCTTGAATAACCAGTAGTCTTAAAACGGATATGATACCCAACCTCAGATTATGAGGCGCAGCTTATATGTATTTTTGTAAAAAAATAAAGTCACTAAT
The DNA here is from genome assembly GCA_026543865.1 of Argiope aurantia. Classification (NCBI taxonomy): domain Eukaryota; kingdom Metazoa; phylum Arthropoda; class Arachnida; order Araneae; family Araneidae; genus Argiope; species Argiope aurantia. The sequence goes on from JAPMOR010125587.1 coordinate 256,665, forward strand.
AGTCAAGTTTGGACTGAAGTAAAAATCGCCTTCTGCATATAACTGTTGCATAGTAGATTCTCGAAGAAACAATCGTATTATCATTTACGTCGTGTGGTTGTATAGATAAAGACTCATACAGGGTGACAATTATAGAGTGACATGCAAAAAAAAAACTTGATAACTTTTGAATCATTGACGAGATTTAGTTAAAACTTGACGATTGAATGCAAAGTATACTGAGAATTTTTTTTGAACAGGAACACTGTTATTGTTGCTCATTTTAAGTTTAAAATGGCGTAATACATTTTTTTTTTTTTTTGCTTATATTATCCTCAAGGCCGGTTATTCTAGCAGTAACAGCCCGATTGCAGTGAAAGGAAATTTGCGACTGAGTATAAGTTGAAGACAATCAAAAATGCGATTGTAAAGTTCCAGAAATGAGGCAGTATTTGTGAATAATAACCTTGGTCGTCAAACACATGTGCAAACGCCTGAAAATATCGAGAAAACGTAAACAGTCTTCCAAAATCTACCAGACATCAACCAGACGAGCTGTACAACAGGTCAGAATCAACCAGCTGACTTTGCTACAAACTTTTGTTCAAGACTGCCGCTGTTTCCTTACAAAATTCAAATTCTTCAGGTATTGAGCTCCCTTGACATTGAACAGTGTTTGTGTTTCGCCAACACGATTGTTGGTAAGGCTCACAAACAAGAATGTCATGTGAATAATTTTTAGTTTAGTGACGAAGTCCACTTTCATTTGGAAGGGTACGTCAAGCAGAATTGCTACATTTAGGGGATAAAAATCCGCATTTCTCTATCGAGAATACTTTCCACCCCCAACGGTCAACGTCGCTATATCCATTTAAGGATAAGCACAGTAAATGCTAAACGATATGTCAAAATTTTAAAAAAATGATCTCATCCCTATTATCGAAAAGAATGTGATTCATGCAGCCCATATTTTTCGAAAAGATGCGATTCATGAATAATGGAGCACAAGCCCAATAGATCGATAGTGATTGTAGTCTTGGAAGGGCGTCTTGGAGAGCACACTCTGACTTTGGGATACCCTGAAGCCATTGGAATGGGAATCTCTTAGCCACTATATTTTCCTGAACTCAACCTTTATGACTTATTTTTGAGGGGCAGCATTGCAGGCAAAGTTAACGCAAATAATCCCGAAGATATCGCTGAGTTAAAAACTGCCATTTACGATGTCATCGTAAGCATCGACGTCTCGACACTTCAGCTAGTTCTGCAGAATTTTGTTCGTCTGGGGCCACGTCAGTCACTGATGGCAAACATATTGAACATGCCATAAACTAAATCCGAATAACAGTAGTTACATTTATAATTTGAATAAAATTTTATTTCTCAATTCATATAGCTCAATAATTAATTGTCACCTTTGACGAACATGTCACTTGATCATAAATTACATGTCACTTGATCGAAAATAGAAACTAGAAATTACTTTGTCTGTATCAGTAATCGTAGAACTTGAAAACAGGACTTAATTTAACTAAATAAAATTTTTAAAAAGGCAGAATATTTTATATCTTACATCCTATGCATCCAAGTAGCTAGAGCGAGTACCAATGACATATTTTATACTAATATCTCATAGAATGGTAACGAAGCGGATAATTAGAAGCCAGATCATTTTTTGATGAGGACGGCTTTACAAATGAGATTATGTGAACCAATTTTCTATTTAATTAAGCTAAAAACGGTTTGAAAGTAAAAACTTCCTTTTTATTTGTATAAGGCATATAATTGAAGAAACTTGATTGACTTTAAAAACAATAGAATGGCACGAATCAAAAAGGATGAAAGTTTTTTACTCTAAAGTAAGAGGTAATTTCTTTTTTCCGTGAATATATGTTCTTCAAAAGTTGTTTCAGGAGCTAAAGACTAATTATTTAACTCTGAAATATTTTTTCGAAATCGTCAAATTCTGTCAAAAATTTAAAACCTAAGTAGTAATAGCTAAATAAGCTAAAACCCTACTCTGAAGAAAGTTGGGACTGAGTCCTGAAATTTTAAGCAACTAGGTTTAACGCTACATTATGTTTCTGCTGTCGACTATTTGTAAGTTTGAACAGCATTAAATCAGTGTCGCATACATACATACATACATACACACACACATTCTTAAGTAGGGCTCTATTGTCTAAAGTTAACTCAACAGAGTAAATCTGAATTATAATCCTTGCTTGTCGGCAATTTCTTCATCCGGAATATTTAATGCTGAGGTATTTCGCCATTATTTGCATAGTCTTTTTCCATGCAAGTTGTTTTCAGGTCTGTTTTCTATCTGAAAATGTCACGCGAGGTTTAATGCTAAGCAATTTTCTTTTACGGGTTAAGCGAAAAACCTTTTAAATGAAGGTAATAATTTTTCGATCGTCAATTTTTATCAGTTGGTGATATATCTTCGTTTAAATATTAAGATGCCAAAATTATGCCAGCCACGCATGTATTTCTATTTATTATCTGCTCTTAAAATATTGAAGTCGAAGTTTCAGAATAAGAATGAAAATCAATTTTAAGTAACAATTAAGATGATAGAAGAGTGTACGTACTTTGAGCAACAAAAATTTCATTATCGCATCTTATTGATGCTATCATTCATTCGTCAATTTTTTATCAGTTTTTGGTATATCTTTGTCAAAATTCTGGCAATCATACATATATTTGCGTCTTTAATGTCTGTCTGAAAATCTTTATAATCTGTAGTCGATATACTTTGAAGGTAGGCATAAGTGCTCGTTTGGACTAGACTCTCCAAAATCTATGATTAAGAGATGTTATTGGAAATAAAACAATTTAAAAATAGCAGGATTGTTTAGAGCTATAAAAGAATGTTTTTGATGCAGGCATGGGAACATTTCGCTTAATCATATCGAGCAAGTAAAATAGTCGAAGTTTTCTTACTATGTGAAATAAGAATTTATGATCATATATTATTTTATTGTATACTTGTGTTTATCAAAATCACAAAATTTACCTCTCTGAACAAGGCTGAATAACATTCATGACTATCTAAGAGCTATTGACACAATTTTCATTGCACAAAATTGTTCAGTTTTCGCATATTATTGTTTATGATATATCTCGAAATACTGTTTGTCAATAAGCACTGAAATAAAAGCGAAAAAGTGCTTCAAATAAAAACTAAAATTGTCAGAAAGTGTAGTTACAGAGTGAAAGAAGAACAATTAATAGTTCTACAACTTTCAATTAAAGAAAGAAAAATGGGCTTAGAATACAGAAGTGGGAAAATTCAGTGGTTTGATTTACTTGTAATTGCATACTATTTACCCTTTTACAGATATTTATCGATCTGAAACATGGAGATAAATTTTGCTCATTTGTTGTTCAGAAATATATATTGATATAATTTTGGTTGTTCGGAAATAAATTGATACCGTTTTGAAATTTTGAAATTAATTGCTCCTTTATTTAGTAGAGGTTAAGTTCAAACCCTTATATAACACACAAAATAAAATTCTATGATACAAAAACACATCTAAAATTTTACTCCCTTTGTTCAGCTTTCAGACTTTTCTTCTAAACTATGGAAAAGGTAAATCTAGTTGGGGGGGGGGAGACTATACTTATGTAGTTGCCCATACATTTTTTAATGTATTTATAATGAAACACCATAGATGTTGAGGTCAGATTGCAAAGTAGATCACCTTATTTGATTTTGTTTTCTCGCCGCGGTGGCCTGGTGGTAAGGTCTCGGCTTGTGAGCCGTAAGGTTTCAGGTTCGAGAGCCGATTCCGCCAAAGAACCGTCGGGTAAGGGGGTCTGTTGCACGTTAAATCCGTCATGCCAAACGTCCTCCCTCTGGTGTGGTGTGGTGTGGCATGGAGAGGGGGGTGCCAGCTCAGGTGTCGTCCTCGTCATCTGACGGTCCGTCCCAAAAATGGCCCTAGTGTTGCTTTACAACGGGACGTTAATATAACTAAACTTGATTTTGTTTTCTTATTACTCGAACAAATTCATTTACATGTATGGGAAGTTTTCGTAATGTCCCTTCTAAAACAATGAATTTTTTTGGAAAAATTGTAGTAATGAGCACTGATAGAATTAATAAATACCTTTTGCACCATATGAAAAAAAAAACAATTTTGAAAAAGTTGGGTTAACAGCCTTCCTCATTATTTTATTAACTGACTCGCAATGATGCTAGGTATTAGCGGTATACATAATTTGAAATATTATAACAATGAGTGTAGTTTAGTGTATTTCCATTCAGATCGAAATACATAATTGATTCCCTTGATTTGTTTGAGAAGTCGACTTTGAGACAAGAAAAAGATTAAATGGGACTACCTAACTTTTTTAAATGCCATACCCATGCATTATAAAAGCATCGAATTATCGCATCACAAACTTGTTAAAATTAAATAATTGAAACACATTATAATTAGATGCAAAAATTACACCATTTTCAAATTGTTCTAATGATTCTTAGTTGAATCAATAGGTCAGCACAGTCTTGTAATTGAAAATCTCATCTAATTAGATAGTAAAAAAAAAGGTAAATGGTTTAAGTTAGATAAAAGAAACACTTTAAAAACTGTTTAAAGATTCATCTTTCGAATTTAAATTACTTTTTCGGGTATAAAGTTGGCATTTTCCCTATTGTATGTTTTAAAGTAGACTTTTAACCATCTTGTTCACCAGTGGATTTTGGTAACATGTAATAATAGAAAGCAAAAAAAAAATTGAATGTTTATTTGACTTTTACTTAAAAATTGTAATAATTTAAGTATCATTAAATAATCTGCATTTTCTTTTGAGCAGTAGCTATATTTAAATTAGGATAATGATTGGAATATATGGATCTATTAGTCCATACACTCGTATCAATATCTGTCCTCCCCCCCTCTCCATCATAAAGAAAATACATTTTTTCAACACTTTGAATTATTGTATCAAAATGGGATATATTAAATTTGCTAAAACCTTTTATTGATGCAGATTGCTTCTAAGTTATATCAGCCCTAAAATTTTTGCATGCGATTGTTGCATATAGTCGCATCAAATAATGTATATAATTAAAGCCGTTACATAAAAATTTATTTTTGATTATGTTTGGTTTTTGACATGCATATTTTGGTGTTAATTTTGCGATATATTTACAATTCTTCAAAATCATATTAGTGCAAAGAAATACATCAGTCTCAAAAAATTAAATATTTATTTCATAGTTGAGCTAATACTTGTTTAAATTTTCAGATGACTTTTTTATTGCACATTTTCGCTTCAAACTTCTGAATGTTTGCATTTAATTCTCATATATATTCAACGAATTTGATTCGCTTTACTTCAAATCCGTAATTAATCTTAAAGCTTTTTCTTATAGATTCACATTCCAATTCTAAACGGAAAAAAATATTCTTTCTAAAAAAAATGTGATAATTGCTGTCACAGATACCACTTTCGGTACACGTGGCAAGATCGTGTTAAACCAGGTGTAGAAAAACTGACACTCGTGTCCACGCCCTTTTCTGACCTTCATTTATAGAGAATGAAAAAGAGGGGGCATAATTTTTTCTGAAAATACTCTATATAAAAATCGTAACGTTGGAAAAAAAAAGATGCGAAACCTTGAAATTTTGCCTTGATTCGGAACTCAAAGAAACAAGTTATAAAAATGTAAGCAAAAATCATTCAAATGAGCGGCAATTGCCCTTTTCTCGTAGAGATTATTAAAAAGCAATCATTAAACATCAGCTAGGAATCATCCTATACATTTATCTTAATGTTATTCGACTTTTGTTCTTTGCTGTAAAGGTTTCACGGTTGGATTAAATTACATTGATAAATAGATAATTCTCTAGATGGCTTAAGGAAACATTAAGTCCCACAAAATGAGCTCTGATTATACATTGCTTCTCAAAATGTCCATTCTTTCTTGTTTAATTCTTTACTGAGTTTATTTTGGAATATAAAAAAGCAGAATAAGTAGTTTGGTCTTTTGTAACTACTACAATAATAGGCATCTTTTATTTTAAAAGATTAAGATCCGTCGGTGAACACTAACAATGCCTTAATGGATTTTGAAAAGAGAAAGACGACTTTATTTAGTGGGACGTAAATTAACAAATTATTTCGAATAACTACAACTTAGATGCAAAGAAAAGCTATTATTTAATATAATTCAAAAAAGGTAAATTGTTGATTTAAGTTTCATTGTTAAGGCTTGTTAAGCGGGGAGTTAATCATAGAGAAAAGAAATAACACATTCCAGGACTCGTAAACAGTTACCTTTAGATATTCGTATTGATTTATGTTTATTTGTATTTTCAACCTTTCAAACACAGACTACCAATCGGATGTAAGGCACTCAAAGAAGTTGGAAAAATTTAAATTCATAAATGCAATTACTATTACAAGCATTAAATTATAGCGGTACAGTTATCGCACTATAATGCAAAAACAAAACGATACAAAATACAAAAATTTTTAAAATATCTAAGAACATATTTATCCATTCTCATTCCCAAATCACAATATATATGCATTAAACATTGGACTCAATTATCCCATGATTGCTAATCCTGAAAACTTAAAACAAGTTATTCTTATCTGTGAAGTTTTTTAACACATACAAAAAAATTACCTTTTCTTTGTTAAAAATTAAGCCAAAAAAACACGTAAGTGCGGATTTTTTTCATAAAAAAAGTAAACCAACAAATTTATAAGTATAGTAATCTGCTTTTTATTAGTTTATAATTTTATGTTAGGCTCCCTCTGTAAATAAAAAACACTCAATTTTCATGTTAATTTATTACCTTTTTTTCTACTATTTTGTACAATATTCGCGGTTGTCGCTTTATATAATTCATTGGTTAATCAAGCGTTTATTTTATATCACACACTTTATGTAAAAATTGGAGTTGGATGTAGGACAGAGTACAACAAACACGTTAGATCATTCGTAAGTTACATTAAAAATTTCAAAGTTTTTTAAAAATTAGAAATTTTCCCAAATGTTAATCTAAAGATTCTTTTTTTCTCGAAAAGGCTTCATTATTGAGAAAGTTCACTGTAGATTTCTTTTATGAAAATCAGAAAAAATTTACTTACAAATTTACTTTTTATTGCAAAAACTAAACCATTCGTTTTAGTTGTCTTCCAAAAGTAAACACGCATATTTTGTATTCTTCTAGTAAACACGCATTTAAAAACAAATAGTTTTTTCCTCTATATATTCACATCATGAATCAAGAATAATTAATAATATTTTATACAAATTGTTGAAGGGAAGGAAATTTTTTTATATTTAATCTATATTTTTGTTGTTTATATTCATATGATTTTCAATTGTTGAATTAATTGTCATGAAACTTTCGCCGTGTTTCAGTATTTGCTAGAAAAGTTTGAAATATTTAACAAAAATTATTATTTGACTTTTAAAACAATTTGTCAAACATGAAATGAACTGTTCACATCTAACAGTAAGTAATCTAACAATTGCAGTAAGCTTTAAAAATAAACATATTGAATAATTTTTCCAATGTAGCATTAAATAACTATCAAAAATAGAATGTTTTATTTTTACACCAATCGTATATATCCATCTCCAAACTAATATGTGCACTGGGAGTTAAGAAAAATTCTTTTGGGCATTCTTGAAATTGAGGTATTTTCTTACAACTGAAAAATGATTACTAATTGCATTATAAATACTAAAAAGCTTTGATGTATGAAATGCTTTGATTTTGAAATATCATAAAAGCTGGATAAATAAGCTTTCGAACCTACTTAACATTATTTGCGATACAATATTATAATATAGCTTAAACATGGGAAGAATATTTAATTCCTTAACTGTTCAGTTTTCTCAGCAATATGATTAGATGACACCTTCGGTTTTGGAAAATTGTTGCATTGATTCGGCTGAGACTCTATGGAAAACTTAAGTTGCTTATAGATTCCAAGCAGTTTTTGCACTCTGATAAATGACTTGATTTTAATTTATGAATTGAAATATGGAATTATTCGATGCGCGAACCACTCTTGGGTACCACAATTAAGAACGTATTTTAAACCTAGGTATAGCGAGATAAGAGCTTCAAAAGGCACAACTTTACTGACTAACCAACAAATGATGCCCTATTTGTGATATTTACTCTATTGCATAGTTAAAAGAAAATAAAAGCAAATTCGACCTTTTAATATAATGTTTATTGACTATCATACTATCTGTAAATTGCGCTATGCAATATGCTTAAAAAATGTTCAAAACGCTCCACAGGGCATATATGAGGACCTAGCCACTAAATTTGAACATAGTTATTTCTTGGATATGGATGCTCATCAAAAAAAGTTTTTCAAAGTTTTAATTGGATTTTTAATAAAACTTTTAACAGTTTTACTCACTAACTTCGCTGCATAATAATGGTTCAAATTCTTTTTTACACAACGTTAAAAAAATAAGCTTATTTTCAATAAAGTTTTTAATTTTAATAAAATTTTAAAAATATTCTTATTTTTTACATTACTTTTGTTTGGTTTATTTACTGAATTTTTATGCACGAATATTACTGAGATATTAAATACTTTTTAAATACATATATTTATACGTTATCACTTCTAGGAATAATTTTTTAAATGATATAGAGATAAACTAATAAATTCCTAAAACATTATCTTGCTACGATACTTCGGATTAGAGGTTAGAATCTCCCTTACTTATTATTTTTTTGTTGTTTACAAAATTAGTTTCCTTAGAACTGAATGAAAATGTTTGAATTCGTGCAAAATGAAATTATCTAAAGTTAATGAAATGCTATTGATGTGAAAAAAATGAATCCCCTTAAGAAAATTTCGCATGTTCTTACTAATCATTCTCAAGGTTAATTAATTAAATGGACTCTCCGATTTATAATTAGGTGACCTACAGCCTTCTGTAAAATCAAAGCGTGATTTATTTATTCGTAGATGTTTTAAAAATTCCAAAAATTATCATCAAAGGTCAGCACAACTGACCTAAGCTATTTCCTGACAAATTATTTTTCTTTAAAGCGTTGAAGTGAGTTAATTAATTATCTAGAAATCTCTATCTGAAGTTTTTGAAATAATGTTTATTTCTATCCGAACAACATAAAATGATTTAAGATCTTGATATAAATTTGGATAAAGGAATAAAAAATAAGTAAAGATGCTTAATCGTTACAAAGTTTCCGTGTCGAGGAATCCGACCATCATTTAAAATGGCAGCTAAATGATGACTTTCCAAATTATTTCCTGTTTTTTTAATCATGAAGTTTCAGTAATAGCTATTAAGTAATTAATAAAATGTGTTCTTAATTACGATTCTATCGTTAGGTTGGCTGACATAGTGTCTGAGATACTTTGATGCACTAATTTCAAGAAAGATCAGGTTCACCCTTCTATTACAATTTCTGAAGGAAGCAGACAGCTGTATTATGAAATCTTTTGAACACGTAATTAATTATACATAAAATATACTTTCTTTTTATAGACGTCGATTTCCCCTCCCCCCTCAGGTTAATTACAATAGAAATAAAAGCAGGAAAAAAGAATTTCTGTAAGAGGAAAATGAAAAGTCAAACACAATTTCTTTCGATTTACATGTTTTTGGCTTTTCGGAAAGTACTAAAGAAGTTGAGGGTTGTGATGACCTGTTGATAGTATTTCAGTATTTATACCGAAGATGGAGGGATCGACATATGAATCTATAAAAAGCCAATCTTGGTGTATTTAATTCCATTTAGGGCCAAAATTCTTTCCGCTAGTGTTGTGTGGAAGTTTAGAGGTACCGACTCAGTTGTCACCCACGTCATTTAACAAAGATTTAAAATTACGAAGTTTAGTTAAAGCTTTAAAAGAGTTATTTTGGGATAAATTAATCAATATTACGTGACTAAATTATCATTATAAATTTACGCTGAATGTGAAATTTTAAGATTCATATGCATTCAGATTGCTAAAGTAAAAAAATTAAAATAATAAAGTTAATATATGATAAAATTAATAAATCCGAATGAAACAATATTATGTATTTTTGTAAACAAAAAAAAAAAATCTTTATTAAGATATAATTTGTCGCTGTAAAGTAGATATTTCATCACTTACATATATGCTCTATATGCAAGAATTAAAATAGAATCAATTTCAAAATAGTAAAACATACTAGTTGATTGATAATAGCACAAACTTTCAGTTCTGTGAAATGTTGGAATTAATACTTTTTAATTTATTGTTTCAAGCCGAAAATCAAGATCCGAGTATAATGTTGTTTTATTACATTTGTTCAAGAAAGACTAAAACATATAATTCGAAAGTCTTATAAACCAAAAAATAATTCTACATTTTTCAACCCTTTAGGGAATTTTGAAACTTTATTACCAACACAGTACAGTACCAACTTTATTGGCCATATTACCTTATAAAAAGTGTTCTATGAAATATTTAATTCAAAGTGAAACTCGACTGAGAAAACCCTTTATAAGCTTAGAAAACAGATAGCACTGATGAACAATTACTTTTCCCATTTTTTTAGGTAAAAATTTCTGTTTAAAATAAGAGTGACTGCGTTAATCTCAGGTATCTTAAATAACTATAGACGAATTATTACAAAAACAAGAAAAAGTTACGATTCATTGTAGATTTAAAAAAAGTTATAAATAAATACTACACGTAAGAAAGAGTATTCATAATAAAATAGAAAAAATATATAGTAACTAATGATAGCATACCGTAGCAATATATTCAATTAATCATGAATCATTTAAGGTGAATTAATGAAAAAAGAAAACTAGGCTACAATTTTGCATTAATTTGCTGAATTTTGCATTAGCCCTTACATAATCATTTTAAAATTAACAAACCATTGTTAGCATTTACTAATTGTAAATTAATGAAATTTGAATTGTTAATATCCAAATACCTTGCGTTACTTATACGGATTTTTCTTTTTTAAAGATGACGATTATATTTTTGAATTTATCTTAAATGATCGAAATTTAATTTTCTTTTTATTCATTTCTGTTTATGCCATTTTATTCTGTTTCTCATTTATCAAAAAAAAACAAAAACATGAGGCGTTTAAGTTAACTATCACTAAGTCATGCCACTTTTGTGCCTTCAAATATCAGATGTATACAACCCTGATTATTCGTAAGATTATTGTAAAATGGAAATATAAATGTGTGTTAATCGTCGGAGATTCCATCTAAATAAAGCTGCAAAGTTTGGGAAAATACCAGCGAAAGTGTTATAAGTAGGGGGGATTTCCAACTGCATAACCTTCAATGTATCAAACAAGTCAATCTGACGAGAAAATAGTAAATTTAAAGCATCAGGTTTCAACTTCGGCAGTTAAGAGCAAGCTCCAATTTTCCCCTCCCCCGCAATGATTACTCTTTAGTAAATGGCAGATACGAGAGATCTTTTCAAGTTTTGCAAGGCTATTGTCTGCTACTTCAATAGGATTAAAATCCACTGAAAACACTAAAGAATTCTTAAACTGTGAGCTTTAAAACCATTATGCTCAATTACCACTCGTATGTGCCCTGGAAATGGGGTTTAATCTTGATACTTTCTTTCTTATAGGATACTAAAGATGAAATTAAGTACTTTTTCCCAAGCAAATGAGGCCTATCTTAACATTTTCGAGTTTTAAAAGAAAAATTTTGGTGCAATTCTTTCGAATGAATAGCATTATTGCATTTTCAAGCGAGTTTTAAAGAATTTCTAACAAGCTTAAGAAAGGAATAAAATGCCAATTGTTAATTTGAATTTCTACTGACAAATAGACTTGTTTCTAGAGGAAGAGCAATTGAGCAATTCTATGATATTCGGTATGAAATCTTTACTTTTATCAAAAAATTTTACTGTTGAAAGAAAAATTGCTTTATCAGTTTTCTCTTATCTGGACTTTTAAGCAAATATTTCAAATTTTGCAGGTCTGGCCCAATTATCATTTAGCCAATAATGAATATCTGGTAATGTTTTTTTTATTCTTCTGAATCTTTTGTTGTATGTACTTTATATCTAATACTGAGCCATCTATTTTTATATTCTTCTTGTTCAGTTTGTTAAATTTACTTGAACGTTTGGTTTTTGATAATTTTTTTAAAACTTTCTCTTTGTACCTTTTGTGTATATACGTGACATTTAGTTTTTTAAAATTGTTTTTGTTAGTCTTATTGTACGCACTTTATATTCCTTTTATAGGTAAAAACTGATCTTATGTTCTCTATGCATTTTTTTAAAATGCCGAATGCGATTATTTTTTTCGGGAGGGGGGGGGGAGGTGTAGTTCCATTTTTCTCATGCACCCTGAAACGGGTTATGGCCTGTTTGGTATCTAACCTATGTCCATTCCTATCACAATCTTCAATACAGGAGCATGAAGTGGCTCAAAAGGATAGAGAAGAAAATGCATCATTTGTATTCCATATAAAACAGAATCTTAAAACAACTTTATCCAAAAAAAAAAAAAACATTTAAGCGAGTGCAAATGATACTGCAATTTATCGATGTTTTTTTCCTCTAAAAACATTTACCACAAATTGTATTAAGTTTGAGAATAAATTGACCACAGAAGCTATACGTTTAAGTTCAGTATTAAGAGAAAGGCTTTAAAGTATATAATATTGCATAAATACATCGAAGTGAAGCTCAAAATGAATAATTGATCGAGCTTTATTTAGAAAACTCATCCTAAAGAAAATTTAAATTATGGGAGTCCGAATGATCTAATTTTTTAATTTCTCAAGCAGACAAAAGCCGTAAAGAGGCGGAAACATCAAAAAGGTCAGTCAAATCAAATTTTTTAGATAGAATGCATTTTATCTAATATGCATAAAATCATTTCTAAGTCCTCTGCGTTTTTTTGTGCTTTATTGGATATCATACTAACTCGGTTTATCTTATCTGAGTTCGTGCACTGATTTATTCGATTATTTTTTATACCTCTCTCATCTGAGCAACAGAATAGTTTCAATAAAATTTCTAGCAATGCAAACGTGACAACTCATTCTTTAGCTTAAGTATTAATTAAGTTCTAATCTTAGACCTGTTCATAAACTGGCATGTTCAACCCTTCTTATCAAAGGATTAATTCACGCCATACACTAACTTAGAGCTATAAATTATGAAACATTTTCTTCTAATTTCTGAAATTCTTAAATCTTCCAATGCTGAACTAGTTATAAGTATAATAGCAATTGGTAAAGATTTTTTTTCTTTCTACCTCCATGGAGCGGTATTTATAAATATGATTTTCTAGAGTAAGATTAAATAATTTATAACAGATGTTTCAAAACGTATTTTTTTTATTTTAATAATATTGTTAAACGTATGCTTTTTACTTTTTAAGAAAGATATACTACGCGAAGTATAAATTTATGAGAATGCTGTAAGTAGCATGAAATTAATGCAATGATATTAAGTAGATAATTGATTCCTTATTTCGTTAATAACTGTACGGCTTCTGCTTTAAGAAGTTTTATATTTAAGTATAAATGTTATATTCGCAAATAACTACATGTACCATCGAGTTTCTGAAAATCGGACACGGAGTTTTCTGGTAAAAAAATCGTTTTATAGAAATTTCAATATACAGAAACACACAATGCAAATTTTTCACCACTTTTTTACCAAAAAAAATTATGCAGTTAATATTTGAGATTTATGGAATATTTAAAAGAATTAAGTTATCAATAAAATCTATTTTAAAAATGTACATATAACAATATTTCAAAATGATTAATATTGTTCTTTTTAAAATTTCATACTTTCTTACTGGGTCTTTATTTTTTACTCCCTTTTTTACGTATTTTATTTAACTGAGATTCTCTTTCACATCTATGAGTTTCCATTTAGGGTCCATATTTACTATAAGAAATTTAAATTGAATTTAAGATAAAAATATCGATGATAAATTAGGGACAGAATTCCTTGAACAGATGTTAAGTATAATATATGTTTCCTCGACAACCGTTACAGGTTTTTCAGAAATTATTTTTGATCTTCCGAGAATTTCTCTTGCAATAAAAATAGATGACATCGTATTTTTTGTTTTAATTCGAATAATTAATTTTATGAAAGAAATCAATGGCGACTTGTTAAATATAAAAGCTAAACTGAAATTTTTGTAAACATATTTTTGTACAACGTTCAGAAATTTTATTTCTTATATGGAAGCTATTTTTCTATTGGAAATCTAAAACCTTAGAAAAAGTTCGATATATAGAGATTTCGATATATGTAGGCTCTACTGTAATTGAAAATGGAAACTTTCTTAATGATATTGATTCGATAAAACTAATAGAAGTAACAATTTTTTTCTAATTCTAATAGAAAAAGAAAACGTATACAATTTAAGGAGCATGATAAATAAGTTTTAGAAGGCAATGAATGTAAGCTTATATTATGTAATTATGTTACATAAGATTTTCAATAGTTACTTTTATTGAAAAAAAAAATCGACTTATCAGTTATTAAATTCTTTTGCAGGAGAATACTACTGATTTAAATTAAAGAATGAATGTATATTTTTAGTGATAAAAAGAGATTTTGCATTCCTTTTCTTTATGGATTAAATTTTTCTCAAATGGGTCCTCCTGAAATACATTCACGATTAATAAGCGGGATCTCTCTTCTCCTGGTTAAAGGTCTTCTCCTGGCATTGTTAAAAGGCTGAATTACCTTTAGTACTATGGATATATTTACTATACGATAGGTACGACCATGACCGAATGTGGCCTTTTAGCACTGTGCTCTCAACAGTGATTACTATCAGTCAAATGACACCAAGTGCGAAGGCAAGGTGGGGGTCGCTCTAGTTTGGTGTAGCTATGGTTGGCTTTAAAAAAAGAAACCAGTAAATTCACATCTGATAAATTTAATTATAGTAATGGGGTATTTCATAAAATAAAAAGATTGTTGCATGTTAGAAAAATTTGAATAAAGAACAATTGTCATATTATCATCAGTAAAATGCATGTAGAGGCCTTCAAAGCTCAGTACTTGGTGTGAGGCGAAGGAGAGATGAATATAGTGAAATTTTTTAGCATCATCTAAGAGAAATGTCATTTATAATGTTTGAAAATTGAGGGTAAAAAATGCATCAAATTCTACAAAAAAATTCTGATAGAATTTAATTTGATTTCTACAAGACAAAAAAGAAAGTATAGAAGGATATTTCAAAGTAATTTTTGGCATTAAAATATGCTTTTAGTTATCATAGTTTTTAAAATAAAAAAAATGTCAGGTGTTATCATAGTTTTTAAAATAAAAAAAAAAATGTCAGGTGTTATCAACTTTTTATAATCTGGATTCCATTTTCCAATACCAACTTTATTTGCACATTCCCTTCCTTCACGATTTGTTTTGCCTCTTATTAACTAAATTTAGGAATTAAAAATAATTAATATCAAAATACCTTTTACTTTATGTAAATGTAATTGCCAGTTTTTAAGGATGATATTTTATTATCATGTTAGCAAAATGCGTATTCTATTTTTAGGATTTAAATAATTTTAAATATATATTTTTTTTGATATAAGGCCTTTATTAGATATCTTCTTGGCCCTTTATTAGATATCATGATGCTCTAAGGAGATATTCGCGATGTATTAAGAGTTACAGCAAATTTAGGTAAAAATTCTCTTTCTCTAATTCTAAGTAAAAAAATATTCTCGCATGTTCTCTTTTTATGATATAAATTATTTTCAAAATATTTTTCTGATTTTATGCCTTTTTGGCTATATCTCGCATGTCATGCTGCTTTATGGAGGTATTCGCTATGTATTAAGAATCACAGGAAATTTAAGTAAAAATTGCATTAAAAAATTCACCTGAAATTTGAGGAATAATTAAAACCTGTCTCGGTAGAAACGCCAATTTCTAAACCTGCTCCACGACACCCAGTTTTACTCATTACTTACTCGTTTTTTTTTTATTGATATTTCACAACGCGTTATCCAGATCATGCTTTTCTCATTTGAACAAAAGCGTGTACAAGGGCCACCCGCATCGCGACTAAAAATATTTCTTTTTTCTCTCCCTCATATCATTAAGAAATCATCATAAAAAACAATTTACCCGACCGCAGAAAACAAGTCAAGGAAAAAAATAATCGCTAACAGTAGTGGATTTAATTATAAGCAGCGAGTAGAAATTCCATATCAGTCTCCCCTCCTCTCCACCTTCTGTTATGGATGACACGGCACTTTTAGAGCAAAGGGTTAAATTCTTGATCCTGCGTATGCCCATCAGGTAATCACGCGTAGGACCCGCCTTCTATACTACAGGGGTAAAAGGTGGCACGGGCCAAGGGGCTACGTGTCTCAGGGCCCACGCAATATGCTACAGACCGCGACCCGAATGCATTAAGATCGCATTGCCACTGATTACGTAAGCAAGAATTATAGAAAGTAAGTAATAAACACTTTTTGACCACAATTAATTCGATCCCATTTGTCACTGAGCATCATAGATTGTTGCTTATAATTAGTGCTGTCGTTCCTAATAATTTCCAATGTGGTTCAAGGAGCTATGTTCCGTATTAGGTTAATGGACTTTAATTAATATAGAATTTTTGACTCATAAAACAATTAGATGTCTATAATCAGGAAGTATGGTTCCATGGAAGAAGGTTAATTATTGGAAGCAGTAATGTTTAAAAGGAGTAAAGTTCAGTTCTTTGAAGAGATCCGAACATCTCAACAAGCTATAATTAGATAACTTAATCCCAGGATAAGTTCGAATGAAACCATGTCTCAATTAAGGGAAATGGGACTGCTTAATTGATAGAAATTACAGATTTTCTGATTGAAGGAATCAAGTTTTAAGTTCAAAATTTATAAATAATTGCTCTTAACCGTAACTTTGATAATAAGGAGTCTATTAGAAATAGAGAAAATTTTATCAAGAATATTTGAAACATTATGATCTAAAGCAGTGACTTTGAAAACCATGGAGT
This sequence comes from Argiope aurantia, assembly GCA_026543865.1. Taxonomy (NCBI): domain Eukaryota; kingdom Metazoa; phylum Arthropoda; class Arachnida; order Araneae; family Araneidae; genus Argiope; species Argiope aurantia. The sequence continues at coordinate 273,634 of JAPMOR010125587.1, forward strand.
ACGACCCATATCAAGATAATGAAATTGAAATAAATAGGCACACAAAGACATAAAAAAATAAATTGAAAAAATCTGTATTAAATCGAAATAAAAATGGATTCTTTCCGTTTATTCAAAAATAAAATTGGAATTAAAAATGAAATAAATGCATGAAAGTAATATAGAATGTATTTCGATATTTAAACATTTTAAACTCATTTGAAAGGATTAAAGTTGGAGTAAAGTAGGTGCTATGTATGAAAAGTGGAGTCCAAGTATGGAGAACTGAGAATCATTGATCAAAAATGACGAACCCTTATTGTAAATTGAATTTGTTTGTAGAAATTTAATTTCATAATTTGCTACTTCTATAATATCTATATTTACAAAAATACACAATTTCATAAATCCTCCTACACATTGACTCATGAATCAACCAGCACACTAATTCAGGAATCAACCTTAATTTCCTCTCAAGAATCAACTAACACATCGATCCCAAAACTTTATACAAGTCAATATAAAATGTAAAGATACGGGACGTTTCATTTAAATGTTTCAAACATCATGCGCATTAAACAAGTTATATACCTATCTTAAAATTAAAACAAGACTGGGTAGTTTCTCTTACTACTATTAATATGCTGATAGATTAACCAGTTAACTGTTAGGATCTCTTCGGAAAATACGTATTTAAATTGTCATAAACATATATATATATATAATATAAATATAATAAATAATTAAATATAATAATTAAAAATTATTATATAAATAATTGTCATTGAAAAAACTCGTCATAACGCAAAATGTTACTCTTTTTCCATGACGAGTAAACTCGTCAAAAACAGTTAACTGGTTAATATTCAAATAATTAACAAAAATTCGTTTGGCTATTTTATAGTAAGTTCCAGATGTGCTTCCATTCTCTTTATCTGCCGAAAGCGATGTTTGCGAATTCAAAAACATTATTGATGTAATTCCATTTAGATGAAAGTAATAAAAAATTTTTGGCACAATTATGAACTTCATCTTTGTTTTGACCTTTGTTCTGGAAGGGCGTCACCCTGACTCCATCGAATTGCAGCATCTTTTTGATTCAAAAAGAGTAACAGACATATCTGTCATATTGCCATAACATTATTTCAAATCAATGATTGTTACATTGCTTAAAATGTTGCATTCTAGTTTTACTATGAATTGAACTGGTCTGTATGCATTATGAATCGTATAATTACGCAGTTTTATAAGCATTGTCAATCAACGTTTTCTGATAATGTGAATGATTTTTTTAGTTGCTTACTTTTCTTTTCATGCATAATTGTGAGTTTTTTCAGTGCATAATTATGTCACTGAATTTGCGTGTAGTTGAATTTCATTTTCATTACTGGTTTGAAAACTTTTTCCATGAAATCGTTTTGTAATAACTGCGGTTAATTTTTTGATTTGGAGGATGCATTGATGCAGTATTAACTTTATAATGGAATATCATAAAAAGAAACATTTAATTTTCTTTCTCATATTAATTGTGAAACGGATGAAGTTGTCGGTTTCAGATAGACAAAGTGCTCTACAGTATACATTTCTCTGCATTTCAATATTTCCAGACAGGTCGGAGCATTATTTTATATTTTATTATCGACTGAAGCTAGGAAATCAAAATCCACGATTTCATCAAAGATTCACTGTGAAACCGATCTAAATACGCATTAAGCCAATCTGGGTCAAACTCTGTCTATATCCGTAGTAAGATGTCTGTTGGCCCATTCATGCGTCTATACTACTAGTGGGGTGTGAAATTTGGAGAAAGGGATGACAAGCCTGCATTTTATTGCTGTACAGTATTAGGAAAAATAAACATTCATAACGATTATAATTAAATATTAAAATTACTTCGAATACATAGATAAGTATTCAATGGATTTCCATTTGAATCAAAATAAGAAAATATTCCCAAAATAGGTGTCATTTTATTAGATAGTAAAAAAATAGTTAAGTGGTTAAAATAATTATTACGTTTATGCACATATTCACCATATGCTATGAATATTTTATAAATCCCATCAATATGGGGATTCCCATCAATATAGGAAGCAATATGGGAAAATAATGAGGAGTATTTTGAATCTATGTGACAGTATAGGAAAATACTGAGGAGAACATAAAAATCTATTTGACTAATTAAATCCTAATTGGCTAAAACAATTTGCCATAGATATTTTTTACAAATGATTCATTCCTCCCCTAAATTTAAATTTTCCATGGCCTTTGTAAAGATTAAAAGTGGTAAAGCTGGGATTGAGGAATAGTTATTTATATTGTTTGTATGCAGCGAAAGATGAGTAGTTAAAGAGGAAAAGAAGTTAATGTGTTCTTTTTTTTTTAAATGCCATATCTGTATGTACATTGATCATATTACGGAAAACGTTGTACGTATAAATATACGTGTACTTATATTGTATACAAACGACATATTAATATGAGTGATTTTTCTTTTTACAAGGGAAGACGTTTCTTTTAAAGCAGCAAGAACGCATCTTTTTAATTGATCATTTTTAGCTGCTTACTGACGACATGTGCATAACAATATAATGGCATCTCATTGTTCTAATTTTAGGATTTTATGAAGGTTTTTATTGCGTTCTTTTTGCACATCGAATGAAAATGTGAACGGAAATATGCTAAATATGCCACTTATGATGGGAACTCGTTTCATTTTGAAGCAATTACAATTTTGCGTGTTAAATCAGGAATATTTTCTTCACAAATAAAGAAAATTATCAAATATATATTTTTTAAATTTGCTGCGAGACTACGGAACAGAAATCAGATATTGTATGATATTTTAAATAGTAAAAAAAAAAAATGCTTGGTAGGAAAATTAGTTATAAACATTCAGAGATGAATAAAATGTTATCTAAGTAAAATTTAAGTAAATTTTACTTATATTAGGTACTTATACCAATTGTAAAGTCCAATTTGCTATGTGGATCCAATTGTAAAGAAGGGAAAAAAAACCGTATGGAAATTCACTTGATTTTGCATTGAAAATGAGTAAGATTTGTAAGAACAAAGCAATACCATGTTTTTATTATTTCGTCATTTCTATTATTTCTACCTTTTTAAAGAGTTTTTGCGAATATTTACGGATAAAAATACAGTTATAAAGCACTCCACCCTACAATATAGCTGGAAAATACAGAAAAGATGAAAATATTTCATTCCGTTTCTTTTCATCTTACCCTTTTTACAGCGTTCTGACTCACGGGTCTTGAATAAACGGGATTTGGCGGCAAAAATCTTTTCGAAATTCCATCTAATATCATTATACCATTAAACAACTTTGTTTCTAACTAGTTCGGTTTGAAAAAGTGAAGTTTTTTCTTGGTTAGAAAGAATTGCTGTTTAATTAGTCATTTGGTATAAACTTCCTGACGTTTATAAACTACAAAAACTCAAATTTACGAACAGATGCATGACTGTCATCCGCAACTTAGTTATTTAAATCATTTTGATTTTACGAATATGCCGTGAGTTTTAATTAAACTTATGCACTGAAATTTTTTTACATGTTACAATCCACTTCACCTAATTAAATCCTGAGTTCGGTTATATGAATTTGCTTTATTCGAAAATTTTATTCGAAATACATTCTTTGTGTATAAAGAATCACTCATTCTTCTTATGTTATCGATTGATGAAAAAAGTTGTTTATTCTTTTAAACAGATCATCACCTTATGTATTATAAAATATTCATGTTCCGGTTTCTTTCGTAATTCGTTTTGTGTTATCATGATTATTAAAACTGATTCGTCTTTGAGTTTTTTTACTGATTTTGCAATTATTTATATAATTCTTTTTTACAAGAAAAAAGCATTATGAAAAGACTGCCTATTTAATATTTTTTTACTTTACAGAGCTAAATTTTTATTCATCAAAATACATATTTTAATAAACTTATTTATATATTTTAATAAATTTAATTTAATTTGATTTTGAGATGGGGCCTTTTTTATCATGAATTTTGAATTATTCCAAATTCGATTCCTATTACTCTAGATTTAATTTCACGAACAATCCTAAAGGATTTTAAAAAATAGAATTTTAGTTAGTTTGTAATCATTACTTTTTCAGTCCAATGTAGAGATATTATGAGTTTCAATTGAAATCGGATTCGTACAATGCTCTGAAACAGCTTTTAGTATAACATCTATAACTTTATTATTGCTTTTATCTATCAACCCTGTACAATTATCTAAAATAGAGTAATGATATGAATGAGCCTGTACAATTATCTAAAATAGAGCCTAATTTGTAGATATTTCATATATAAAATGGAAACAGCTTTTAAATCTAATTTTCTTTTTATAAAAAGCTACTTCTTTTCTCTACAGTAAAATTCTTTTTCAGAATTGTAAACATTTTTCTTTGGTCAACGAAAAGACTTCAATGGAATTATATTTGGAGATTTAATGCCTTCCTTTTGTGGAAGGGCCCGGTTTACAAGTCGAAATTAAATTTCATCGGGTTTAAAATCTATCGATAATGTAGTACTTTAAAGTGAGCTCTTACACTGTAATTATAAAAAAACATGCAATTTCCATTTACTCCTTATTTTACTTTAAAAATGGTATCATAAAATATTTATTTCCTTTATAAAATTTATCATCAATCTGTTTTTAACTAAAGAAGTAAACAATTTCGATGGTCAAAACATAGTTTTTAAATGAAAATTTATATGGAGTTCCAGTGTTTTCCAGTTGCGGATCGAGACAGTTTACTAATCAAAATTAAAATATACACTGTTAAATTCGTACCGGACTTGTAAAATCAGACCCTTACAGCTTGTTAATTATTATTTTATTTCAGCTTTTATTTACTCCTTATTTTAACCTAAAAATAGCGTCAGCACACATTTCCTTCCTTTATAACAATAAGCTGGCTGCCGCTGATACCATTTAACTCACGCCTGTGATTCATACCTATTATTTAATCAGATGGTCCTTTTTCTACTACAGTTAAACAAGGAAGAGCTTATTTAGTAAGATAAAATGTCCGTATCAGACATTTGAGACATGACAACAAGTGCGTTAACTAGCGTTACAAAGTAATAAACATTTCCTTTGGCGTTTGCCTAGATTTAAATGAAAATTTATTTGGAGTCCCGGTTTTTCTTTCTTTATGTTGCGTACGAACTGAATGTGCCAATCTAAAATCAAGACGTAACATAGTTAAATCCGTGCATGGTTTACCTTTGTAGAGATCTAAAATACGAAACTTATAAATGATAAACTTTTTTTACCCTTTACTTTGTCCCAAAAATATGGTAATAAAATGTTTCTTCCCTTTATAAAGTATACAAAAAAAAATTGTGAACTGGTGAAACAGAATAGGAAATTTCTTTCAATAGAAATTTGGATATTAAGCGAAAATTTATGCAAGTTTTTAATATTTTCCGATACGGGTTCAATTAGCTAAAAAGAATCAAAATATACCGAGTTCAATTCAAGTTGAACTTGCAATATCAACTCTATTTGGAATTCTAAAATAGACCCCTACTGCTACTATTATTTTATTTGTAACTGTTATTTACCTGTCCTTTTGTCCTAAAAATAATGTGACCAAAAAATTCCTTTCCTTTCGAAAGTGTACTAATAGTTTGCTCTTAACTGGTGCAACAAGGCAATATTCATCGATCTTTTCGTCTTCAAATTGGGTCGTAATCTTTTGAGCGTAGTTTATGAAACTATTGTTTTCCGTGTCACAAACAACTACTTTTAGAAGAATCTAAAAGAAGGAAGAAAAGAGAAAAGTGCTATCTATATCAGAAAAATAAGATGACAAGGGGTATTAACGGTATGGTGGTTTTTATGCGGATTCCTCCCAATTTGACCTTCTGGATGAAGGGCGACCCCATTTATTTATAGTAAGATCATAGAGTGTGTTATTTTCCTCTGGACACTGACAGTTGAAGAGATGAATAAATTTACTCGAGAAAACAGACTTTTGTTGTTTATTTGGAATTCGCTTGTTGAAGTTTATCAATGTGACAGATCAACAAGCTGTTGAGTGCGCTTGTGATTTATTTGTTGAAATTTGAATGATTGTATAAAGAATGAGCTACTCGGACTTCTTTCATTTTCTGATGCAGTAAATTTTCAAATAAACAATTTTATTTATGTGTTATGAAATCGGAATTTAATGTGATGTTAACCATATTTATCAACTTGTATATTTAATACGTTAATATTATTCGAAAAAGTAGAAAATTAGCCCCATCACTAATTTTTTTTGTATAAGGAAAGAAATATTTCAAAATTATTGAAAAAAAACGAATGTGTACACAAAGAATTTATAACTTTATTTAGTTCATTTATGTTATACATTGAAAGTAATTTGAGAAGCTAAATTTATAATTTTACATAGTGTAATAGCACTCGAAATGGTCAGTACTTAGAGCTGCAAGTCAATTATCGCACTGATAAAATAAATCTTTTCTTTTTTGCGATAAACAAACAGCACAGTGTTTAAGAGCTTTACGTGATACTGTTTCAGTGGGTGCTACAAAATTTTATTCAATAAATCTTGTTGACAATGATGGTCCAAAAACATTGTCAAACGTTTAAAACCTTTGTTAATTTCTCGTGCTGCTGATACTTTTATTTTTGGTTTAATTTTTTCAATTATTTCTTCTGTTAATTTTTGGTTAGACTTTAAACAAAAGACTGCTCTATCTTTATGCAGAATTTTGTAAATAATGTAGCTCTTCTAAAAAATCTTGTGATGGCTTTTTTTTTTGTAAATATTCTGAAATTGCCGTATAATGTGGAATTTGCTAAGAATTTGATCTCACTTTGCAGTCATTACTTTCCACAAAGGGAGTGCCCTCGCACTGTGGTTATGCGCGATAATGTTTTGTTTTTATGCTCAAAATGTTGTTTATATGTCTCTTCTTTGATGACAATGATCAGAAAATGCTCGTTTGATGCAAATGGTTTCTTTCTTACAGTGCTGTAATATTTCAGCAGGGTATTTTTTCATCAGGAATCTGGCTATAGCAACTATTTATTCATTAAACTATTATAACTGAACTCCTCTAGCATAGAAAATAGGCGATATCTCTAATCAGCCAATTTACTCCCCTTTTCTATTGTAACATTACTTGTGTGATGGCTAATGAGAGAAATCAAGAATTGTTTTCCAGTGAACGGATAAAAGGAATAATAAGTATCTTATCACCCATGAGTTAAAAAATGAGAGATGAATTTCTGGTTTCTTCTTCAAAATCTTCATTTTGAAAGAATGTTAGAGATTCTTTAAGCCGTAAACTAAAGATAAAAGAAACTTTAAAACCTTTATTTTTGTACCAAACTCTGTAACCAATTACTCTGAATTGTACACCGTTCTGCAGGTTCGTTATAGAAGTTGTTCCTTTTGAAGTTATCATGTCTCTCTATTCTTTCGGGACCATTCAACTGAATAATCAATTCGTTGTCTTAATTAGAATATATTAAATACATAAGTAAATTATTTTTTATACAGAAATTTACGTTAAAAGGGCTTGTTTAATCTATATTTAACATTTGATCAAAATATCTTCAAGTTATGAAATAAGCATATCCGACAAAAGTCAAAAGATGGAATATTTTCTAATCTATAAACAACTTTTTTGGTTAAATTACAAGCTCGGATTCAATATTGAAAGATAATCATTAGATACTGCATTTTAGCAAATTTCAAGGCAAAAACTCGGTGTTGGGGAAATCTGATCATAAAATTAATATCTACTTATTGGTGTAATATGGAATTTTAATGACTGAATTGTGAACTTAAAAATCGAATCGCAAGAATAATCTTGTTTATTTAAACCACAGTAAAATTATGAGCTCACTTTCTAGTAACATCATGGCCTGATTATTATATCACATCAAAAAATCACTCGTTCATATTCCAATAGAATGAAAATTAATGTTATTCTAACTTGGAAAGATTTTTCTATTTCTTATTTTGTGTTCGTTATATATTTAAGTTTGAATTGCAAATCCCTAGATTTTCTAAAAAGTGCAAATGCTTTAATTTTGTATATATTAAATGACTTTATGATTTCGATAAATTTTAGTTCGAAAATTATTTTTTAAAGAACTCGAAAATTCGTGAAATGATCATGATCAACCCCAAAGTATAATAAACGCTTATGAATTTTCAACGAAATGTGAGTAAGCTAATATATTTTTTTAATAATATTCCATCCTTTTTTATTGTGAAGTAGAAAAAAAAAGATCTCTTTCGGAGCTTCATTCTAGATGATAAACAACACATTTTTTATATTGCATTAATAAGTTAAATCCAAACTGTTTTTTGTATTTACAGTTTGTGTATAATTACAGAAATAGAAATCCACGAAATGCTAGAAACTTTTCCTCTCGAACCAAGACCATGGAAAATAATCATGCTATTATTACACAAATCTTTGAGTCCCAAAGGGCAATAAATAAGAATTTTACATCAAAAGTATTATAAGTTTGACAACATGACTGTTGTCTTTAATTTTAAAAAAATTCGAGATCTTTCTCTTATAAACAATGTTTCTTTAACACATTCGCTTTCGGTACTCTATCTAATTTAAACCATATATCTAATTACATAACCCCTTTGCTATCTCTGAACCATAGTAAAAAAAGTCTTATGTAATAAGAAAACAGGTGTGAATCGCAGGCGATTCATACGACAGTTAACGAGGGAAACAGAAAATAAAAACTTGTCACCTGCGAAGCATGATATTAGATGACAAACAGCAATATTTTCTACAGTACATTAATATGATAATTTTAGCACTTTTTGTATACTGATAAATTATTATTATTGCTGATTTAAAATATACCTAAATCAATGCATTTCTACATCACGCTTCTGAAAACATAAAACGAAAAAAAAAAAATAACACCTGAAAAACCTCGTTCTAAATGATAAGTTAATAAAATCTCAATGAATTGAACGTCCATGGGTTGTGCTGTAGCCTTAAACTAAACGATAAGTTGAGGAAAATGAAGGCTGTTTCACATCCAGAGATGCAGTCCATTAATGGTTGAAGGTGCGGCCTCTCCCACTCAGCCACTAGAAATTATGTTGATGTCATTATGATGTGATGAAACCAGTCACATCAAATATACTATCAGGAAACAAAATCAGATTTTTCAAATAAAGTGGAATTTGACACGGTCTGAATTAATATAAGCAATTTATAATTTGATTTATTCGGATGATTTATGAAATGAGCAATGTCTGCAAATTTTAATCCATAAATATTCAGATTTTAGACAGAGATATGATGAAATGGATGATTAGTTTTATTACAAACCGGCTGTAAAATTAGCTTTTCCAAAGTTTTTTTCTATCAATATTCCGTATAGTTGAATTCTGGGTGATAAAGCAAAGAAATGTAATTTACTTGCATTTATAATGAAGCTTTAGTTTTGTAAAACCGCAAATACTGGGGGGGGGGGGAATTAGGTGTTTACATTTTATTATGAGCAGAAAGAGAGGAATATTCGTTTGCAGAAGTTAATTCCCTTAGACAGGAGGGGGAGGTGGGGCTTCTCAAATGTGAGGTATAAATATCACCGATGAAATAAACGAATTCCCGTTTCCTTGGTAGATATAAGATTTTTTACGTTATGACGTTCACATACCCGCTACTAGAAGGATTGATCTATGGGCCAGTGATGGTTGATTTGTGTCTTAGTATCCTTATTATCCGCGATCTTAGTATTTGTAATAACCAATCATTTAAATACACTGGATGGTCAAGTGCAATGTAGGATGATTGTTTTATATCCTCTTAGACAGAGGTTTTGATTGCCTTTTACTTGGAAGGCAGAAAATAATACAATCTGATCGCTATTCTCAGCCGAGGAATAAATCTTAGAAAATCTTCCCTAGATTTTCTCTGCATTTATCATTAATTAATCTATAATTAAAAGTATTGGTCGGTGTAGTATATCTACATATACCATGGGAATGGTATATGTTTTAACTTTTCTAGAGATGTGCATTAAAGTTTTGCAATTTAGTGTTTCGTTAATAATTATCTATAAAAGAAGGAGACTGTGATTTTTCTAACTAAAATAATTATAAAATTACTTGCTTAAAACAAAAAGTTTAACTTTTTTTAAAACCGTCTGGGTAGTTTTATTATATATATGCCGTTTAAAATAGCTTCTGTAGATTCAGATTTGTTTCGCAGATAAAAATTTAACAAATCAAATGAATTTTTTTTATCAAATTTATATTGACAATCTTTTTTTTTATCTTTAAACTTTCATATTACTATACTGAAATAAAAAAATTTCATAGTGTTATTGTTAAGGCGATACATGGAAATTTTTGTCCAAAATATGCGTCTAAGATTTATGAAAAAATGCTACAAAATCCTTAAATATTCTAATACAGTTGATCAATATTCAAGCAGACCTTTTTTTCTTTTCTTTTTTAATAATAACCCGAAAGATTCTTAAACTTGAAATAATGATTCATTTTCGTTCCGGTTTTAACGTTAAGGTCATTATATTAAATAATGAATGTATCTGGATGGTTCAGCTAAAAAGGCATCTAATTTATTTAGTTTAATAATAAACATTAAATATGGTTTCTATCTCGCCTTCTCAAATTCAGAAAGAATCTTGAGAATTTACCGGATTAAAAAGCTGGACACATTTTTACAAAATTAGCAAGTTTAAAAGGAGCTTTAAAAATGAAATTGCGTTTACAGTTTAAATACGAAAAAGAATTAATATGTTGGTTTAAATTAAGTATAAAACATTCTTGTAACGTAAAAAGTAATATGATTTAATGCATGCTAAGTTATGAGCAACTGTTTTTAAATTTAAAAATTGTTTTTTATATTTAAAAATTTGATTCAATTCATTTAAAAAAAGTCGATGAATGGAAGTATTCAGCGCAACAGAATTAAAATTAAATTTAAATATGCACATTGTTTTTAAAAAAGATTTATTTTATTAATAACTGCGTGTTTATAATGAAGAAATATCAGTTTTTAATCCCTTTGTAAATAATTATTATTCCTAAGCATTATTTCAAGATGATAAAAAAAAAGGATCTTTAAAAAATAAGCTTTTAAAAGAGATTTAAAAACAAATCTTTAAAATAAGAGGCACTATTGAAAAAGGATTAAAAAATGCTAAAAATAATATGGATTTTTAAAAAGCAAATTAGTTATGCATATGACTTGCAATCCCATTAGTAAACTTAATTGAAAATAACTTATTAAAACCATTAATTAATAAAATTTTGAAGTTCCAATAAAAATTCTGTTCAAATTTTGTATTTTTCAAAAAATATACCTTTATTCTTAAATTATACCTTTCACTCTTAAAATAATAAAATGGCACTATCTAAATTTTTAATTTATTTCATTTTGAATTCAGTTATTCATTAAATATATATAATCTTTTTATTAAATTCTTCAATTAAATTACATTTTTCATACACAATTAAAAATATAAATCTTCAGTTTGCTTGAAAATCGTCTTAATATCCACCTTTAATTAAAAATTTTAGTGTGTGTATCCTTGCGTTGGTGTAGAATCCAAATTTTAAGTGTTTAGAATTTGAATGATTCTTTAACTATTTAATAGTTCAATTTTCTTATTATAAAACTAATTAATTTTCTTCCCCCTCCCCTTCTGAATTTTTTTGAGGAAGCTTTTGAAGTATTCTAAATTTCTGCAATACGCCAACACCAGGAAGTTTGATTCATGGTGATTTTATTGCACTTTAAGACTGTGATTTCTTAAGGAATTGGGTATCGAGTTGACAGTTTTTTTAAGTCCATTATCAAGACTCTAACACTAGGTCAGTACAGCACATCCAAATTCAATTAATATTATTTTCTTTCAAAAGGGTTGCTAGATACATACATTAATTTTAAATTAAAGAAAAAATAATCAAAAACGTCTCTTTTTTTCTTTTTATTATTTACTTGCTTTGATGCTTGAAATCGACAGTTTATCAAATGCACTACCAGTTAGCGCCTCTAGTAAGAAATCAAAATTTAATTTTATTATTGGTTCAGACTAATAATTATGTTCTCAAAATATGAAAACAGTGAATTGTCACAGAATTACAAAAATGTACGGAATTTCCGTTCTCTGTCACATCAAGAAGCGAATGAAAAATCTATTATAAAATTTCATCTATACATTCACGAAACATTTTAAATATAATAAAAGTGTATAAAAATAGTTCATTAGTTTGTAACTTATATAATTTCCAATAAAATATTACCTCAAAAATCCATCGTAGTTTTTTCTCTCATCCAGAATGTCACATGCTATAACTCAAGTAATAGAAAAGTAATAATTAAATTAAATGTACCCACTATTCTCAAAGCATCTCAGCTCATAGGTTACATTAAGTTACTCTACTACAGATAAAATGCATAACAAGACCTCAAGAATTGAATGCAGCTTTACAAGAATCTCTCATTCATAAAAGACTACATGATATGTAAGTAAAAACCACTTCTCAAATGTAGTCAATAGCGAAATATTCATGAACTTTCAATTTTCATGAACTCTGTGGGTGGTACTTTTATGAACGCACCCTTTTCGGCATTTTTCTTTAGTCAATACGAATGCATTTCAACTAGTACCATAACTTACATTTCCCAGGTGTATGCATACGAGATACTCTGTCGAAAGATTTAATTCCCCAGGTGGAGTTTTCCTGTTAAATTGGCAACACTTAGCTGTGTCACGATCTTTTGTGGAGGGAGGGGAGGTTGAAGTAACCGCCGCTAACGATTCGATCCGCCATTTTCGAATCGAAGATAGATAACCCATGACATCTCTTAACAGCGAGTCCTGAATGATAACACCAAGAAACGCTAAAAATTATCCCCACAGATAAAAATGACGGAACTGGAGAAGCATTTAGACCCGACACCATTAATCAAATGTTTAGTTCTAAACTTCCTATACGTCTTTCTTAAGCCTTGATGCAGGTGTAATTCTTTTACGACTTGAGTTCTATCGCAAGAGGAATGGTTTTATGGTATTTGGCGAAACTATAAGAATTTATCGAGATGAATTTCTCTTTTTATTACTAGTAGTAAGCAAGGTGAAAGGTTTCAGGGTCGCCCGCTCTTCTCTGGAAGTTTTAAAGAGTAAGAATGTGGCATAAATCACACGACGTTCGCTTACAGGTGTGGTTGTTCCAATTTAACCGGTCAGTAGCAAACATGACTGTTTTGCTTTGCTTTATAGTTTTATTTATCACGATTATTCTTTGAACTTATAAACTAGACGTGAAATGTGACTGACCTGGTGTCATGGAGTTCTCGATCGATCCAGTGTAAGAAACAGTTGGTCATTAGAGGTCAGAGATCACACGAAGGTCAAAAATAATTAAGCAATTACGTATCTATTAGATGATCAGAATTTCGTAAGAGTCGAATGTGGATTAAGTCATAAAATTATTGCATAACATAATATATGCTATAGGGGGGATAAATTATTGTTATGAGTTGAATATTTGAAAATGTTACAAGTTAATTCATTTTTTTTCAGACGAGTTTAGCTATAATTGATTTAAGTGAAGATAACCTAAATAATGTTAAATTGGCCTGATCTCATATTTTGCTAATTTAACACTTGTGCATAGAGCGGGTTTCTTGTTTTTATATTTCCGGTTTTTTTACTTATAGTAATTTTATAAAAAGGGTTAAAAAATTTGGCAGTGTGTAGCAGAGCAATAAGCTATCACACCTTAAGAAAATAATTTGTTTGTGAATCAAAAGTTTTAATTTTATGCAAAAATTTTTAATAAAAAGTCTGCGAAACAATGCTTTGCTCTGAACACTAAAAAATTAAATTAATAATTAGTAATAATTAATATCGTTTATTAAACTTTTCTACATATTTAAACCATGTTGTTTTTTAAAAGCAAATGTTTCCATTAGTCAACAATTTAACACTAATACAAGAAAAAAAAATCAAATAAAAAGTTATTGGCCTTTAAACACAATTCCCCTTTTTTTAGAATCATTACTCTTATTTATGAAAAGACAAAACAAGAATAATTACTAAAATTTACGAGTATTGATTGCTAAAAATTTTTTTAACATAAAATAACTTTATTGCACAAAATAACAACCATAACTTTTATAACCAGAAACGTAAAGCTTAATAATTCTAACTAATGATTGACTCTTATTGATTCTCATTGAAATCATAAATTTAAATTTTTTGAAAATAAGATAAATGTTCTAAACTATAACAAAGCTTTCAAAATAACAGATACAGACTTTCAAACTTTTCTACAGTTTTCTGTTAATAATAAGAAAAACATAAGAAATTTAGCATTTAAAAGCGAAAAAAGGCAAGATGATTTATTGCTACAATTTGATACGTAAACAAGATGTTTTCAAGGTAAGCAAGAGCAAATACATTGTAAATATATCTTTTTGTAACCTTTCTGCACTTTAAAGTGTATCTCTGCATGCATATGTCACTTTTAAAATATGCTGTATTTGAGATGCAGCACCATTGTTCAAATAGCAAAGAGTAAAATTTCTGCTTCTGTCTTCAGTTTGTTTTAACGAAAATTTACGATTATTAACTGGGGTCAAATAATTACTTCCGATCTGTATGAAGAAAACCAGCAAACTGCTTGATTTCATATAGTTATATTTGACCTGCATTAACATAAATATTGTTTTTACTAATACATTTTCTGGGTTTTCTTAAGCAAATTCTTGGAAGAAAATGAAATTGAGCAAGAGAAATTATATAAAATTTCATGACATTCATAGATGAAATATTACCAAATTAAATTATGTTTTTATTGTACTAAAATACTTCATCTTCGCCAAGGACACTAATATATATATATATAGAGAGAGAGAGAGAAATTTAGTTTTTATTTAAATTAAAATTATTTTCAGTGAAAAAACAAAAGATCCAAACGTGTAGGATAAAAAGTCAGAAAAGTAAGTTCAAGTTTAATGTTACATTAAATTAAAACGTTTACGTAAAATAAAACTTGATGAAATAAAAATTTACGCCATTTTTTCTATTTAAATAGTTGTCCCTAGTGGTTGTCAATGAATTCTATTACGATTATTTCTCCAAGAATTCTTTATAAAAAAATATATTCATCCTGTTAGAAGTCCTGATGAGTTTACTTAAGTCAGTTAACCAATCTTTCGTTAATTGCATTCATTGGCTAGACAAGGTATGATATGGTTTCGTTGTCAAACTTACTAACATTCGCCAAATGACCACCATCTTGGACGGAGAGAAAAACATTTTTCACTTGAGAAGCATTCAATTTTCGTTCTGCAAGATTGAAATTTTGTGAATTTCCAATTTTGACACTATATCGCATGCAAATAATTATACCATACCCTAATGAGTATTGTTTAGATATTGCGTCTAACAGAGGTTTAACCATCTAGCCAAAATATCCTTTGAATGACAGTTTATTTGAAATGCATTTTAGCAGTTATAATTCATAATCCAGACAAACGAAAACAACGAGTTTTGAGCTTCGTAGTTTTGAAATAACGAGAATATTTCTGCAATTTTAAGCCTGCAATCAGATGGCGAAGACGATACTATCCGCCATTACGCTCTTAAATTTTCTAAACAGCAACAGCCGGAGATCGTTTAATATCAACAGATTCAGCGTACATCATGTCCACATATACCACAGATTGTTAAGTATTATGTCGTTTTGACCATCCGATCCGAAATTATCCTGTAGATAAGATTACGCTGTCATGTACTACCGCCCAACAAATAAGACGAAGAAATTATTTAAAATTTTTATTTGCTGGCTATTTTTTACAGAGGTATTCTGGTAAACAGCAATGATCTGTAACAAGCATCGGAATGCAGAATGTATTTTCGAGTTTTTGAAGAAGGTGAAAATTTTCCAATTTGTGCTAATTTATACCAGCAATACAAAGGAATAAATGTTATCTTTAATCATACTTTTTGATTAAGAGATCAATTCAACTATACTCTACAAAAAGTATTTTCTTTTATCTAAGTGAAATTGGATGCAAATTCTACAAGCTCCTATTTTGCAATTTATGCAGTAAGCATAATGAGCATTATGAATATTTTATGCAGTAAGTTGCATTAGAAATTCACTTTCCAATTCAATGTTTATCCAATTTATAAATGACTTTAGCTTTAAATTGCATTTTACTTGCACCAGAATAGAATCGCCCATTAAAATTCAGTGAATTTATTTTCAAATAACTTTTAATCTATTTCAATCTTTTATTAAATTTAAATAACTTAGATTATTTAATATTTATATGAAAAGAAATTTAAATTTTGTAAACAAATTCTCAATCAAAAATTGTTTCTTTATTTTAACACATTTCATGAATCTCGAACAAGGGTTTCATATTTTTTTTATCAGGTTTTAAAATATACGATTGAAATGTACATAAACAAATTACTATGCAAGTATATACAAATCTAATTTTATCCTATCATATCGTTTAGTTTTTCCCGGAATAGTCTATCAGTCGTAAATCTTGTCTTGGAGTCAGTAAGATTTAAAGGTTTTTTTCCTTATGAGAAACTAATACTCTGATACAATGATTATGTATGTTTGAATTTTAAATTATTTTATTGCTAAAAAATAAACTACGCTAAAGCTATGTTTTGTCTTGCTCTATTTAGCCTTAAATTATTACTCTAATTTGATATCACCAATTAATATCTTGCTAGCAGTTTCGTTCATTGCATGCAAAAACATAACATTCCAGTTTAGTGTCGGATTTTTAAAATTTTTATATCACTTTTTCCAGATGTATTTGAAGTAAAATAAAGTATTACGAGATCTATTTCAATGTAAATTTCTCAGGCATTTATAAATAAGAACAAATGAAAATTAAAAATATAATTTAAAAGTTTGGAAAAGTACTAAGACCGAGCATATAAAACATTGTTTTAGTGATTCGTTTGTAAAATGGTTCAAGATTAAAGACTATTTTAACTCCTTAAAATCTGCTAGTCTTTTGGATGTTAATCAACAAAAATCTATATTTAGAGGAAAATAAATGGTAATATGTGTAAATAAATATTTTGCTGAAACTGACTGCTTATAAATTATACAGAGCCTTTATATTAGAGAAAGGATATCTCTCCAGTTCTAGAACGGCAGTGGCTTGGATGCAGTTTCTCTGCAACAGTTTCGAGGTCACATTCAATCGCAGATACATTATGGATGTTTAACTGGTGTCATTCCATTGTATCTCAACATTGCTGTAGCTTAAAAATATAAAAAATTAGATCCCAGATCAAGTGTTCTTGTCATTTGACTGCGATTCAGCTATCGGAAGCCAATCCAAATAGCACTCTAGTAGGATAAGTGATTGTTTTATCTAATTAATCAATCAGTCTAATTAATTAGGTCCTAGTGTTTAAGCTGAACAGTTCTGGTCATTTTAAGGTTTTAAATATTCCGCATTTAAGTTATTTAAAAATAAATATGCAAAACTAACTCTTAAAAAAGTTTATTAGACAAAGAACTTCTTCATGAATGTATTGAAATGTTGATGTAGCACAAGTTATCAAAATTTGTATGAAATTGTAATGACTTGATCCTGTCCGATCAAATAAAGGGTAGCGTTTATAGACAATTTTCTTTATTTACAGCCTTATTTGCATAAAAACAATTTTCTCATCTAGGTTAAATGAATACTATTTACAATGCAGTTAAAAATTAAACAAGAATAGTTCCTCGAATAATTTCGGAGGAAACAACTTCACAAGAACAGCTGTTGGCGTCTCAGGCTACTCCAGGGGTAGCTCCAGGAATCCACCGAATTTCCTTCGGGTGGATTTTTACTCGGAAATCCGATCCACACGAAACTTCTCTGACCTTTCATCACAATCGCTCTTTTTTTTTCTTCCGAAAAAGCTCGCATTTTATTTTTCTCTCAAACTCCACCTATCATTTCACATTGGTACACTTGGGTTCCCTGATACCAAATCACCGTTCAGAACAAACCTAAATGGTCTCTGGACACGATTTATTTCCCTGGAAAATGCACATGTGGTTCCTTATCTGGATTCACACTAATTGGTCAGATGACCGTACTTAAAAGGAGGGTCCCTCTGGCAATCTGGAGGCTCTAAACACAGTGGGAGTTTCGTTGATGATACAACTGGCCGGGAATGCCAATTATCGAGTGTGGGAATAATGAACGTCACAGTGGTCAACAGGGTTTCAGGGCATTTGAGCTGAATCGTTGCAAAATCTTCTAAGATTCGAGAAATGTCTTTTTTTATATTCTGTTCTTCATTTCATATTGTGTCCAATAATCTGATTACAGCAATTAAATTGAGCAGTTTTTAAGCTTTACTTTCGATTGTATAGTTCTAGTTTTTATAAAGAATTGCTTTGAAACACGTTGTAATTATTATTATTGCTGTCAATATTAAAAGTATGAACTTAAATTAATAAATTCGGGGGATAGATTAAATTAAATTACTAAAATAATCAAATTCCATCTTTTAAATAGATAAATAAAGTTCGTCCGAAATGTGGTGAAGATTTCATTTAGATTGATTTTAATGATTAAAAACCTATTTCAAAATGGCGCACATAGATATTAGAAATGCCTTATCTTCTTTTTTCTGACATCAAGTTAATTCTAAATTTATTGAATAAGTATTCTAAATTATTTTACGAATTATTTGCAAAATCATTCCAAATTCCATTGTTATAGATTTAAAATTAAAAGCATAGATTCAGATACACAAACCAATGGTCTGGTTTCTAGAAAGCGTTTGAATGAGTCATAAATCCATTTTGTAAAAAAATAAACAGAAAATCATAACTAAGATAAGTATTATGGAGATTTTACATAAAGTCTTTTTTACGATTAATAACCTATTTCACGGTAAGATTATAAGGTCTTAAGCTGACTATATTTCATTACTTGTGTCATCTGGTTGATTCTGTATGTTTTCAATTAATATGTTCCTGAATTTGTTTCAGAATATTCCTCAAACTATTACATCAGGATATTCAATTTTAGAAACATAAATTCAGATTAATAAGCTCGTGGGATAGCTTCAGGAAAATGACCGAAATAGTCATAAATCTATCTCGTAAGCAGATAAATAGATAACGATATTATACGGATTTTATCTAAAATCTTTTTACACGATTAAAAGCATATTTCACAGTGACACGCTAAGGCCTTGGCATCGCAATATTTTCTTGCTTGTACAGTCTGGATTACATGGTTGGTTCTATAAGTTTTCGGTCTATTACTGTCGGGTATAGAAAAAAAATAATTTTACATAAATTAACCTACAGAAAGGGCTCGTAAAAATTACCGTAACATTTGCAAAATGCTCAGTAACAGAATTCGCCAATTTCATTTTCTGTTGTGATGCATCTTGAACAAGGTTTTTAACGGCTGCTTGCATACGTGACTTAACACATTAACTACGAGATTTCCAATGTTTCCTTTATTTACAACGCGAGACCTCTAAGCAAGGCGTGATATATTACTCTTAAGGTTGATCGAATTACACTGGAGTGCAGCGTTACTCACATGGGTCAATTTACCAAATAAATTGTTCACACCCTCACGCTTCTTTTGGGATTGAGCTCATAAAGTTGGGAAAGAACAAGAATCCTATTGATAAATGAGAGAAAAATAAAAGAAGGTGGTACTTCTTTTCCGTTCCTAGAAATGTGCATATTTAAGAATGAGTCAACCACTCGTTAACTCCAGTTTAGGATCTTTAAAGGGTCACACAGTTTGTGCGAATGGAGGGAGATTTTTGAAGCATTATATGTTTTCTGACACGACCTCCTAAGAAAATTCGTTACGCTTTATGAATTTTCTAAACAGTGGAATGGATATTTACATGATCATGCTTATATTTGATTCAAGAGAATGGTGGAATCAAGAGAAAAATAAAATCATTTTCTTCTTTCTTTAGATGGCAGTATGCTGCATTTACCTACAACATGAAAATTAGATATAAAGCAGCATTTTTTAAAAATAGGATATTAAAAATCTCCCAAAAAATTCGCTCTCTGTTTAAAATAATGTTTTAGGTGGAAATAAATTCATATGATCTTCATTCTTGAGTTAACTAATTTTTCTTGAAGAGATATTTTTTTAATCAAATACAAAAAAAAAAAAATCGTATTTTATGAAATATGAGATGCTAAAAATTTTCAAAAAATCCTTTGATATTCTAAATTATACCGTGTTTAGGAATATATCTATGCACTTGTATGATAGGCTTACAAAAATGTCAGTTTAAAATATAATATTTGGTCACAGTCCTTTCAATTCTGAACTACAGTTAGTTGATAATGATGAAAATATATTTAAAAGATAATTATTATTAAATAATTTCAATTATTTTTTGTATAAAAAAAATCTATAATTGGAGTTTATGTAGCTGTGATAAAGCAAGAATCTTATTAATAATTCAAAGACAAAAAAAGAAAAAAAAAATTTTTTTCTTTTCTGTTCCAAGAAATATAAAACGTCAAACCACTCGTTGACATCAATTTAGGATCTTGAGAGACAGAAAGTTGGGGCGAATGGAGGGAGTTTTTTTAAGCATCATATATTTTCTGCCCCGACTTCTTAAAAAAATTCGTTGCGCTTTACGAATTTTATATTTACCTTTATTATATTCACATTTCCATTCGATTAAAAAGATGGTGAAATTAGGTAAAAATTAACATACAGAAGAAATTTCATAGTAACTTCATTCTTCAGATGATATCGTGTCCCTTTGCCTGTATTGTGAAAATGCGATTTAAAACTGTTTTTTCTTTAAATTAGGTTATTATATGTCTCTAAAAACCATAACTTGTTTAAAATAATTCAAATTAGGATACTAAAATTTTTCCAAATTTCCGTCGTTGTTTCAAACTGTATTGTGGATAAAAATGAATGTATATAGTTCTTCTGAAGACTTGATTAATATGCCATTTCAAAATAAGGCTACCAGAAAATAAACTTCTTAATTCTGAATCATTATCGGATGAAGAGGAAACGATATTTATATGATAATGAATATTAAATAATTCAGTTACTTTTGCATAAAACTCCTTTTAATTTGTGCTTCCATTGTTCCAAAAGAGCCATAATATTATTAATAATTGAAGGAATAATAAAAGAAGGTGGTTCCTCTTATCTTTTCCATGAAATATGCATATTTAAAAATGAGTCAACCACACTTTAGCTCCAAGTTAGGATCTTCAAAGGGTCACATAGTTTATACGAATGGTGGCTGAATTCCTAAAGCGTTACTCGCTTTCTGGAAATTTGGTAAGAAAATTCGTATAGCTTTTAAACATTACATTGGGTATTTACTTAATAATATAGAATTTAGATATCTGAATCGAAAGCACAATGGTTAATTGCAAAAAATGGCTTTGATGCGAATTAAAGCAAAAAATTTAAAATTTTCGCTCTTTAAATAATGATTTTTTCTTCTTACTTATATTATGATGATTAAATTGAGTACAACTCTTTTCTTGAAAATTCAGGATATTACATATTTTTATATACTTAATTTCTATTTAAAAAATTGTTGTGATCAAAATATATCTAGAATGTTTAATTTAAAATGCTTCTATAGTAGATATTTTTTACAAAATTTTTTATAAACTTCTGGCAATATTCAGGTATTTTCAAAATTGGCAAATGTAATTGAATAAAAAATATACATAATTTATTTGTGCAAAGTAGTTCTTGCGACAAAATTATTTGAAATACTGCGAAAAACCTTTAAAGGCAACTGCTTATCAATAAGAAGAATGCGTGTATGAAATAAAATGTTTAAAGAAGAATCTGTCATAGATGAATCACTCTCTGAAAGACCATTCACTTCGTCTTATCATCAAAATGTTAATAAAATCTAAGAATCGACGCTTAGTGATCGTCAGATAATAAGTAGAAGCATTCTTAAACAAGTTCCTTCATGGAAAACGTCGAAAACAATAAAAACTGTGGTAGGATTACTCATAGACTCTACACAACGATAATGCGCTTTTTCAGTGTCGTTATACGTTATACACTACGTAAAAAAAGTATAAGGACAGTGTCTTTTTGCCAATTAATATCTCTTATTTTCTCCTAACTACCAGATATTTATGCAGATTTAGTTTAATGACCCTTGTTTTCATTTTAGGCAAAAATTAAACATCTACCACTAATATTATTAAGAAAATTAGTATATATAATTTCCGATGCGTAAAAAAAGTAGAAGGACACTTGCTAATATATTTAATTTAGTGAGTTGTTCTTTATTTAAATAGTGATTTTGTACTTTGTTTATCCTTTTCTGTCAAAAAAATCTAATTTGTTTAAAAGTTACGTTGATTTTCCGTTCTCAGAAATGCCTAAAGGAATACCTTTGAACGATTTTCAAAAAGGGCAAATTTCCGCATATCAAAATGATGGTAAAGGTGTCAGAGAGATTGCTCGATTGTTGCAGGTGAGCCCCAATACAGTTTCAAACTTTATCAGAAATCCTTATAAAAATGGAAATAGAAAGAAGACTGGTAGACCGAAGAAGTTAACACCACGTGATGAAAGAAAACTTGTTCGTGTGCTGAAGAACAAAGGAAGTGTTTCAAAGGCAAGAAATCAAGCAGGACTTAATCATGTGACGAAACAAACAGTTTACAACTATATTAAAAGATCTAAAAAATTCCTTTTCAAAAAACGGAAACATCATCCTAAGTGGAAACAAGCTCACATTGATAACCGTTTAGCATGGGCTAAGGAGCACATGTCCTGGACTACAGAATGGACTTCTGTGATATTTTACGATGAAAAGAAATTTAACTTAGACGGTCCAGACGGATATCAGCACTACTGGCATTGTCTGGGGACTGAAGGCGAATACTATTCAACACGACAAATGGGAGGAGGGAATTTAATGGTTTGGTTGGCTGTTGGATACGGAGGAAGGGCAAGTCTGGTTTTCTTAAATGGTAGGCAAAAACATTCAAGTGCTGAATTCAGACTACATTCAAGTGCTGAATTCCGAGCTTCTTCCTTATGTCTCTGACATGGAGGGTGAAGAGTGGAAGTTTCAGCAAGACGGAGTTTCCATTCACACCGCGACTGGAGTCAAAAATGGTTCCTAACAAATAATGTGGATGTTTTACCATGGACAGCCAAAAGTCTTGACCTTAATATAGTGGAAAACATCTGGGCAATGCTAATTCGTCGAGTTTATGCTGATGGAAGGCAATTTGATTCGCAAACTGAGCTTCGAGAAGCACTGAATGACTCGTGGGACAATTTTTGTCAAACTGAAATTCAAACTCTATACAATTCACTTCCAAACAGAATATTTGAAGTTATAAAGGCCAATGGGAAGACCATTCCTAATTAAAGTCACTATTTTTTCATTCATTATAATGCTGTCCTTCTACTTTTTTTACAAAGTTTCAAAAAAGAGAAATTATTTTTGTTGCCATTAATATTTTATGTTTGAACATCATAATTCGGATGTTAAAATTGTATTTTTGAAATATTTGTTAAATGTTTCTAATAAAAAATTTTTAGTAAAAATAAAATATTTTTCGATTATTGTTACAAAATCAAGTGTCCTACTTTTTTTACGCAGTGCATATGTTATTATACGTTATACGTTAAGTTTTGATTAAAAAAAACAATAAGGCTCCAAAAACTCCATATTCACCGGATATGGTACCGTATGACTTTTTCTTTTTATACCGTTGAAATTTCATGTTCGTATTCTCCGTTTTGAGTCCATTAAGTCGGTTAAAAAATTCGCTACGAGCTCTGAAGGTGTTTCACATAAAAACTTTAAGACATATTTCGGTTTTTGGAAAAAATGTTGGCAGAAATACATTGTAGTGGAAGGAGATGCAAGAAATTTGTTTTATACCACCATTCTAAGTACTTTTTGGTATAAACCGTTGTATTGTTGTGTACAAAAATTTGCTTAATAGGTTAGATTAAAATCCTGTTAAGAAATAATGGCTGTTTGGGGATACAACTCGCAATTTTGAGCCACTAATAAATGGCGAGAAGATAGCATATTAAAAGGATAAGGAATCTTATAGCATTTTAGTTATTTTTTTATGTTACAAAATCTTTTAACTTTTATTATTCAAGTTGTGAAAGAGGGAGAATCATGTTGATGAATGAATGAATGTTGAAGAAGGGCGCAAGAAATGTGATTATTTAAGAATGCGTCAATCATTCGTTAATTTCATTGTCTTGTAATCATAAGGTACATAGTTTGACAGAATGGTAAATTTTAGAATACGATATAATTTTATGTATAATTTGCAAGGAAAATATATCTTTTAAAGATCTGCATTTTTTAAACATTGTTACGAATCTGTCAAATTAATATCTCGGATTTTTAGTTATACCAAAACTCTTGTAGATTTATTTAATGAATATTTATTTCAGATAGTCGGTTTGCGATGTCTTCTTTATTGAAAATTGTCTTCTTTATTCTTTATTCTCTCTCACGAAAATTGGTATTTGATGACTTTCAAAACAACATGCAAAGCAATAAGGAAAAAAAAAATCTAAGATGATAATTTTATTTTTCTACTTAGAAGTGAAAGTATAGTACTAACAACGTGTCTTTAAATTAAAATATTTAAAATTTTCTAGAATTCTGTCACTATACCAACCAAAATAATACTCTATCCAGTTTTAAATTATATTATTTTTACATAACAGTACTTTTTATATGTGAGCGCTTTTTCGCCCTTCATCTAGTCTAATTTGAAAATTCAGTGTTCTTGAAAGCTTTTACTCAAGGTTTCTAGAACTTTTTCAATTAGCGATTTCTTTTTAATTTGGTAAAAAATGATTCACGAACTTTCTTTCATCATAAATTTTTTTCCGCAGCCTTATCCCTTTGTACGTATATTAAAACTAATAATAAATGAGTTATAAATTAATTGATAATTAATTTCAATAAAGTGATTTTATATAAGCGATTTTTTCGTGCTAAAATTTTTCCACAAATTATTTTTTTATACATAACAAAACTCATTAAACAGACGAATTTTCAATTAAATAGTTATCTATGTCTTATTGAATGCGATTAACTAGTAAATCATGATAAAATATTTTAAGATCAAAGGTTTTCTCGACATATTAATTATTAGTGTAGAAAAATTTAATTGAAATAACACTTATGATATAAATTATTTTTAATAGTTTTCTATCGGGGCACTAAGTATTAAAAAAGCAGTGGATGCTGAAGTACAATATTCATGCAATATTTATAGTTTGTGTCCATTGTTATTTTTAGAAAGAATTGATATTTTCAACAAAAAAAATTAAGTGAACACTAATTTTAAAAGCAGGCGTTTTTTCTTATCCTGAAATATGGTTTGATGTTTTAATTGAATGTTTCAAAAACTATTTTTTTTTCTTTAAAAAAAGAAATTTTTACACTACTGAAAATATCGAATAAAATATTTTAATGCTTAAGAATTCCAGTTAGTTCTAAAGTATTTATTTCATTTCATTTGCGTTGTTAATTTTAAAAAAATTTAGTGATAAACTGCTTTCTACAAAAATATCGCCCAAAGAATAAACTTCAAATCCTTTCAAAGGCTGCGAGGAATAATTTCATCATCAAATTCAGCAATTTTTAAATATCAATGGTAAGGTAGTTTGCTTTTTAGAATTATAACTGTTATTTCTTGATAAATTCAGAAACCAAAGAAATATTTTTAAACACTTCGGCTGCTTTATATCGATTTAAAAATCAAGTTAATCATCAGTTAGTTTTATTATTTTAGTAATGTATCAATGCCTAATGATGAAAAGAAGCTAGGAATCAGTTCTCGCCAATATTTTCGATGAAATAAAATGCCTAAATACTTAATTTTCTTATCAAAAAAACGAATAGTCTTTATTTGTTAATTATATATTAACTAATCAAATTAATAAACACTTATCAAATCAAATATTTTATCTAATAAGCTAAGAGAGTTTCTTTTCTTAAATAATCTCAAGTCAAAAATATTTTAAAATAGTACTTCTCGAAAAAATGGCCGTTTTAAAAGTTAATGTAACTTTAGTGAAATAAAGAAATAGGTTAGTTTTATACATTTCCTTTAAAACAACATTGAAATATGTAACAATATTTAATTAACACTCAATAAATATGGTTGTTTCCAGTTACGAAGATCAATTTAAGTTATTTTTATTACTTAGTTTAATATTTATTGTTAATACTATTGTTGAATTCTATTTCATTAAGTATATATTTTTTTAATTATTGATGTT
Organism: Argiope aurantia; assembly: GCA_026543865.1. Taxonomy (NCBI): domain Eukaryota; kingdom Metazoa; phylum Arthropoda; class Arachnida; order Araneae; family Araneidae; genus Argiope; species Argiope aurantia. Next base: position 299,946 of record JAPMOR010125587.1, read on the forward strand.
ATTTCACTGAATTTATTTTTTATAAATTGATTTCTTTTTAAGAACTTGTTTTTCTGATTATGAAATTCATTTAACAAAGTCTACTTTTGAATCCAAAATTTCATTTTACTGAATTGTTTAATAACTATTGAATTTGCCATAGTAAATTTCTGAAAATTTGAGGCATTAAACACCATACTTTGAAAGATAATATAAAAATAATATAATTAATAAGAGTAACACAACTTATGCAACAGAGTAAAAACTGGTAAGTAGCAAATCAGTGTAAGCTAAAACTTAAATATGTTGAACAAATTTAATAATTTGTCAGTTTTGCAAATATTAATTTAAGTTTTACAAATTTAACAATTTAAAAAAAATTACAAATTTAATAGCTGAGCAAATTAGATAAAACAAAAACAAATAAATAAATAAATAAAATGCTTATCTGAATGCTCGTTTGAACTTGTAAAAACATCTGACCAAAAAATCAAGAGTCTTATATTGATGTAAATCTAGGAAGACAATTTTCAAAAATAAAATGGGAAAGATAATTTAAAATATTCCTTTATATTCATTTTTAGCATTGTTATCGAAAAAGTGAAGTAAAAATATCATTAATACGAGTAATTGTTTCTCATTGGGAAAAAAACTGGAAATTTTTCAGAAACAAACATTTTCTAATGTAGTTGCTACTTTCTGTTGTACTTGATTTTCTGTGTAGTTGCTATGAGTGGTTATCTTCTATTTTACAAAATAGAAAACAACCACGAAGAAATTAGTCTCCTCTTGTCTATGCAACCAGGGTGAGAAGCATGATCTGAATAACAATTTCGGGTACTTTGTGAAATGCATAATAGTTCTCATTACGAGGTAGCAAATGCGCCAACCTCTCAGACAGAGGTACGATTTGTCATCGACGTAGGTCTGTTAACGAGGCTACACCACCTTTCCTTTATCCTATACGGAACCTATGGTTAATATAGTTCGATATATTTTGAAACTAATAAGCTATTTTCCCATGAGATTTGATCCACTATTTATTATTATATTAAAGCTATTAAAATGTTTAAAACCCATTTAATAGTAAAGAATTCAAGGATTTCTGTACTAATCGCCTACTCACTTGAAAATAAAATTATAGATTGTAATGTTAGTTTTCACTGTTAATTGAAATTTTATGTTGGCAAGAAAATTATCTAATCATCATTTTAAGTTCGATTGCAGTTGTAACATTAGGTTTTACAGTTTCGGAATAGTATAAAAATTTAACAATACCTGTGTATTACAAACTAATTGTAATTGTTTTTTATGTACTTATGCCATGCTATATTCGTTTTCCTAGTTCATGCCTTAAAGTAAGGAGTACAATTCCCTTTAATTACTTCAGCAACTCAAAGTATTTAGTTTTAGTTCTAACATCATTTTTCTCGGTTTCTTCGCAATTAGTCCTAGTTTTTTTCCTAGTTTGAAAAACGTTTATATATGTAGCTAAATGGTGAGCATTAATTTTAATTTGTTCCGTGTAATAAGAAATGAAGGAGTTCAGCAGTTGACCTCAATCTAGTTAAGTTTTAATCGGTTCCCTTTTTCATTCCTAAGTTATCGTCAAAATATAAAGACCTGTCGGAAGAATAAGAGCCTTCATCAATTACGAAGCTTCATAAAGCTGCTAAAATATTTTTCAGACTTGTAAAGTTCATCTACAAATTACAAATGATCTAAAAATAACCGGACAAAAGTGCAGACCTTTTGTGGTCCCTTATTTCTTTACAGCGGTATTCACTTAAAAAGGTTCAGGTTATCATTATGAAGTGCGTTTTAATAAGTTATTTAAAAATAAAAGATTTTCTGAGACCTGGGTCATTTCAAGGCACTGCCAAGGGTTAATTTGATTAAGGGATAACAGAGTAAAAGTATATGTATTTATGGAAATAGATTGCTCGAAAAGGTTATCCTCGGAAACATCTTATTCATTTCCTCGGAATTATTATTCTTCATTTCTGTTAATCATAGTCAGTGCCTATATGCAAATTACTCGTTTATTTTACATTCATTTTATTGTACTTTTAGATTAATACATATTTTTTTCTGATTTTAATAGCGAAATGCACTTCGTTGTGTGTGGTACAAGGTTGTGTTGATGAAATTATATTTTATTTTTCAGTATTTTGCATTGCGCATTAAGAAAATGAACAATTTAACCTTTAATTTTCTTAAAATTGGTCCGTTTTAATGTAGTTTCTAATTTAATGTTGTGATTCATTCGTCCAATTTCTCTTGTATGAGGAGAAAACTTATTAAGGCTGTTAAAATGAATGGATGCTACTTTTCTTCTCAGGATCATTAGGAGCACTTAAATGGGTATTGTGAAGAAAATATTCAGTTAATAATAGCCATAGCTATTAATTTGAATGGGTTTTTATGAGGTTTGTTCTCCTCGAGAATTTATGATTTCAAAACAACAACAAATAAAATATTTCAAAGAGCCACGCTTTACTTATTTAAAAATTAATTGAAATCTAACTTGGTAATGAAGTGCTAATTATAATAAAATGATCATTTTAGATAATAGGAGCCGAATTTTAAAGCTATGCCATTGATCCAATTATGCCAATTATGAAATATGAATTTTTTAAGCTCTTTATGTAAGAATAGCAGGTCATGTCATTTTTATTTTATTAAACACGAGATCTCAGTTCTTAATTTACATGAAAAAAAATTGAAAATACTTCAAGAAATTATATTTGAAATTTGTTTTTAACTTTCTTAATTATTAAAGAAACTTCAATTGCTTAGAATTCTATTTCTTTATTTGCCAGAAAACAAACAAACTAGAAGCGTACAAAAGGAATTTAAATAAAAAGAATATCTAAATCATTAACTTGAGTAACAATTCAGAAAAGTTTATATTTCGGTAAAAAATCGGTAAATGACAAAAATAAAAAATAAACATTATCTTCACATTTTAACCGTTCTAAATTCATAGGCATTGTAATATAAATGTATGATTTGATGATATTTATTGAAAATAGGATTTACTCAAATTAAGAGAATTTGAATTTAAAAAGTTCAGGTGATCCATTTTGACTTGATTACATGACTCGGAGGAAGAACTGACAGATAGAAACTTACAGAAATGTATTTTTTATGAAAACATTATCGTATGATAGAGAATTCGTATTAATTGATCTGCCATGCAAACACATATGGAAATCGCAAATATCGTTGATTCCATTAAATATCAAATTTATTGGGTGAAATCAAAAGAAAACTGAGAAAAGTAAGCATAAATTATCCCAAACCCTCCCGAAAACTAGATATGAGTAGAAACAATCCCTCTATAAATGAGCAATTTTGACACTCGACCACTTAAACTAAAAATTTATTTAAACTTCTAATTTTTCTTAGACATTTTTTATTATTGCCATTCATATCAGAAAGAGCAAAATATTTGTGATATTTAATTGCATTCAAGTAAGTTTGCCTTTTAAATTAATTACCACTTCAACATAAACACGGATTTAAATATTAAATTTTCTGAAATTCTATTTATGTAAAAAAGAAATTGATGGAGAATCTATCTGATAATCTGTTTACTATTAAACCCATCTCAATTGTATAAATCCGATTTTTTTAAATGATGCTCTATTTAAGAAAGTGAAATACAGAAAATTAGAAATTATTGATTTGTTTGAAATTTACTCAATATTTACGATATTTCGATATACGATACTCAATATTTCGAAAGAGGGCTTAGTATTTATATAATATAATATAGACTGAGTACTCCTCTGAAAGTACATATATTACAATAATATGCAGAGAAAAATATCCAATCAAGAGCAAAAATTTATAAAACAACAAAAAAAAAATCGAAAGTGAAAAGGAGTAAATGAAAAAATAAAGGCTAAACTATTCCCAAAGAGAAAAATATGCAATTATAATATATATATATAATATATAATATAAACTCTGTGATTTTTCTTTAAAGCATTCCGCATTGATTTCACCCCCTGATAACGAGACAAATGCACTGACTACATTATTCTACCTTTTATTTTACCGTTTTTTTCTACATATGTTATTAATTTATAATATATATATACTTTAAAAATTTTATATGTAATGAAATAAAACATTTTTGGGATAAAATTGATAGCGATAACGTCCAAATTGCCTTATTTAGTACAGAAAATCCGCTTATTTCGATATTTTCTGGAGAAATTTTTGAACTGTTTGAAAAAACATGCACTTCCAATTGGAAAAATACTCTAAATGATATAAGGAATTGTTTCATGTCGGCTAAGTGAATAAATGTACTGCTGAAAATTTACTTTATATAACTTTTTATGCTATATATTTGTCGTATTTGTTATATTTAGTAAATCATTCTTAATATGAATAATTTACACAATAAAAATTCCTTTTTTTCTGCGACAAAAATTGACCGTTTAAATGTTAACATTTTAAGCTAATCAACGGTCATATCGAAAAAGCGCCTCCTTTTGACTGACATCTTTTTTAAGACTCCCATTGGAAAGGTCAAAAATTGTTTAAAATTGTGATTATCATAGCTTCATAATAGTCAGTTTTAATAATATAAATGTGTTTATATCGATAATATTGTATTAAATATGACTAATGGACATGGCTTATAAAAATATAGATGTTGTAATTTTCTCAGTAGTAAATTTTTGAACTCAAGTGCAATAAAATATAGCTGTTTACGTCATTTAGAGTATATTTCCATTTGAAACTATATGCTTATCTCAAACGCCTTTAGAAATTAGCTATTGGGTCATGATTAATTTGGACACTCTATATCCTCGGTAATTTTTGAGATATCGAAATCTTAAAATTTATTCTGTTAAATATATTGATTAACTGAAGAGCACTACTTATACGGAGAAAGGCTTTGAGCGTCTGTCCATTAATAAATTCACTTTGATAAATCAGCTCTTGAAGAGGGAGGTAACCTGTAGTTGAAGGAGGTTAGAAATGAAGAGCTTGAGGTCTTCCACAGGTCAAGTTGGTCTTATTGGAAGGAGGGATTAAATGATTTGAATTCATTACTGATTCGATTTTGATTCTAGGTTTGTTGCATCAAGTATGTTGAAAGAAACGAAAAAAATATATATATATAATTTTATTTGAAATGGCCAAATGGCTTTTCTAATTCTTTCATACGCTCTTCAAGATAGTGGATTATTTTATTCGTATCTAAATGCCGTTCTTTTTATCTGTATAAAGTTACCGAGTTAGATTCGTAAAAATAAATTTTTAAAATTATTTAATAATACTGAATCGTTCAAGCAATTACTAAAATTTACAAAAAATTATCAATGATAATGATTCATCTGATCGCGAAATGATGAGAGAAAATAGCCATAGACTTGCTAGAGAGCTTGAAAATAGAAAAGAGTTCACCACACATAACATTTCACGCACTAATAATTATTTCACTTTGATATAAATTTTTAAAAAATCGAATCTTTAGAAAACTTTTATATTCTAAAAGGGACACCGTTAGGCAATTTTTCAAATTTTATAAAGTTAAATTTGAGGATATTATTAAAATAGCCAGAAACAGTAGCGCAGCGAAAGAAGTGATATTTACTGTTTCAAGCAAAATTTGATAAGAAAGCGAAATAATAATATCATGCCACAGGTCGCATTAACATTTGTTTAACCACTAAACATATGTCAAAACAGAAAAAAATTAAGCTCCAATAGCCAATTACCATCGTTACGCCATTAGTATGCCTTTTAACATGTTGATCGGTGCTATGGAAGTGCCGCTTTTTTTTTCCTCTGAGCCATATATTTTTATATATGTTTGGTCACATAACATGAAAAAAATATATGCAATTATTACATATGTCATATAACATACATCACATAACATGAAAAATTAATGTTCATATAAATAGTCTTATAAATATTGTAAATATTACTCGTTGCTATCATTCAGAGAATATTCCTAGCGGACAAGATATCTCATGCTTGTTTGCTTTCTAAAACCCTGATTTTTTAAAAATTTATACCAGAACAAAATATCAATCAACATCAACTTAGTATTGTATGTAATTAAGGTATAAATTGATAATTTTTAATTATTTCTCATAATATGATATGATGAATGTATTGAAAGTCGCAAAAGAACAACGGATCCTTTCGAATACCATTTCATAACACTCGAATGAAAAATGTAACGTGTCATAAGAAACTGAACATCATATACTGCTGGACGCGCTCCTTGAAAAGACATCCCAAGTTAGGTAACCATAATTCCATTTTCCAAGAGTAATAGAAATTTATAGAAAAGAACGGTCTGCTATAAATGAAAGCAAAACAAAAATGTTTTCACAGTTAATAAAAACAACGAAAAAAAATCGTAAAAAAAAAATCGGAAAATAGCCCCTCCCTCCCCCTCCCCAAAAAAAGTGAAACAAACGAACAACAGACTACATTTGAATCGAATGCGAATGAATTTTAATTTATTGAAATCTGTTCAAATAAAGCACATAATTTTTTCAACATTTCAAATCCAGCACACAAAAAAAGTCATTTGATTCATTTAAGAATTTGATTTCCTCATAGATTCTGTAAAAGTTGGAACAGTTAAACAATCAAAAGTATTATTACTCTTATTTAAAGTCCCTGAAATTTGGAAGTGATGAATTTTTTGATTGATGAGAATGCATTACGCAGCAATTCCAACTTTGGAACAGTAGTGAGCATACTGACAGCTGAATTGAAAAGGAATGTAAAGCTTTAATTGTTCATAGTTATATGTTAATATATGTTATTAAAAAAACTGTCATATTCTCTCAAAATGTCATTTCGGATAGAATAAATAATTATCTAAATAAAATTGTATGGTATAATCCAGTTTTTATGGTAAGAAAAAAGAAGGCATTTGAAGAAATGTTCATTCTGAAAATGATTTGAAACTATTGATTTAAAAATGCTGAATATTATTAGAAATTAGAAAAAATATATTGTTAAGGATGTACGATGGTCAAAATATCCTTTTTAAAACATATTTGACTTCAAAATATGCATTATAATTAATTTCAATTGCGGTAAAGAAATGATGATTATAAGTTTAGAAACGATTGAGTCGTCTGTTTTAAAGACACATAATATTTTTTTTGTCTAATTATTGAAATACATTGTTTTAAAAAACAGTAATATTTTTTTTATCTTGGATACATTATCAATGGAGAATTAAATATCAAATATCTTGAACAATGCCTTCTTGCTTAAAAAAAGTAACCGGATTTTTTTTTCCTTTTTCTTCCTTTTTTTTTTTTTTTTTTTTGAAAAGTTAAAAAGGAACCTGTCAAAATTATAGCAGAATATCAAGAAGAATTCTTGAATTTTAGAAAGATTTGATAAATTATATTTAATGCCGTTAACATGCGATAAAACTGCACAAGAAATTCATATTTATCATATTAAAATGCACATTTTGAGGATTCCATTAGGGCAGAATAATCTAGCAAGAGTTCACCACATTTATTTTTAATAAAGGCGTCAATTTTTTAAATTCGTTAACTGAGCTTCAACGCTTTTTTATTACCTGCTTAAAAACTGGAACATGGTCGTAAAATTATGATAATTTTGGCTTTAAAAATAAATGTATGTAAAAAAAAAATGAAATGTTAGAAGAACGGCGCCAAGTCTATTCCCACCAATAAACAAGCCCGACTCCAGTACTGGGTTGGTAAACAATAGACGGGACAGTGTTTTAAACCTCTAATCACAAACACTTCTCCTCTTACATCCTTGAGAAGATCAATTGCAGACGCTTATTAATATTTAACACCACTCTGGATAATCATTTTGCCAATGAAATCATCTTGAACCTTAGCCCTCAGCTATTTTCCATAGAGCACCTAAAGCATCAAAAAATAGCTGACCCTCGGACGACACTAAGACGTTAGCTATTCTAATATAATGAAGGGCTTAAAGGTGGTGCTTTTCATGTCCGAGAAGTTTATGTTGTGTTTTACTTTTTGTTTCATTCTTCTTCGAAGGGAAAATAAATCGTTTTTTCCATTAAATTCATGACGAGTCTTTTAATCGGGTTGCACGTCATGGATTTGGTGGGCACATGCCATACATTGGATGGATACCTTTCGCAAGTCATCCTGACTTTCCATTTTGGTAGTTAGATGATTCTATGCGTCATGAAATATTTCTCAACGCGGGTAATCACTTTCTGCTGAATACATCACAATTGCCCAAGATCCTGATGTTGCATTCACTTTTAAATTGAGAAAGTAGTAAGTTCATAAGAGGAGCGCAGTTTAACTAAATCGATTCGGCTGATTTGCCTTTCACTGTTGACCTTTATATTCTTATTACTTCTCCCAAATGATGGATTGCTAAGATGAATTTGAATGACATGCACAATTTAAAAATAAAAGTAATTTTTTAAATTATTTTCCTCAATTTTTAGTAAATGACGAGTAGCTTCTTATATAAATCGGAGAAAATGAAAATAATATAATTGCAATTTAAATTTAATAATAAAGCAATAAAAAGATTCAGTGATTCCCGGTATAAACAATTCAAAAAATATTTTTATAATTATAATTTCTGTAAAGACTATTTTAATTTCGAATGTTAGGCGCCATTTAATTTATAATATTAAGTGGCACTTTTTCTGACCCTTTACTGGATTATTGGATACCTTGCTGAATTATGAACTGTTTTCAATTCAAAGAAGATCAATAAAAAGAGATCTATTAAAAGGATAATAATTAAAATCCTTCATTTCAGAATTTATTTGTATGAAGTGAATTAAACGAAACTTACTTTTTTATTTGAGAAATACCCAAATCATTTCCACAGTATGATTTGATAGAGCAAAGCATTTTAATCCAAAATAGTAGCAAATTCAAAGTTGCTCGCTTCAACAACTGATATTAAGTTTTTTCTTGTTGCATTTAATTTAGTGTTATTATAGATTGGAATTCAATAAAAAATATAAGTAAGATTGCCGAATAAACAAATCATTTGAAGTTCATAATCAAATGCCTTTGTCCTTCGCAGATAAGAATTCACCATGTTTTTTTAATATATAAATCCTTTCAAAACCTCACATCATATTAATTTGGTAATTTCTGAATGAAAGCAATGTTTATCATCAATCTAAACTTTTTAGGACTCTTTCAATAAAACTAATACGAAATAATCCTTCTGGAACCTAGTCGTGTTTGATATTTCACAAACTCTAACATTATATTCTCATCTTTTAAGTTCAGATACGATATATAAAGCAACTCATATTTTGTTACTTTTCGCCGATCATCAGTTCCTGCAAGGCATTGATCGATCATTAAGACTGATAACTGGCTGCCAGTTTTGAAAATCACGAACAAGGTGAAAGTGGTTATACTCTTGTTCACTGTTTTCCCGGAAGACAACTGGATATTACAGAACAATTTACAACAATGGGCGTTACCATACGATGATACAAACACATGCAAGGATTATTAGAATAATTGCTGCAACGTTCTAGATTTAGACTTACAAGGAATATTATCTTTACTTTTAAACTGCAATCGGAATGAACTATTGCGTATAAAAATAATTAAAAACCGCAGTTGATCCAAGAACATTCGTCTTCTTTTTCCCAGAAAAATCATCATGAAGCGAAGAATACTTTCGATTCTTGCTCGATCAACAAGACTTCGCTTTGATTACAATCTGAGTTTCAAAATTTCACGATCTAAATTCATGAGAATGTGACGCTTGGAATTAATTTATAACAATTATTGTAAATACGATGTCAATATAATTGAAATGGTCATTCAAAAAGAAATAATTAAAATCTGCATCAACAAATTTCAAAGTTTTCTCATTTTCGATTTTGTTTTTTCTGAGAGAAAAACTACATATGTATTACTCATTTTTTATCATATTTTAGTTAAAATAATAGGCTATATGCTTTATGACTATTAGCAAAAAAAATGCATTTATATAATAAGGATTTTTAAATTAATATTTTCATATATATATAAATATTCTTCAAACAATTTTCCTTTATAATGGAGCTCGACGACGAAGAATTTCCCCCCTTCCGATATATTTTAAGGTTTATGTTTGGAATTGGTATAATATCAAAAATAAGAAAGGATGTTAAAATTTTAAAATATAAATTTAGATAAATTATAAGAGATATAAACAAAATAAATTTTCACTTAATCAGCATTTCTGAGATAGAGAAAATTTAAACAAATATTTTGTGACAACAGTGCGAGAAACTCGCAGCTGTTTATCACGAGATCTCATCGACTGATTAAAAACCCACCTTGAAATTTCCAAACACCTCCTGATCCTGAAAAGAAGTCTTTCATATTAAGTACACCCATGAAAAATTCTGCTTTTAAATCAATATCGTATTTTTTGAAAGAAAATTTTTTATTGCAAAGGATTCGCATACATAATGATCAACTTTCCCTTCCATTCTATTTATGCAAGCAATGGGAATTTTGAAGTATGAAAATGAAATAAATAAGCAATAAACGGTCCACTATCCGTTAGAAATGACATTAAAAATATTTTATCGATCGGTATCTTTAAATCTCTGCCCAGTGTCAGAGTTATCTCAAAGGGTTTTCCAGGTTTTCAATAAATTTTATCTTCTATTTTAAAAAAATGTGAAAGGAGGTGAAATAGAAATTTCTTCACCTGTTAAATTATATAATTTAGCGATGCAGTCTGATTACCAATCTGGTATGTCTTATTTCCTGGGTTACTTGCAACTGTATTGCTATGTTGTTCCATCTACACTTTTTGGTTGGGACAATTTAAATGAAACTTAGTATACCTACCCTCACTGAATAAATAAAACTACTGCTGGGGCAATTATTTTGTGTTTTGGCACCGGATTCATTTTTAGTTAAATTGCGCATTACTGGAGTAAATCAAAAACTTCCAACCTTTTCTAGGTAGGTTGGGGGTGAATAATCTATATAAGAGGGATGATCCAAAAAAAGTTTACAAGCAGCAGCATTTGGAAAATAGAAATTGTGGATGGGAATATTGTTACTCAGAGCGGAGATGGATGGCCCTAGTTGACTTAGACGGGTCGTTCGAGCAGATAGTGTTAGTACTGAGACCTGAAACAGCGACAGTAATGGCAAAACGTCTAGAGAAGTGGTCTCGCACAGAGGTGCGAGCCGTGATACGACTTCTATGGGTCAAGAATGGGTCTCCATCGGACATTCACAGACAAATCGCTGAAGTGTACGGGGGCGAAGCAATGAGTAGACAGCAGGTGGCGAAATGGTGTCATTCCTTTGAAGCGGGCAGAGAGATTGCTGGAAACGTTTCGGTTGGAGGTCTGGAGCCATCCCTCCCATATAGCCCCGATTTGGCTCCCAGTGACTATTGCCTTTTCCCGGCATTGAAGAAACATTTATCCGAAACAAGATTCATATCAGACGGTGATGTTCAAAAAGGTGTTGGAAACTGGCTTAGTAGCCAAGGACCTGATTATTACCAATACGGGTTAAATAAATTGATCCAGCGGAGTGATACATGCCTTAACAGGTTTGGTGATTATGTAGAGAAGTGACCGCAACATATGTCTCTTAATTATCATTTTTATCCTGTGTCTATTGTTGATAAAGCATTTTTCCTTTGCCTTGTAAACTTTTTTTGGATCAACCCTCGTACATATATTGAATAGATAATTGAACATGAAACTCTACAGTCTGTTTTGATCCGTAAATTATGGCGGGTTTGATCTCTAATGGATTCCACAGAAAGCCATCTAAGCAATTTTGAGAAAACTTAATAAAGATATTTTTCAAAGTTCTATTATAAATACTTATACTATAAGCCTAATTCCCACCCTTCTGTATTGGATAAAGGTGAGACATAGAAAAGACGTTCAACAAATGGACTAAATGGCATGAAATATTTGTGCTAGGATTTCCTAATATGAAAAATGATATCCGAAAGTATAGCCTAACCATGTAAGAAATTTAAAAAATGAAGTATGCTTCGTAATCAATCGAATGAAAATTATATTTTTAATTTGCGAGTTGTTTTAGCATAATTTGGGCAATATTCCATCAATAAATTAATATTAATAAATGCTTTATTTGCATCGCATTCTTTCGTTTCCTCTCTTCTTCAAAAGCTTTGATAAAAAAAAATGCGTATAAAAGTTATCTAGAAACTAGATATTTTGCTAGTTCTTCATAAATTAGACAGATACTAAATTTTGGAAATAACTATTCTTGAACAACTACGCCCAGATAATCGATTTCATTATCTGCGGAAATCAAGGCAATCGGCTTTTAAAAAGCAAATTGTCTCGTCAAGCCTTCAGATGAAAATGATGTGTTTTTACATCAACAAGTGATTTACAGTCTCGGCATTATTTCAACCGCACGTCACTTAAAGATTGACATTCAAACCTTTGTTTCACCTTACACAAGCAGCCATATTTCCCAAAGCCCAAACTGTTTTCACACACCATTTTCTCTTAATTCCACTGAGGACATGCAACTCCAAGCGTAAATAATGCCGCCCATTTGGGGCTATAATCGACTAGAGATTTCGACCAGGAATTCCGACGTCTGTAGACATAACTCCATCAGTACTTGACAGCCCACAACCTTCGGCAGTATTGTTGGAGTAGGTCAACGAAGTAGCTCTATATTTTGGGGTAAAATGCGCTTGCTTTCAAATTACAATGGACTCGTAAATTTCACTCTTGCTGAACAATCGTCTTAATGCGACAAATGTAAATAAATTCGAGTATATATTTATGGAACAATAAGAGCACGAGATAAAAGCTCTCGCTTGGAAAAAGGAGTTTTATGAATAATATCGTTTCGACATGGTCTGTTTTCTTAACGTGTTACTGCTCGTAACTTTTACATTTCACTGAAATGTTTATGAAAATTCATAGAGCTAAATTCAGAGTGCGACGCAGTATCACAAATTGTCTTTTGTCTCTTATTCTACAAAGTTAAAAAAAAAGTTTCTTGAAAGGAGGGTATGCAAAATTATGTTGTGGGAGAAAGCATTTATTTTTGTTTTATGTGAAAGAGAATTTGATATCTGTAAACTTCCGCATTTACGGATTCGTAAATAAAACTACAAGTGGGTGATATTATTTTTTTTTTTTTTTTTTTTTTTTTTTTTTTTTGTGAATTGGAGATTTCGTAATTGGGTTTATTTTCTCATGGCAGATTCTTGAAATGTCCTGATTATCAATACACGGCTTGGAACACTGAAATTGAACTGAACCTAGTCTGAGTTATCTTTAATATGGGTTCCTTTGGAAAAGTGCTAAAAGATGTAAAAGAAAAGAAATAAGAAGTGCTACAAATTAGAAAAAGTAAGAAATGGAGTAAGTGCTCCCAGTTTACACTGAAAATTTTTTTAAATACGCTGTAATCTACTATTTTTTATAGAATAAATAGTTTCGCAAGCTTTTCTGGTCCCTGATACAATAATGAAAAGATATTATAAATATGTTTTAATCAGATTTTCATAATACTAGATACAAAAGCAATTAGGAAAACCATCTTAAATGAAATTCTTTCATTCAGATGTTAGATATAACTGGGCCAAAGTAAATTGAAATTTATTTTGGCTTATTAATACATTCTTTAATTGTTTTTTCCTTTAATAACATTATTTGGGATATTTTTACAAGTATGTTTTTGTTAGTAAGAGGTTGCGAGTGAAATGTAATTTTGAAATGCTGATCTAAAACAATTTTATTAGCTCTGTTCTATAGAAAATTATAATTAGTGATAAAGCTCATGCATTATAGCTTTGTTTAAAGTAAAATTTAAAAAAAACAATTACTATAACACTTTTTTTTATATTCTTATTTCTTAATGGAAATTAAAATTTGTCTAAAATATCAATATTAATTCACAGCTGTCATATTATTACATTCTTAATTATAAACACAGATAGTGCATGCTTTTTGCTTAAATATTATGAAGAAAAAAAGTGAATATTCAGTTCAACATATTACTTTTTTTTTCTTTTATCAATGGTTCAATATATTATCAATATCTTTTATAAAAACATATCACCTTTAAGAAAAACTTAGAGAGCATATTATATATATATATTTAATAATTATTATATTGTTTGTAATTTTAAAATTTTTTCCCAATTTTGATATTGTTTCCTTTCTAGTGTAATGTACATTTCTTAGAAATGAAACAGAATACTTGTGTTTCATTTTCAAAGTATTGTATCCTTCATGGAAAAGGAACATAATGAAATCTAGCGCATTTATTTAAGACATTGTTTTCTCATTAATGACAAATCAATTCTCCTTTCGAAATAAATTTTTAAAAAAAGTCGGAATTTTTTTAAAAAATTAATGCTTCTGTTTCATTATTAAATCAGTTATATTGATCTAATTCAACCAATACTGTTTATAGTTCTTTGTATTGATTATTAGAAAAATTTTAAGAAATGGGATTTGGAAATGGCAATTAATTTAAAGACAATCCATAATCTATCTTATAGTTGACAGATAAAATTAGTTTTATAATTCAGCAGTGGTGAAGATTCTTTTTATGGTAATACTGGCGTAAAATAAAGAGAAGAACGCCTGAAAAATTAATAGGAATTCTGTAAATAATCAGTGATAGTTAGAGTAGGTCATTTAATTTTTTATTTAGATCTGTGTCCTTTGATTACTGAACATTTCCATAAAAAGTTATGAAGAATAATCAAATTTCAGTGAAATAGTCTTTTTATTTTTTGATGTAATTGAGAATGATTTCTTTCTGCAAGTATCCTAAGAAGTAATTCAAATATTTACCAATGAATAAACTTAAGCCAGTAAATTGTTTATAAATTTCTACGGAATTCTTGTGTCATTTCTACGGAAACTTTGTTCACTAAAATTAGAAATTTAAGTTTTATAGTGAATATTATATATACTATATCTATTACTTCAAAAAATGTGAAAAACTAAATCCTCTTCCGTGTCGTGAAGATAAAAAAAAAAATCTCGAATCTAAATTATTCTTTAAAGAATTTTTCAAAAATTAAAAACTGTCAGTTTTTAGATTTTCATCTTAGCAATACCTTTTCATAGTTTTAAAAAAAATTGTTAGAACAAAGCTTATTTCATATGTTTTGTTTATTTTAAAAGTATATACGTTCTTACTGAAAAATGATTTAGTTTATTTCCTCCAATTAATTAGACATTATAAAATTTATCTTAAAATGTGCATAGTATTTTTTTCATGTATTTCTTTCTCTTTTTTCTAATAAATTTTGAGAGAGCCATATTATCCAATGGGATAATTGGGCCATAGTTCAAAAAGGCATTTAATCCAAGAACACGATAATTTAAATTTGAAAATTTTTGATTTTGAAAACGTGTTGATTTGCACAATTACTGAGTGTTAAGAAGAAAACAAGGTTTTTCTTTTATTTATTTTTAGATAGGTATTTTTGTTGGGAGTAGACGTTCAAATTACAAGTTACGAATTTGATTTAACAGAAAGTCATTCTAGCCCAACTTGATTAAATTGCTAAAAAGACTCTGAGATTTCAAACTGTATAACATAAGTCAAACGTCTAAAAACTATTCTTCTGTTCGAAATAGTCAGAAATTCTGTATAAGAGTGAGTGAGTGAGCGAGCATTTACAGAATTTTTAGCTTTTTTGGTATTTTGTAATTTGGTTGGCCTTCCGCTATATTAGGCCATAGTTGACTCACTGTTTTATAATATCACTAAATGGGAATAAGGATTATATTGATAAATTTTTAATAAATAAGACTGTATTAAGCAGCAGAGAGACTCAGAAAATTGTATTTTATTTTTCTGATTCAGTAAATCGAAACTTGCCACAATTTTTATATTTTATCTTGACATCTGTTACTGCTTTAGCAAATGATAAAATATAAAACGAAAGGCAAGAATCGTTTGAGTCGCAGTTCCTGTTTTTGCATCAGGTTTGGTCAATCGATTACGAACACATTTCGGGTCAAAATAAAATATAAATTCACAGTTTCCAGTTTAGAAAGATGTTTAAAAGGTTAAAAATTGATTATTCATTAAAAAATATAGCAGTCTGAGTGCATGTTTTTAATTTAAAAAGTTTTCAAAATCTATAGATCGCTATGCATCTTAAATGCTGAGAGACCTTTTAAAATATTTCAGTTACATCTTTTAAAATAATAAAATAAGTAACTAATTTTAAATTTAAAATAGCTCAAAAGTCCCAATTTAAAATGTCTTTTATGATAAACACTATGGGGGAATCTTCTGAGCCTGCTTTTAGAATGGTTTATAAAAGACATTTACAGCCTAACATTATCTTCTGTATTATTCATCTTCATTAGTAATAAAGAACAAAATTTTTAAAAACACTTTTATTGGAAAATTAAAAAGTTGAAAATCATTTTTATTAAAAATAATCTAGATAATATCACTTTGAAGTTCTGATAGATATATTCTAGATAAATTGAAATTTTCATCACATTTATAATATATTCTTAATGAATATTTAGGAATTTTCTTTTTTATGAAAAGGTCCTTTCTTCTTAGGACATAGTAACCTTTTAGTATTGTTTTCGTACCTCAAGCCTTTCTTATGCTTTAAAAACTTTCTTTTCCTAATTTTTTAATTCTTTTTATTCTTTTATGCACTCTATAATTCCTTTCAATGAATATTATGGAATCTAGATATCAATAATTTCTCAACTGTTTCTACACGGTCATATAGTGATTCGCATTGAAATTAATTAAGTTACAACTAAACGTAATAAAATACTGCAGTGTCACTTGTGCAAAATTTCAAAACATTAGTGCAACAGAAAGAGAGCGAAAAATCGATTACCTAATTCCATCTTTACGAACACGAAAGAAATCAAATCAAATCAAATCAAACTAAATAAACGAGTGTTAAAATGTCATTTCAGCTCTGAAATATTAGGTAAAAAGTAACTAATTGAGTGGGCACAAGAAAATCTATTATTTTAGTAACCCTTTGCGCTTAAGAGTCTTGCGAAAGAATTTAGTACGATTTTTTATCACGAGATGGCCTTCAGTGTCACTGTGTGGAGCGAACTTGACATTAAAAAGAGCTTAGTTATCAAAATGGAAGGAAGTTAAAGATTTTCCACTTTGAAGAAAGAATCAAATCAACGGATTTCCGCATTCAACTGTACCGTAATTTCCGGTAAAGAATTGTATAAGTCCGGAAACGAGATATATTCTTAGGAAAGGTAAATTTCTTCATGGATTCGGGCGTTGCCTATAGGGCTTTCTTTTTTTTAGTTCAAGGCTGAGTTATCAGAACGTAGCGAAATAAAAATAATGCAAATACTTCCTCCAAACTCTTTCATGATGGCTAAATTAGTAAATGCCACTTTCTGTTTTATAGTAATGGGCTACGTAAAACAAAAACTTCTTGGAATTAGCCTGTCCGAGAATTGCAATTTCAAAATGTGTGAGAATAAAAAATAGTATATAGTAAATCAAACAATTGACCCTGATCACAGGAAATGAACTCAAAGCCAAGGTCTACTGACTTAATGCCTTATTCAATCAAAATTCAAAAGCAATGTCACATCCTCTTTTCACTAATAATGTTAAATGGATGCTTGTTGATGTAAAAAGCTTTTTTCGTTTATTCAGTCGACTAACTTTCGTTATTAATTTCGTCGTACCAGGAGCAGCATGAAATAAATTTAGTCAGTAAAACTGATATTCATACTTAAAAAATTTATATGCGATAAAACCTTTTTAATACAGAGTTGACAACACCGCTCCCAAACAATGTGCACTCGCAGTACAAAATTCCGCTTCTCCTTTTTTTTTTAGCAAATATATTTTAATTGATGTTAATATCTATATAAGAAGTTAAAACTAGAAATTTTGGGAAATTGTAACAATAAAACCTTGAATTTCATGTCACTTTTGAGAGAGCTACTTCTAGTATCTCGCCTATAAAAAATTCAAATTTAAAAACAATTTTAAATTTAAAAAATTGTTTTAAAAAAGAGCTAACTTTTTTTAACATACTCTACATACGCTGTTTAAATAGAATCAAACATTTGTTTCGATGATAAAGCAACACATACGGTATAACAATCATAATACTATAAAGAAAACGATATACAATGCAATTGGAGGTTCAAATTCTATGAACTTTTTAAACGATACATTATAATAATATAGATTTAATTTTTAATGAGAATTCACTACCATTATAATATATAATTGTGTATAAAATACTAGATGATATCAATAAATTTTAAAATATTTTAGAACTTTAAAAACTCCACTTTTAAACAATTTAATAAAGCTTAATGATAGCACAGCACTTCTAATGTAATAACTATTCCTTGTAGCCTTATTTCACCATTTTTAGAATTTTTAATTCTGTAAATGCAATTTTCTTTATTGGATGCATTGGGATTTTAGATTATTTTATTACAATAAATATATATCAATTCTTTATTTCTATATGCAAATTTCCCTAAAAAAAGCCAAGAAATGGTCAAATTTTAATTTTGCTCAGAAGAAAATTGTAAATTTAGATGATAGATTTTCTACTCTCCACTTTATCGAAAAGGATTATCTTTTAAATGTATCGAATTATTTTTTTTCATTGATTCTGGCCGAGGCACCATCGAATGAGTATAAGAAAGATTTTTTTCTTCATCATTTGAAAGGAAGGAAAATCAGGACCAATAAAATATGCTGTAAAAAATGAACTAAAGATATTAAATATTTTTATTTCAGTTTTGCTAAGCTTACTACTTTTATGCTTGCTATGAGTGATTAGTATAAAATATAGGAGTGTATAAAAATTTAGAAATTTAATTCATATATGTATTTATTGACTCAAGCAACATAAAATAATTCTCTTTACATCATTTACATCATCTCTTTACATCATCATTTTCTAACAGGAAATGTGTGCCTTTCAGAAATTAGCTATTAGGCCATGGGTAGAATAGACCAGTGTATACTATTTGAAATGATATAATTATATTCCGAATCATGAACTTCCTTTGTGTTAGTATTTTTCAAAGAGCAAAATTGAATCAAATATTAAATAAATAAAAATTGACAAAAATGTTATCTTTTCGATATTTTGAACTACTCTACCACTATTGTTTTAAATTTCTCTTTTATTTTATTACTTCTTTTGACAACTCTGTAACTTGTCTTAAAGAAGTGATTTGACCCCGCTTTAAGCAAGGCATAAATGAATCGGTTAAGCGAAAATTATCCTTATATTTCAACATTTGTGAACGAAATGGTGACATTAATTTAACAAATAGTAATAACTTAACCAATTATTACTATTTGTTTTCGTCAAATATGCTCGTCATGTAAAAATTTACAAAATTTTGCGTTATGATGAGTTCGAGTTATTATATTAATATAGCTAACTTTTTGAGACACAATTTAGATACGCATTTTCCGAAGAGGTCGAAACAGTTAACTGATTAAAGAGAAAATTAGTTATCGGTGTTTTTTAAAAATCGTCTGATTCAGCTGATATTTTATCATCTGCTTTTAATTAAAATAATTTTGTATAATATAATAATTTATAAAACGTAATTTTTAGATTCAAAATATTATGCATAAAAGGATATAAACCCCCAAACAATGCCGGATATGCCAACAAGTAAATTAAAACAAAAAAAAATTCAGATGCTTTCTTTTCTCTGCTTGTGAAACTATCACAGAAAATCCATACTTGCTTATACAAGCAGTAAAATAAACAAGCAATAAAACGTTAATTGCGAATAAATAAAAATAAATTTGGAATTTTTAAAGACATGTTTTAATTGAAGATGCTTCTCTTTCTTATCTTTGATTATTAATTTTAAAGAGATTGATAAATGAGTATGGAGTCAAAGTTTTCACGGCCCAAAATTTTGCTATGCGACCTCATTTAAGGTTATGACCCCTTCTTTAAGAAGCTCTGAAATATAGTAATGATTGATAGCAATCATTATTTCGGTATTATTTCTCAAAGCTGAAGAAGTTATTTGCATCCTCTCGCTTACAGACGCTTTTGTGTGTGATAGATTTTTCAAACTTGCGCCTCTTTTTCGAGTGAAAAATGTTTTCACAAGTCTATTTCGTATGAAAAAAAATTACCTCAAATTCCTCAGTAAACAGTATATGCATATTATGAAATTAAATAAGCCATATTTATTATTAAAAATAAGCATAATTGACCTTTTGAAAGCGGATTTTTTAAAAATCATTTTGGACACACACATACACACACAAAGAAAAAAAAACGCTTTTCTAAAAAAAAATGTGAATTTTTATTTAGAAATAATGATATTTTAGCATTGATTCACTATTATAATATGAGGTAAGCACATTAGCTTCCGGGAACTGTAGGGTGCAGAAGTTCCGAGTTTAGTTAATTACATTAACTAAACTAACCTGCAATAAACTAGTATGTATAGGCTGCTTTGTGATGGGTCCCTTATTAATGAATCGTGGTCAGATTACAAGGACGATACGTGAGTTAGTAAGTTCTCTCTAAATTTCCGCACCATATCAGTGGGAAGACTTTTGCCCCATGCAGTCCGATTTAGTGTGCCTCACGTCCCTCACTCAACAGATTTATAGTAGAATCGGATTTCAATCCTGGAGCTGGATGTAGCAGAAAATAAAATAAATTCCGAACTGCATCAAACACATGATGAGCAGCTGGAGGCTTAAATGTAATTATTTTATAAATTATACAGAATATTTCATTTCCATTTAATTTGCTTATATTTTTTTTATTTGTCTCATTAATGATGAGCAGAGTCGTCTAATCTCGGAATTCTAATCCTTAATGTATAAGTGTAATAAAAAGAATAAGCAATAAGGGAATAATAATAATAAGGAAAAATGATAATAAAATGAATAAGGAAACGTTTCAACTACGTATTCTTTCGCTGGCTTCTACGAACGTAAATTTAAGAAAAATTGAAATGGTTATAATATTTAATAAATATTAATCAAGTAACCATGTTAAATGAATTATAATATCTTTATTTGACTTTATGTATTTATTATCTTTATCTTTTTGTTATCTTTTTTTGTGTTATATCTTTATTTGTTTATAATCCACTAACGCGTAAAGTTGTTATCTCTAAAAATGGGTATTTCTTGATAATTACCATTTCCAAGGAACTAGCGAAAATGGAGATCTTGTTGATTTTCATTGGTCATATGTGGAATTGCGAAAACATTTTGGACATATAATAGGCTGCTGGAGGAAAATATTTTAAACACTTAATTGTTTTGTGCCTTACCATCTAATTAGATGGTATGTTCCATTTCACGAATGTACTGCCCTATTGCTATAATTAATAACCAATAGAATGCTTGAGGCATGTTGAGGATTATGTGAAATTCTTATATCGAATTATCACGTTCTAGAATAAAATAATTTTAGTTTATGTATCTTAGAAGCTATAATTCGACGCTCCTATGACGAATAGGCATGTCAACTAAGGGTGTAATAAGACTTTGATATCGAATTAACTGGGAAAATAGTTTTTTTCTTCCGAGGTCGTATTTGGGGTTTATATTCATTGTTTAAGAATCGCTGCATGCAATATGCTAACTTCATTACATTTTTTATCATTTAAAATTTGTATGAATATTTAATTGAATTGAATCATCTTCTATGAATAGTCCGAAACGATTTCCTTTACTAAAATGAATTTTGAAACTATATAAGGCCTCCACATTAATTAGCCACAATTCTATCTCTATTTATTAATGTAATTCCGTTCTTTTCTATGTAAATATATACTATGAATATATTTACATAGAAATATATTCCGAGTATTAAGTCCTATTATATTCCTAGTACTAATATTAGTTATTAATCCATTAATTATCTACAATTCTACTTCTATTTATTATTGTAATTTCGTTCTTTTCTATTTAAATATATAGTAGGAATCATGGTGAAATTTTTTATCTAAAATTGATATTTTGAAAAATCGGGCATTTAGTTCAAAATGCGAGAGAAAACAGTTTAGAAGATTCCTGATGTAGAAGTATCTGCCAAAAATCATTCCTATCTTCGATCCTATATCCATATATCGATATCCATAGTTTAAGATTCTCACCATATAAGATATAAATTTTCTTGCTCGCGCTTGTCATTTAAAATGTCTATGAATATTTAAACTAATTACTTAATCTTCTAAAAATAAACAGAGAACAATTTTCTTTTCTGAAATGTTTCTTTCAACAGTTCTGCCTTAATTAGTCCTGATTTTTCCTTCAAATTTATTATTGTGAATGAAAGGAGAATTAATTGGAAAACATTATTTAAAGATATTTCAAACATTCTGATGGACAGATTCTTTTCATGTAATACCTTGAAACAGTGGCCACCCCTGACCATAGCCGCGATCGATCATTCCAGTCGACAAAATTTCGCACTTGTAATTAGACTTTGGAGACTTTGGAAATAAAGTTGTGTTAGTTCCGACATAACGAATCTGTCAAACGTTACATTCGTTTAAAAATTAACATTTTACTCAGTGATATTTAAAAATGTAATTTCAAGGTAATGTTAATTTATTTTAGAGCATGATATTACGAGATTTCTCCTAATAGATCGTAATTATTTTTCTTTGTAAATTACCTTTTCTTTTTGTAATATTTGGCTTAGAATATGTATATATTATTTGAAAAAATAATTATTTTATTTTGATTGGTTAAATCATCCTATGTCCTCTAAAATAATTCTTGTCCTTTCAAATATATCATAATCACTCACTATTCATTAATTATCGTTTTCATTGATTAAAAAGGTCAAATTTTCGAACGGTGCTTTAATTATTTATTGCAGAAAGGAAATGTTTCCATGTCATTTTACTAATATGTATAATCTTCTTGTAAAAAGTTCAATAATTATAAACACTTATTCTTTAATTAACATGTTAATAGGTTTAAAGTAAGATGGTTAGCTCTTGAGCGACTTATAGAATTTCATTTCTTCACATTTCAAGATTCAACTTATTATCTCTTGTTGTTTCTGATCCTACTCAACATGAACCAGAAACACAATTACACAATTTATATGACTGTGAGCAATTTTAATAACAAAATAATAAAAATTATGAGACTTATTACTTTAGACGTGAAAGAGCATATCTTTTTGTTTAATCTTTTGCGACGGATTAATAAGAGTGAAGAATTTAAATCAGAAAGAAATGTGAAAGCAAGGATAACTTATAGGAGAAACTATAAGAGTACTGTCGCACTTTTGTATCACATGAAAGGGAAATCTAAAAAGGTCTTAAATGCCATCATTTGAATAGATGAAAAATTAGAACAAAGTGAATGTGATATTTATCCTTCCCATATATATAGATGCGAAACAAGAATGTGATATTTATCCTTATCCTAGATATAGCTATGAAACAACATTTTGCTTTCACTTGTCAGACTTGCCTAAATTTAGAAGACGAAGATATCTGCTAAAATATCAGCTTCTTTAGCTTTCAGTAACGAATCGCGCTTTAATTTTCCCCAAAGAACAAGTTATTTATTAATTTATGTCACAAATAACTCATTTTTTTATTGCTTACTACTCAGATGCAATATATTACACAGAATTTTCAAGGCTTGTTAATATATGATTACAATTTTTTTGTTTTAAAGTTCGATATAGGATTTATCCATTTGC
The DNA here is from genome assembly GCA_026543865.1 of Argiope aurantia. NCBI lineage: Eukaryota > Metazoa > Arthropoda > Arachnida > Araneae > Araneidae > Argiope > Argiope aurantia. Next base: position 323,631 of record JAPMOR010125587.1, read on the forward strand.
TTTAAGCCCCTAGATATCATGCCGAAAGTTACCTTGGGTACTTTCAGATTTTGAATATTAGGTCTTAAGTAATTTGTACTAAATTTTACCAAAATATAAAGAAAATAAATATTTAGTTAAGAGGAAAAAACTGTTTATTACAACGAAATATTTTTTTTTAAATAAGCAAATTTTTAAAATCAAACTTTAATGAAAAAAAATAATTGAAGAGTTTGTCAGTTAATGCCCTATCTATCAAACAAGAGTTCAACGTTTCGTGATAACAAAACTTTCCTTTAAATCTAGGAGAAAGTGGCACGCAGCGAAGCTGAATTTCAATCGTAACTTCATTGTTATATTTAAAGCAATATTTCTATGGCTCTTCAGGAATCAACTAGCTTGAATTAACTTGCACTTCTGTTATTTTCATTATCATTCTTATAATTTTCATCTAAAAATATATTATTTGAGTGAACAAATAAATAAACGGATTGATTTACAAATTAAGCAATTTATGGATGCTACGCATGGCTGTACTGAATTGTCCTCTTCTATCCTTTTATCCATCCTTCCCTCTTTTTTATCATTTCAAAAATCATTTTGTTATCATTTGCATAATATGTGTACGAATTTTAAATTTATGCTTTGTGGTATATCAAAAATTTTATCATTCATGTATGTATTATAAATCTTTTTGAGAACATAGCACAGCTCTTCAGCATTCTAATTAAATCCGATCCCATTTCAGTTTTCTTCATTCTACTTAATTTTTTTTAATCTGGAAAGCATTGGTAAAGAATAGGCTCAAAACTTAATTTAGGAATTTTATTGATTCGCCAAATTATATGAAATAATATATTCCATCTGGATTTTTTTTCCCGTTGGATTATGCTGATTCGGCGAAATAATGCATTCCACCAGTTTCGAAGAAATAATGTATTTTATCAAATTAGTCGAAATACCATATTTCATTTAGAATTGTTCTCTTTCGATTTGGTTTTTGAAAAGACTGAAAGGCATTTTTTTTTAATTCTTTACTGTATTGAACACTAGCTATGTCCTGGGTGCATTTTTTAATAGCGTAGTTAAATAATGAAAGTGCGTAAAAATTTTAATTCTGTATTCTTCTTTTGTAATTTAGAAGAAATTGAAAATTAAAAAAATCGATTATTTGTTTGAAAATTTATCAATATTCCCGATTGTTATATAGTTCATCCAAATTTTACTCAAAACGAAGAATTTGGTGAGCTGCAAATAAAAGTGTAGATTGGAGGGGAAAAAATAAAATAAAATAATTTTGTACGATCGAATTCCCAGAGGTGGATTATGTTCTAAATGATTTATACTGTAGTAGCGCAAGAAGAATGTTGTTTTTCATTTATTACATTGAATACCTTAACTTACGATATTGAATATTATATTGTGTACAACGTACAATAACATGTTTCATCGTATATTGTCTGAACAGAGAAATTAAAACTTCAGATAATAAGCGCTTTATAGAAGTCTTTTGAAAAATAAATGATTTATGATGTTGGACTAAGTAAGAGATTTATACTTATAATAAAGCTCAATGTGTGTGTGTGTGTGTGTGTGTGTTGGCGCTTTGCAGGCCAGACCATTCAACCTACAGCTACCAAATTTGCCACGTGTATACCTTGGAGGCCAGGAATATGCACCTGGGAGTTATTTTTTCGAATTATTAATTAGAATTTTATTTATTTAAAAATTAAGCGAAATTTTGGCGTGTTTCTGCTATAAATTCCGAAAATATTACCGCACAAAAAAAAAGATTTTTACATGAAATTAAAGATCAAAAATTTATCTTTTAAATGATACCAATGTTTTAACCTTGAAATTAAATTTCTATTTTTAATGAATTTTTAAATAAATATTTTAACTATATTTTTCAACAATTTTTTTCGAACAAAACAAAAATAAATTTTAAGCTGCATGAGCACGTTTCGCATTCATGGGAAAAAATTGGCTTTTTTCAAAGTGTTGCCATCACATTGATTAAAGCTCCAATTAAAATTAAATTTAATCTTTTTGGAAATGAAATCTGCAAAAATATAATTTTCGGCATGCGTCTGTAGGAAATGAAAAAAATATGAAATATTACTTTTTCTTAAAAATAATTTCAAGAAAAATTATTTTATGATCTTTTACACTCTCGATATTATTAATCCAATAAATCAGTTTTATTTTAAGGCAAGTTTTGTTTAATATGAACAGGATATCCATTCAAATCTGGGTCACACAGCTAATTTGTAAACCTTTAATAAGACACAGATCTGCTAAAATGGTCTAAATGGAAAATGATTATATTTTATGTAACTTGATTCAATAAATGCTCTAATAAATAACGAATTTTTAAATTTACATAAAGCTTCTGCTGTGGAAATCACGATTAACAAAATGTTCTTGAAACACTAATATTTTAAATAAAGAGTTAATTTCCAATAAACTAATTCAATCACTTAAACTGACTGATTTATGAAAATTTGAATATCACTATTCAATAAAAAAAGGATAATTTCAGATTTTCCATTGATCGCTTCAAAGAAAATACGCCAATCAGCGCGCAGGTTTCTCGAGATTAATTGACCTAAGGTTATGAAAATGTTGAGTTTTTCTAAATTTTTAACATTCAAAACTTCATAAATAAGTCATAGTTGATCGTGGAAAATATAAACATTCATTCATTCATTTATTTAAAATTTGGTGTGTCCAGAATATTTCTCAGAATATGATACCTTACTGCATTAAATTTAGACTTCATAATTTTTGAAATATATTTATAGGTCGGAACAAAATATTATTTTTGATTTCATTTCAATCCTTTTGAAAGCAAAACTAAAAAATGAATTTTATGTTGAATCTGAGAAATTTTTGTTGAATTATTCTTTGAGATTAAAAATTATGAAAAATATGTTGTAGTTCACATAAGACTTAAATACCGAGCGATTCTGTTTGCAATACTCATATTCAATAATAATAATAATAATAATAATAATAAATAAATAACAATAAAGATGATAAATAAAATAAAACGCTTGGTTTTATTAAAAAATATCTTTACATTAATTGCAATTTCATCATTTCCACTTGAAATTAAAGTATAAGTTTTACCGGAAATGACAACAAATTAGTAAAATATCTATAGTAAATTGAACGAAACGATCTAAACAACAGTATAAGTTTGGTATGACTATCAAAATTTTAAGATTAAAAATGTTTTGTTTGAGAATCTATTAAGAGACCAGTTACTTAAAATATTTTATTGAAAATTGTAGCGAGCGGTAATACTGGCGAACCGGCTGGTCGCCAAAGGCGGCTAGTACTTATATAAAGCTCAATGTGTGTGTGTGTGTGCGTGCGTGTGTGTGTGTGTTGGCGCTCTACAGGACAGATCGTTTGACCTACAGCTACCAAATTTGGCACATGCATACCTTGGAGGTCGAGAATGTGCTCCTGGGGTCCCTTTTTTAAAATTTTTAATTATTAATTAAAAACTGACTTTCCTGCCAAAAAATATTTTCATTTCCCACCACCAAATGAGTAAGGCTTTAGTGTTTTTTCCCCACGCTAACGAGGATAGGCTTACCATATTTTCGGACGATTATTTCAAACGATTCTGTTTATTTTTTAGTGTTTGATGCATTTAAAATGAAACATTGTTAATAATCGAACTTTCAGATTCATTCGGAAGTACTTTTGAATTGAAATAAAACAGAATAAAGGAAATTAAAAGCTTCTAATTTGCGTAGTGTTACCCCAACGGGCGTAGAAAATTCACGATTATGCGTTACCAAAATTGGCGTTGAAAATTCGCGCATTGTGTTCTGATTGTTGACAACTCTATTTTCAACGGATGCGGACTTGGTTTTGAAGGCTTAACGTGTTTCCGACCAATTATTTCAAACGACTCTTTTTATTTTCTAATTTAATACTCAACGACTCTGTTTTCAGTACTCATATTAAAAAAAAATTCGTTTCAGTAAAAATTGTTCTTATATTAATTGCGATTTTACCAATTCCACTTTAATTTAAAGCATAAATTCTATGGGAGCTTACAGAAAATTAGAGAGATACATATTACGTTATGGCTGAAGGCCTTTATAGTATTATGAATAAATTATATGACTATCAAAATTTGAAGCTTTAAAATATTTTGATGAAGAAGCTATTAAAATAGGAGTTACATAAAATATTTAATTATTAAAATTTTAACGAGCATTAAGATTGGCGAACCGACTGGTAGCCAAAGGCGGCTAGTAAGTAATAAAATTCATCTACTTTGCAAATTATGCTAACAATTTTAACATGGAGATTACTACTGAACTAATATTTTCTAAAATTTCAAATAAGTTGTCAATGATATTGTTTTGTCATACTTGAGCTTGATTTTTGAAATCTAACCTGAAATTTATAATTTTTGTTTTGTTTTTATTCTGTTCTTAACTTTTCTACATACTTGTGAGTGTGAATGCAATAAAAAATCCGAAAATATAAGTAAATTGTAGAATTATTATCTAGATTTTAAAAAAGAGAGCAAATAGTTCTGAAAAATTCGATAAAGTCCTAAAATATTTTATATATCTTTTATTTTATTTAAAAAATCTAAAACATTTTATTCGATTCTTAACTTTTGTTTCTTGATATCTCGAAACATCTCGATATAGTCTGATTGGAGTAAGAATTTCCTGCCTAGCTCAACTTGACGTAGGACAATCAAAATCAAATCTACCTTATATGGATCCCTAATGGTTAAAATGGTCCTGAAAATAATTCTTAATATTTGCTTCATAGAGCAAAATATAATATTGGAGATAAGTATTTTCAACTTGATTAAATCTATGAATTGTGAATTTGTAAGTTCAGAGTTTAAGGGCGAGAAATCCTTTCTATCTTGTGCTTCTCTCAGATTTGTCACTGGTGACTTGTTTCAATTATAACTACAAGGAGTATACTCCCGTCTTGCCATAGCATCCGGGGTGAAATGAATCATCTGAGCTTCTCAAATAACAGATTCTGACTCTACGGCTGGCGTTTAATGGACTATATTACAAGTGGCATGTGCAATGAACTATCAGACTAAGGTGAGGCGCGTTATCAGCATTGAGCTGGTTAACCAGACAGTGAATGCAAAAACCTACTTACTTATAAGGCAACTTTTCATTTCTATGTTGATCTTTATTCCTGTTTTTACTCTCATTCTTATTCGACTCATCTATTAATTCTCAATCCGATGAATATATCCATTCTGAAAGGTATTGATATTGCAATAACAAGAAAATATCGATTTAAAATTTTTCATCTTAATTTTACTAAATGATGTCAATAATGTTTTTGTTTTTTTTTAATCAGAGTTACACTTTTTAGATCTTAATTAAGTAAGTACATTTATTTACATATTTAAAAAAAAATCTTTAAAAATGGATGTCAAATGTTTTTGCCATATTCTGTAGGGGGGGGGGGAGGAAAAATTAAAAGACGTTGTTTCATTTGATATCGTGAAAACTATTTAAAAATATATATACAACAGGAATTCGATATAAAATAAGCCACAATCAGTTTTATTTAATTCATTATTGTAGATTAATGCTACAAAATAACAGGTGACTGAATTCTATGACAATCTAACACTTTCACATTCAACATTATTAACTTTTTTTAATGTTTTTTTTTTCATAACTTAAGATCGGATGTTAAAATCCAAATCAATCATAAGCAATTAGGTCTTTCCTTCTTCATTTATGTCATTCAAAGCCTTCTATTTAGTTTAATGTTGCTTGCTGTATGCAAGGTAAAGCGCACATTAAAAATACTCGAACTTTATCGTTCACTTAGTTAGATCTGAAAGCAGCCCACATAGATTTCTAGAATTTTAAGTGGTACAAAACAAGGAAAACACATTTTCTTTGTGTGTTGATCAGAACAAAGCTTTTTCTTTCTTGGCCATTTTCATTTTCTCACGAGGAATTTAAAAAGATATACATTAACTGCTTACAATAGGATGTATCAAATTCGGTGTCATCATAAATCATTGCCGTAGGCTCATGTTAGAAAAAAAACTGATTTAATTATCTTATCTATAAATTAACACCTTCACACGAAGCTTCTTACAGTGCGTTTTAATGACCTTTCCCTAATTCCAGTTCCATAAATTGCGGCAGAAATCTGGCAAAACAAATGCATATTTTTTTGCCTCACTTATGACACCCATGAACTTCTATTAAATTGAATTCTATAATTGCTCCAAGTAAGACAAGGCATCGAATCTGGAACGCAAGTCGTATGTAATCCGGTCACGTAAAAACACTCATAAGGGAGTGTTTCACCGAAATTCCCCACGCTGCCGAATCGCTTTGTTAAACAAAGTACTCACCTATTTGTCATCACGGTTCAATCCTTTATCATAATTAACCAAATCGCGTGTGAAATTGAAAAACGAGCTAGACCCATCACCAACTGCCGATGCCTGAGGGTCCGATTCTTTTTTTTTTTTTTTTTTTTTTTACCATCCTTCCGTTGTTGGATACGGACCATCGTCACAGGTGATTGGGTGATGGGGTGCTTGAGAAATGGTCACGCCCCTCGCATGGTTTTCCCATGACCCTTGCGAGCAAGTGACATGTTACAATTCGGACGACCCTCATGATGTAATTAGTCACTAAGCGAAACAAGTCGTTAAAGGAAGACCATGGGAAGAAAGGAGTGATTGCCGGTAGCTCTGATTATCGCTCTAAAGAGTTCGATGAGCTGAAGGTTGAATCGAACGGCCATTTATTCGAAGTGTTTTTGCTAAGTGTGTTTTTGCTGTCTGTTAAGTTTTGCTTTACGAATATCGTACACGCAGGTCTTGTATATTTTATGTAAATTTTCTGTTAATAATATTGAAGTTCAGTGGCTCTGACCTATCAAGTTGGATTTCTTCAACTTTCTTCGAGTTGAAAAAATATTAAGCGGTTCCAATCATATTTAAAAATGTTTCAATCGTGCAAGAAGAAACAGGCCGAAAAATTGGAGTTAGTGATAAAAACAAAAATAAGAAGAAGAATAAATATATTATTTTGAAAAAGTTGAATGAAATATTCTTAATCTTTTCCATATATTTGTAATCTAATATGCTCCGAATATTTGTATAGGTTAGGATGTATGTGTGTGTGTCAGTGGTTATATTATATCCGGTGTGATTTTCTAAGTTGTTCCAACAATGAGTGCTCGCCCGGGGCATATCATCTTAAATCTGAAAATGCTAAACTAAAAAAATTAGACTCAATATCAATATAATTAAAATTTAATTTTTTTTCCACTTTTATTTAAATTAGCAAGTCTCAACTTTTTAGTATTTAGCACCAAGTCAGAAATTCCAGGTAAGGAATTTCTGAGTTTTAAATAACTAATATAAAAAAAAACTTTCAAATTATTTAAACGCATTTACTTATTTTTCTGGTGGCCCTGCAATTTTTTCCCCCATTGGAATGCTTTTTTTGTGTGATTCTGATTTCATTTATTACATTTTCGAATTATGTTCTTATTTTTGTCACGATCTGGTTCCTTATTGTTACTATTTCTTGTCCCCCTAAGATTTGCTTCCAAGAGGAGAGCACTGCGATTTCTAGGTAATAAAATTTCAACTATAGTGTATTATCACGTTTGCTGAAAGTCGGCTATGAAACCTCGCCGCAAATGTCCGCACTTTGGACGATGTTGACGTTGGAAAAATGGGGTGACTGGCCAGGTATCATCCCTATCATCTGATCACTTTTCAAAATGAGGTTTCCATATGACACAGCCCTCTTACACCTTCAAATGGGACAATAATCTAAATTAAGCTCAAACTCAATATAACAGACTTACTGATAACTCAAATGAATATCACTGACTTAAATATTTTATCAATGTTTATTTTGTCTTAAGTGTTTGTTAATAATATAAAATATTCCATCCATTTTATTATATAAATCAAGATTCTATTCTCGTTAAGATAATTTAGCATAGTTGAATGTTGATATTTTTTATCGAACATTTTTCTCCTATTTTCTTGCCACTAAATAAATGGTATATTAAAAATTATTTCGCATTTCAAAAAGATATCTCGCAACTGCGGTAATTTAGGAACTGCATATATTTTATTTTATTCTCTCTTTAGAAGATGTGACATGTGCCATTTATTTTCGAATGAGTGGAAACAAATTCTGGATTCTCAGAATTCTCTCATATTACTTCGCTTTTATCCACTGAGCCAATAAGAATTTTGCAATGGTAGATATAACATAATGTGACTCATTAAACGAATAAATTGAATCGCCACTTTTTTCTCCGCACGATCATGCAACACTATTAACGAATTTATATTCTATAAAATCCTGAAACGTGTGTTATAAATTCCTTTGAGCAACAGAAAATTTTTAGCTCACTTTTATGCGAAATAATTATTTAGATAATTCTATTTTCATCATTTATTTAGTTTAATTATGCTTTTGAATTCGTTCTATGTATTACATTATATAAAAAAGTACAATTTAGTATTAGAAATTTTAAGAAGTTGTAGCATTTTCTTATGTTGATGATGGCGGCATTGAGATTATGAGGGAAGGAGTTTTTTTTTTTTCATTTGATGAACATCCTACATCAAGAGTTCTCAAACTTTATATACTATGTACCACATAACTAAGAATCAAATGTATATGTATCATCCTTAAAGCATTTCTCCAATATCAATCAGTGTCTTTTAAATAGGAAGTTTATTAGTACATATAATCATCCACCGATGTCTGAAACCTTGGGCGGGATTAAAATTATCACCGCCTTTTGGTGGACGTCGTTATCCGATGCGAAATTCCAACTTATGGTTTTTATTTCCTTTTTATAATGAATTATAGTAAAAGCTAAAAATTGATTTCAGTTATTAGTTTTTATTTGAGTGAACATTGTGGGCAAAGAAGATTCTACTGCATGGAAACAAAATTTTTCATATCACTAAAAATTTGCATTTGAAATAATATATTTTTTAAATTTATTACCCACTCTGCCGATGTGCATGACGTTTTCTACTATATCTTTCGTTAGTTAATGTGTGACAATGATATCCCAGGTATTATTAACAACCTTTCTAAAAGGGCACATCTTATAATAATTAAAGACATTTTAAATGTACTAAAATAATAAAATATTATTAAAGACAAACTAGTGACGTCATGATTCCGCAAGACAAATTCATGGAAAAGACTAATGCTCGTTTTCAATATTAATAACAAAAATGTAGCTCGTACATGTTCAGCCTGACTTCCACTATAAACAGCAATTTTAGAAGGTAGCAAAAACGGAAAAGGCATTTGTGTGTTTGAATAATAAAGATTAAAATAAACTGTTAAAAGGGTCCTCCATTTTAGATTCATTTTGAGTATTCGTGGAAATATTCTGTGAGAAAATTGATTTCTAAAAATAACGAAATATACCATCAGCGTGCATGAACTATAATTTGGGAAACCTACCATACTATCGTTTATTTATCATGATTTACTTCTTTTATATTCATATAAAAATGAAAATCGTGGCAGTTTTAATTTGAAAAAACCATGCATATAACAGGTAGTAAACAATTTCATAATTCTTAGTAAATTTTTTTAAAAGAAACAAAGGCGTGTTTTATGGCAGTATGACTCTTTCTCTTCTTAACTTTTATTATAAAATAAATAAAGTATATCAAAATAAAGATTGTAGTTCCAGACATAAACAGCGGGAATGGTCTCCAATAAATTTTGTCATAACTCACTAATAAATATACATGTATAATATTAGCTTTGTGGTGGATTGCCATGAGCGAGGATAGAACCCGGAACCTTGTGGTTCGCAGCTGAGTAACATGACCACAATACAAAAGCAACTGCCCGTGTGTCGTAGCTGTTTACTGGCTTATAAGCTTCACCACAGCTTCATACCGTTGGCGAACAGTAGTTGCAAAAGAGACTATTAAGCTGCGATCTTCGGAGATTAATTTCTGGAATATTGTTAATATACAAGCACCAGAACACTAGCTGTGCATTTGGGACTTCTTTTTTGCACCCGCTTATAACCAAAATTTGACACAAATCTAACATTGTAGTCATAAAAATACATATCAAATTTCATATATTAAAGTGATTGCATTTTTAAGTTATCGCGTTTATATGCATGTGAAAGAACCGACTGACTGACTGACTTTAATTCGTATCGATCGTCTGACTGACGTATTTCGATCCAAATTTGATACATATTTATACGTTAAATTTGTGAACCAAATTTTATCCATCTAGCTCTCTTCGTTTTGTAGACATCGTTTAAACTCAAATTTGGACAGCCAGACATACATACTTCCCCTAAATGGATTCCGCTCTAAATCTGGTAAATACCAACAAATTTGGTGTAAACGCCACATACTAAATTTCATCTGTTTAGCTTAAAACGTTTCTGAGTTATTGTGTTCACAGACAGACGGACAAACAGACATGATTCTATAAATTCTTTTCCGGACTCAGGGAAGTCTAAAACACTGAATTCGTCAAAATTTCAAATTCGAATTTTTTGATGATTACAGTATTTTCTCTTTGTATCTTTTGTATGTGAAAATATGAAAATAAAAAAGAATATAGTGTTAAATAACAAGTCGATTCCCGAAGTCCGTTTTAATAGAAAATGACAATCTTATGTCTCGCTTTTGTTAAATCAATAGTTGAATCTTTACATTCAAAAGAAAAAAAAAAGTCATAATTACTGAGTATATTACCAGATAACTTCTATTAAAAACAAAGCTAATTTTAAAACGTGACAAATTTGAAACGCAAACATCAACCTTAATTCAAAAATTAAACCATCACTAATTATCATTTAACTTTCCTTTGTGGCCAGCACTTGCAACTAAAGCAGAAATTTTGAGGTCAGTAGTTAAATGTCTCTCTGGAAATTCACTTGTCTCAGTCGAGTTCTTTTTTTAATACACTGTCTCTGTGTAAAGAGCGGAACTCTCTTTCCGAGTGTGGGAAGCTATTTCAGGGGGTGTAATCCCCCCATGGGGCGAGACGAAGATCTCTTTTACTCTCTCACACTCAACTCGAGTTGTGACACGGGTCACGGAACATGGCGTGTCGTCTGATATGTAACGGATTGGTTGTAATACTTGGCAGATTATTGCAGAATTTGGCGATAAAATAAAATCTTCAAAATCTAGTCCTTTACTTTTCGTTTGTTTGGGTTCTTTATAGGTTATTGTTACTCCAAGATTTATATAAATCAAAAGGTCTGGATGAATCGGAATTGATTATGGTATACTAAAAATATGTATATATTTATTATTTGAATTTTTCTTAATTATTTTAAGAGAAAGGTTTTAAAAAAATTCGATCAGCAGGTACTATGTAAAACTAACACCTTTAAAGTTTAATGGAATTATTTATTTAATGTTCAATTAAGAATTTTTTTTGTAGTATTTGTAAGCCGTAAAATTATTAGTTGAATGAATTTGCATGAAATTATATGGTATTAAATTATTATTTCTCTTATGCACATGAATAAACTGTCTAAATAAGTGGGTTTGATATCGTTTCTGCCAAATTCTTCAATGATAATCAGCTAAAAAAAATAATGACAAAATCATCTTGATGTAAAGTATTCGGTGGTATTTAACAAATCGCCGACTGTTTGGCTGATTTATGTAATTAGAGTCTTAATCCAGTCTTATATTTTCATAGATTACTAAACAATTAAGAGTCCTCGTTAGTTCAATTTTTAAAAATTAAAATTAGACTCATGCTATTAATATTTTAAATTTCCTGTCGATGTCAGTTTTACTGATAAGGTTGCAATACAAAATTAAATGCATAATTATCAATGGCGCAGCGATCGGGCATGGGCAAAGAGGTGCGGTTATCTGCTAATCTTAGACATAGACACAAAACGCTGGAGCATTTACGTTAATTTTTTAAATAAAATACGACGAAGGAGCAAAAATAATGCCTAAATAAAATAAATAAAAAAACATCGACCTCCGCTAACTTACTGAATAAGACTGAAAGCAAAAAATATTATACCACAGGCCGTTACTTACAGCTACTAAGCAATTAGGGTTGTATTTTTGAAAGTTAAGTAAATCATCAGCCTTGACTCCTCGATAGACCAATTTTATGAGTTCTTCGTATTCATAAGTTTACTGGTTTCTAATAGAGATCAGTCAACCGATAGCATTTTCACTTAAATGTACGTAAATTTTTAAGATTTTTTTTTTCGATATGGCAATTGCATTGTGAGAAAACAGTTAAATTATCTCTATCTTCATCTGCACCAGATTTCATGCAATTTTCTGCATCAGATACTCGGCTCTAAGATCTTGGCGAACATTTTCCTTCGCCAACATCAGACCTTACCACTTGATTCCCGTCTCTTCGGCAGCCCTATCACATGTGAACGAGATCCCGCGGTAGTTAGTTATTAAACGGTTGTCCATCTTCTTATCAATGGTAGCGAGGCACGTTCACTGCTGTATTTTTATATATTTTTTAATTAACCGAAAAGAAAGATGCTTAATGTTAAGAAGAAGGAGGCAAAGAAAATTAGTAGGGGGTTGGACAGGATTTCCGATTGCATTTGTTTCCCACAGTTAGTCTTGAGTTATAGGTTTCATGTCACCTTCTCTTCAGTCTCTCTTTTTGTAGAACAATTGTGAACGTGTTCACGAGATCACCCAGTATCTGAGATACGGGGTTTTATTTATTTTTTCCTTTTGAGGAAACAATTTGTAGCTTCCTCACGTGCGCAACGGGGATCTTCTTGATCTCCTCCCCTTTCTTCCCATAGAGACGTATCTAAACCAACCGTACTTAAAAAAACATATACTTGTTTGTTTGGTTTTGATCCGATCCAATAATTTTTTCTTTATTCATTAAGAAACTATTCCAAGGTAAATGAACCGATTCCTTTTTTTTTTTTTAATGTCTAAGAGAATGAAGAATAAACGACTGGTAATGAAGATAAAATTCAACAAAGTGCCACGTTCCAAGTTGATTTAACGCACACTTTTTAAAATCTTATGATTACAACCATTACTAAAATTACCATCAGCCTATTATAACTTGAAAGTTTTGGGAACTGCATAAAAAAGAATATGTCAAGACAATGATCAGTTAATAAATGGAACGAAACTTAAACAGATGTATATTTATCTGGATAATTTAATGAAATGTTTTGAATTCTAAATGATTTACTGAATTATTTCTCCGTATTTGTATCAACGAAGAATCTTAACTAGAGACACGTACATTTTCACGACTCCATTTGCGATTGATACCCATAGTTTAATAAGGCCCTTTGATACTCATAGATGTTTTGATACTTGTTCTTTTTAATACCCATAATTTAATCGGCCTTTTTGATATCTATAGTTTAATAAGCTTTTTTGAATTAAGATTTTATTTGAAGGATTACTTTTGAAAAGTTTTGAAACTATGTTGCATAGAGGAAACTAATAATAAGCCCAGCGCGGCAGCGTGTTATATAGATTAGATCAAATCGGATCCAACCTTTCAAGATACTTGGTGGTTATTGATTAACAGTTCTGAGCAAATAAAATATTCCTTAAATCTTAAAGATAGAAATAGTGAAGGACTTCTTTGAAACGCAACTATTTTTAATATTCCGAAGAACAGACACAGGATATCGTGTCAGTTCCGTGTCAGGGTTTGAGTTAAAAGATAATGATATTGAACATGCAGTTCATGAATGCCTCTGTTGATGAATGATGAAAAACACTATAATGTTGATGATTGTCTAAAAAAAAAGTGAGAAAAAAGTCTGTCATGCCTTCTGTCTTTGTCACTTGCTTCTTTTTCTTCTTTCTGTCGACATTTTCTTTCTTTAAAAAAGAGAGGAGAAATGAATGAATGAGAAGAGAAGAGGAATTAAAGAACGGAGAGAGTTTTTTTTTTAAAAATTGTTATTAACGGATCATAGAAAAGCAAAGGAGCATAAGTTTTTCCATATCTCACAGGATTTAGATAGGGAAACTGACTGATGTAATAATAATCAAATATCTCCCTAGATATTCATGTCGATATTTTAATAATTCCTTTACAGAAATATTAAGAACCGTGTATTGGGTTTTTCCTGAGGCGTGTTAATTGATTTTTACAAATCATTCTGGAATACAGCAGGATTGGCTATTAATTGAAATTTCTTTGTTTTGAGAAGCAACATCAGAAATCTATTTCAGCACCCGAACTTTAGTAAAAGCATCGAATTTGTTTTCGATAGTTATATTATTTCGAGTTCTTCGAAAGGCATTTTGATTTACTGTTTCGACCACACTTGGAGCAGTGCAGAAAGTTAAGAAGACCAAATCATACCTTCATCCTTTTTCAGATGCATCAATAATATCTGCCAGCATAAATAGTTAAGAAAATTATTTTGTAATAAAGCATTTAGATAAAAGTTGTGGATGAACGAAGATAAATGTTAGTTAAAAAATTTATCTGTAGTTAATTTTTCATTTCATTATACGTTTTTTGGAATTTAAGACAGGAGATATTTCAAATAAAAAGGTTTATTTTCCCCCCGCCAAAAATAGGGTTCATAAGCGAACAAAACGAATCACCTACTCCAAACCTGTTCTTGAAAATAGAATAATGATAAAATACGGTGAGATTCGATGATGATTTGATAGCTTTTGACTCTGTACAAATGAAATAATAAAATGGGTTGAAAAATATCCTTTTATAATCACCAGAATAACATTTTATTACAAAAAATATTCAATACAATAATTTAAGTTGAGGGCTACTTAAATGCTTATCACTAGTTTATAAAGAATATTTACAAATTACTTCTTTAATACGATTCAAAGTGTAAAAATTAATACAGACAATTCACGTAGTTGAATATATTATACTTTTATGATAAATTAAACCTTTGTGTTCAGAAAAGTAATTCGATGTATAATTATTCATCTAATACAAGGGCTTGTTTATTGATCCGAAAAATAAATAAATACAATAGTTTATGTTGAATTTAACCGAAAAACTCATCTACATCTTCTTACCACTCTATAATTTTCATAAAGTTTTTTAAAAATAAATAAACGTCAAAATGATGCACCGTCTTGAATAATACCCGAGAGGAGCCATCCGAGTGCAAAGGGTTAAAAGTTGCTAACTATTTAACTAAATATATATTGAATTTTTAGGAATCATTCAAAAATTTAAGGCAATCTTGATTATTTCTATGAAGACTTTTAATATCATTTGTTTGTTGATATAGAAGAAACCTCTATTGAAGTTACCAATTGTTGAAAGTTGTTACCAGATATTAAATTCCTTTATCAACTTAGTAACAATTATGTTTCTCTAAGAATTACTTAGTTTCTCAATTATTAGTTTCAGCGTATATTTTAAAGCAAACAATTTTCTCTCTTTAGCCATTAAATCTGCTGTTCCAAGAGGCAAAATATTAACTTTTCTTGTATACTGAATTTTACAATTTTGAAATTAAGCCAATGTTCAGTCTGAAATAGTTTATGTATGTTCTGTTTCGAACCTAAGAAAACCCTATTTTGGGAAAGATTTCTGAACCATGGTCAAATATCACCTCTGTTCTTTTCAAACTTCTGCTCCATACAAATGGATGGTCATCGGCTTAGACCAGACACATAAATGCTATGTATCTGGCAGAATCGAGCTTCGAATTTTATACTATCTGGGACCGATGCAAAGACTTCCAGGCTACAGTGGCCTTCAGACAAATTAAGAAAATAAGAAGAATTACTCTAATATAAAATGTATAAAATTTCATTTTATTTATTAGCTTGATAATAAGTAGCATTAAAGCGATTCGTTAAAATGACGCTAAAACAATTGCAAAGAATTAAAAATACAGTTTGTCTCGTAACTTTTATGCGAAATTTCTTCTACAGCCTTCTACAAAAAAAAAAAAAAAAAAAAAAAAAATCTTTTACAAAACGAGACAGGCGAAGAAAAGAAAAAAGAAAAGTTCATAATCTAAATATTATTATTATTTACAATGGTGTTATACTGCAGTAACTACAAATTTATACTTAGGAGAAGGTTACAAAAGTTCTGTTGCTCCTGAATAAAACAATTCTCCCTTCAATGAAAATTCGAGTACGCTGTCGTTCCGACATTTCTATGAATGAAATTCTTTCCTTTCGAATGCTCGGAGAAAAATGTCTTAAGGCAACGGTCGGCCTTTAGTTACGTGAGATGTTTCTCAACTCACATATTTTTCTTCCTGTAAGGACATTATTATAAATGTCACGCTATTCTAGAGCATCTCTACCGTTGAGTGGAAAATAAATTCTATTTTACCATGGACGACTGCCATATAATGACATTTTTTAATGTAATGCCATTGAATATAACATATCTCACTGTATTATCTGAATTGATTCAAAACATAATTTTGAATCCTCTAATTTCTCTTTGATCGTGATACTATATAATTCAAATTAAACTATACTTCAAATGTAAAACTAATCAGTGTTGTGAATTACGTACCTAGTCATATCAGGTCCTGAACTGAAGCGAAGACATAGTAGCTTTTAAGTCTGTGTTTAAAATCCTTCATTTCTCAAAAAAGTTTGTTTTAATATTGTAAACAGTCACTTTGTTATTTCTTACTCCGTGATGAAAGATAAAATATTCTCGTGTGAAATGTCTGCATAAAGGTTACAAAATTAAGATAGTGAGTGAGCATTTATAAAATTCATAGCATATTTTTATTCATTCTCCACTTAAAAATTTCCTTTTAACCCTTTTATATTTTCTGCATTCAATTCTGGTCTGTTTTTAACCACTATTTTATGTGCAACATTTGTGAAACATATAATGTGAATCATGTTAATCATCTGTTAAGCTATAATATCGTCGTTCGAAATCATGTGAAATAGTCTGCACGTGATTTTTGCATTACCTAGAATAAAATTTAAAACAATCACATCAACAATTCTGTTTGATTAAAAACATAAATAGATTTATATATCTGAAATTTCCAGAAATTCATGATTGTCAGAGTGAAAAAATGTCTCGAATTATTTTTATCTGAAATCGATTGAAGTGAAATTCTGATTTCCTTTTTCTGACAATAACTTTTAGTTTTTACTTTTCCGTATACGAAGTATACAAAGAGAATGTATCGTAATCGTGAAAAAATGAAACCTCGAGATTTTGAAAATTCTTCATATTTTACATCTTTCTGAGTCCGAAAAACGCATTTTGGGAACTGTGTCAAACTGTAACTTTATCTATCTTTTGTCTATAACTTAAAAACATTTTAAGGTAGACGAATGAAATTTATATGATTTTGAACACCAAAATTTCCAATTTCTGTAGATTTTGAACGAAATCTATTCAGAGGAAGTCTCTTTGTCTGGCTGTCGGAATACAAGGTAACACTATAATTATCAAACAAAAAGAGCTAGATGGATAAAATTTGGAGTATAGATTTAGCATCTAAAGTGTAGATATCTGTAGAATTTGGAACCATATCTTTCAAGGTATTGATCATCTGTCGATTTGCATTATTGCATGCATATAAATGCAATAACTCAAAAATTCAATAATTTGATTGAATGTAAGTTGGCACATGATTTTGTGACTACAATTGTAGTTCTGAGTACCGATTGATATCAATTTTTGGTTTCAATTGGTCTGAAAAAAAAGGTGCCCAAAATACATATTAGGTTTTTTGGTAGCGATTAATCACATTGGAGCGATTAATCGCCAAAAAAATATCGCCAACTCTTTTTGTTCTGTTTACTCGAATTGCCTTTCATTATAATCAGTGTTGCAGAATTTAACTAAAGTTTCATTGTTGAAGTCTCTACAATCCAAAATGTTGCCAGGAAAATTCTTATGGGGTTACTGTCATTTTAAAATTTAATTTAATTTGTTATCTATTCCATCCATTTAGATTTTATGATTATAATCCTGAAGAAAACTGGTTGACCATTGTTTATAGATCTAGTTAAATTACTGAAAAATGACGACATAGTTAATTGTCGAAGTTTCGCACTCTCCAAACGGTCCTAAAAAACAATATTTGAGGACATGACCTATAATTTAAGAAATTTTATTAAAAATTTTTTATCCTCATTTGAAAATAAAAATAAAAAATTCAATCGCATGTTAAGAAAAAGAATGAATCCAGTACATTTTAGAATCGAAAGTTGTTTTCTCTATAGAAAGGAATTATTTGATTCATCAATTCTAAAAAAGATTTTACGATTTGAATCCGGAAGAGGCCATCGTTTACAGAACCAGTTACATGATAGAAAAAGTTGTCTGCGAAACAACTAATTTCATAACTTTATTACCTATAAAAGTCAGCAGCAAATTCATTTCATTTCAAGATTATTGTAAAGAACTGTGTTTTTGAATCCACAAGATGTAAAAAATTACATTTAATAATTCATATACTTTATCTCAGAAAAGATGTTATGTAAGAAGTTGAAATCCGAATCAAGGCAATAAAACTTACGTATTGAGTAAATCTAGAAGTTTTAAAACAACTTGTTTTGCCACGATAATTTTTCTGCTTTTGGATTAATCAATAAGAAATGCAGGAACATTTAAAATTCGTTTAATAAAGAAAAAGGCTGGCTGAATTTTTACATCACTGAAAACCTGTTCAAAAGCTACTTAATATTTACAGCTGTCGTTCAGCTGTCGTGACTTTGTAAAAGGGTTTACAAGGTTGGTTGTAAACCATAACTTGATTGTCAGTACTGAAAAATATTGGCGTAAAACGCAATAAAAAATATTAGTAGCAACGGGATTTAAACTTCAGTCACAAGCCGTATAGAAAAATATTATATATTTTGATTCAATTTTGAGAAATTTATTTAATTTTCGTGATGTAAAACAAGGCCAAGTGTCAAAGAAAATCTTCTCAGACATAATGTACATATAACATGCCAGCTTATTTATTATTGAATATATTTTGTGGTAACTGAAATTGACAATTTAATTGAGGGTTCTATTTATGCCTTGTGATATGAAAGCTGTTTCGTAGAATAAACTTTTCATATACGAGTTGCAGTCGGAAAATGGTTAAATAAAATATTTTATTTATATAAAGATTCTATATAACGTAATTTTGTCTTTCAGGAAATATCTTAGAAAATTGAAAGGATATTTCTTTAACGCATTGCTTTTTTATTTAAGTGAACACATTTAAAGTGCAAAGATATTTATTGTTTGAACCTAACATTGAAAAAAAGTAACCACTGCAATTGTGAAAGGGTGCAGAAAAATAAAATATTAATTTGTTAATGAACAAAAGGAACTTGGAATAAAGAAGCAATTTTTTTCAAATTTTAATAAAATGCTTTAAATCAAGATGTCAGTTTTGCAAAGGAATATTGCAAAATATTTTAATGACCCTCAATATAAGAAAGCTGCCAGGATCGGGACCAGGACTAAACGTGGAGATTGCAAAAGAACATGAACCTGCATTTCTGAAAACTCTACACCACTGACTAATTTTGCAGATTTTTAATTATTATTATTATTCGCTTTTTATTTATATTTGAACATACATACATTTGAATATTATGCGATTTTCAGACATTCCATGTCCATCAATTCGAGTCAAGTTGGATGCTTTGAATCTGGCAATAAGCAAAAGTGTTATTGAAAATTAAAAAAAAAAAAAAAGAAAAAAAAGATGCTTCAGATTTAGCATTAATCAAAAGCGAGATACCTTCTTAAGGTATTTTATTTGTCGAATCTCAATTAGACTAAAAAATATGGTGATGTTATAGAATTTATTTAAAAACACGTAGGAATCGGAACAGAAATCCCATCAGTGTATATATTCGTTCACCGTTGTCTGTAACCTAGGCGGAGTTAAACGTATTTCTGCTGTCTTCATATGGGCCTTATCGAATGCGAAATCCCATCTTCTGTTTTGATTTGGGCCTTATCGGATGCGAAATCCCAGCTGCTTGTTTGGCATTTATCAACAATATCAGCAGAGGGCTCCAGTTCTGAAATTTGATTCTACAAAAGATTTGTCGTGTATATGAGTCTGTTACCCATTAAATCGGACTTCGTGGGCCAAACTTTCTTTCGCTGGAGTGTTACGAAACATTGTAAAGGGAGCGCCAGCTCAAAGGACGTCCTCGTCATCCGCCCGAGGCTCAAAATTATGCAAATGATACTCGTGTGGCTTGAAAATGGGACGTTCATGTAACGAAGCTAAAACTAAGAGGAATATTTTAGTAACTCCTGATTTTAACCCGTGATCTCAATTGTGATAGGGACTTTTTGCTTATGAAATCTTGCTGTAATCTGTCCAGGAATTTTAGATCTGCCTCTTTTAATTACACTCCTCACATTTATTTTTAATTGAAAAAGCTAATAAATGACATTGACAACTGGAACAATTAATAAGCTGTTTAATTCGAACATATTCTGAAAAATAAAATCCAGGATTGCAAATTTAAGAACATCGTCTGAATTTTAAATCTCTGGAAATAAATGCCAAGTGAGTGTATTTCAGCTATGTAACTCGGTGATCATAGAATCTAGAAGTAGCGAACTTGGAGGACATGTACTTTTAGATAGTCACTAATTACTAAAAAAAGAATTTTTTTTTTTAAAAATCACCTTTTAAAAACATTTAAATAAAACTAATATTCGAATTTAATAAATTTTCAATGAAAGCAAGAATTATCATTCTAGTCCTACAATGTATATTTTTGTATATTATTCAATAAAATTTCTGTAAATTTTTATGAATGCATGTCAGGTATAACTGAAAGTAACTTTTTTTTATTTTGAGATTAACTTTCTAAATAAAATACATTAATTATAACATTCATAATCTAACTAAAATTCCTTTACTAAGAACTGTCAGGCAAAAAAAGTGCAGATATTATTTTTATTAATAGAATAAAATTAAAATTTATTTGAATAGAAAGTAAAATTGTTAGGAATTGAAAAATCCAACAAGCACAATATAAGATTAAAATTAATATAATTATCATTTTCCTAAGAAATATGCTTAATTATTATGTTGTAAGATGTAGAACTATTTAATTTTATTGTAAAAATAATTTTAATAATGTTTCAAATTGAACGAAACTATGAAAACTATTATCATTGTACCACAATCTTTAATGCTTTATTTTCAATATTTAATCTTTTCATTGTGGAATTATATTTACTTGGACATTAATTTTCAAACAATTTTTTTTAATGGCATTGCGGTCGGAGGACTGAAGATTCAATTTGAGTTTAATTTAATTTATTCATATTTATTTTCCGTTGAGGGTTCGGTCAACCAGAAATCAGCTTTGTGTGTGATAGGGTAGACGATGAATATGTTGTGGAAATCAAATATTCATTCATAGGCGTTTTGCAAATTCTTGGGGAGTGAGGCACCCGTTCATGTATGTTCAGCGTAATTTGGTCAGAGAGATATTTGTAAAGAGGTACCATAGTAATCCTTGAGTAAATTGAAGGAAATAAATAATTATGAAACTAAAAAACAAATCGCCACAATACTGGTTTTTTTGTTGTTGTCGTTTATTGCTATGTGGTAATTTGATGGTAAGGTCTGGGCTGCGGAACTGGAGAGCTCCAAGTTTGAAATCCAATTCCTTGAAAAAGCCATCATATAAGTGGGTGCGGCGTATGCTAAATCCATTGGGAATATCCTCCTTGCTGGTAAGGCTCGGAAGCGTGGGAAACGACTGTGCCATCTCGGGTGCTGCCTCCGTCGTTCGAGCCTTTGGTTCAAAATTGCGAGGTCCATTTCAAAATAGCTCTAGTGTTGTTTCGAAATGGGACATAAATATATCGAAACTCATTAATTACTGAAGCAACTTTCCATTTCAGTAATTCATATTTGCTATTTCAAAAGTTCTAAGCAATTTTCACTTATAAATTAAAACTCAACTTTGATGGTAAATCGAATCTAAAGAGACATAGGTCTAAAATTTGAGTCATGCTTATTGGTTTTCAAAGTGGCAAATATAACTATTTAAAAAGTTTTGCCTACGTTATACTTATGTATAAAAAGTTCTGCCTACGTTATTTTTATACATAAAAAGTTGTACTTACGTCAATGATTCCAGTGAAGTTTGACTGATTCCTTTATTACTTTCAACAAAGGCTATTTGTTATTATAAATCAATCATTTCAGGGAATATATTCAGAGGCTGTCTAAATCCTTGAAGTTTTATAATATTATCGAGAGTAACTGAAGCTAATAAAGTATTCTTCGACAACTAGCTCCTTTATTGAATTTTAAAACATTAAATACATAGTTGATGAAAATAAGAGAAATTTATTTCATTTTGCAAGATATTCGTCAACAGTTCTTTGCTTTATACATTTTCTATTGTACAATTTTACCAGAAATCGGCACTTAACAATAAATCCGTTACAGGAACGAAGAGTGAATTTGAAAACAGCAGTGATAACACAAAAGATAACAAAATCTTTGACTTTGTACCGCAAACGGCATTGCAGGCTATAATTTCTTTGAGCACCTAACCGCGAAGTACTTATCACCCATCGGAATCGACAGATATTTCACTGGAGCGAAACATAATCGTAATTAAACTGGCTGAAGAACAAGCCCTCAACTGTTGTATTCTGGAGTAAAATTGGAGATAATAGGAATCGATTATAGAGGAGGAATAGATGTATGTATTTTAAGTGTGATAGGAAAGGATTGAATTATTGTAACCCTGTGGTACATAAAAGATGAAAAAAATGATGATGGTACATAAGGATGAGAAAAGGCCTATTTGAAGCAGATAAGCATAATTATTTGCAGACTTCATGTTTGATTGACATAAAAATATTGCTAGCTTTTATTTAGTCGGATTTAAACAAACAGTGTGGCCCGATATAAATTGTCTCTATTCAGAGTGCTCTACAGTAAAATTGACAGTCATAAGAATGCAAAAATTCGGTGGTGTACTTTTCCGAAATCTGAAATAAAATTAGCATTGGGGGGGGGGGCGTCCGAAGTCGAAAGGAGTCCTTTGAAATGACCATTTTCATTCCAACTAAAATTGGTTGTTTTCTGAGAGGTTATGATCTCTGAAGGATTTTCAGATTTGGAAGTTAAAATGGTTATAATTATTCCAATAAGTCTTAAAGCATTCTTTCTAACATAGAGGATTTTAAGTCTTACCTAATTGAAAAAATAAGCAAAGTTTTAAATTTTTGAAAGAAAATGCACTTTGTGTTTGTTTGGATCTTTCGATTTTTTTTCAGGATGCAAATTTTGTATGCTCTAAGGTTTTTAAGAAATTTGAAAAGTAAATCCTTAATC
This sequence comes from Argiope aurantia, assembly GCA_026543865.1. NCBI lineage: Eukaryota > Metazoa > Arthropoda > Arachnida > Araneae > Araneidae > Argiope > Argiope aurantia. Next base: position 346,950 of record JAPMOR010125587.1, read on the forward strand.
AATTATTCAGCTATTTCGGTGGATTGGGCTATAATATCATCAGTTTTTCCCCCTTAAATATTTAACTACTGATAAATGATTTTGTTATTTGCATTCTCCATCAAATGAATGGCTACCCCAACTATTTTTCTGATTTCCAGTTTTTATATTGACACCACACTTCTATACGTTGGTTTAAGTTCAGAGAAATATCCTTGGGAGTGTTAGTTATTATTGGAGAAATATTATGTGTAGAGTCATTTGATAAGAAACACTGAAGATAAGTTTAAGTATTTTTTTTATTAGTGGACACAGATACAGAGAACATAATTACAAAAACATAAAAAAACAAATACTTCAACGGACAAATTCAAATAATATCTGGCCACGATATGTGCCAGAGCACGATATGTGCACGATTGCCATGAGCCAATCATACGAACAGTCTACCGCAGTTAAGAAGATTTAACGGTATGATATTGAATTATCCCAACAGGACATAGATAAGAGATCAAAGTGGCGAAAGTGGATTCTAACTCGATGTTTAATAGCCCTTTCCGTTTGAATCTTTTACCTGGCTACAACGTGAACCTCACTTTTCTCTTCATACAGAGAAAGGGAGTATTAATTTCATCATCAGAGTTGATTTTGAGTGCATCTCCTATTTGTTAGCCTTCTTTTCCCCTCTTTTCTCGTAATAAAAGATCAAAGGTCAGAGATTTCATTGAAAATGAATGGATAACCACTTCAGCAGCTCAGAGATGAACAAAAAATGAAAATGGACAAATTTTAAAATGAGTTAAGTTATATCAATTAAAACTACTGAATAAAGTTTAAATATAAAGCGATTTCTAAAATTGAGACATCTGTGTTTAACATCTTTCAGCTTTTAACGTTATAAATTTATTAAATTATTTTGTTAATATTTAAAATTCAGTTGAGAATTAATTTATGCAACGTTAACGAGATATATTTTGTAAGGGATAATTCATTTTTATTATGAAAATATTGTGTAACAATAATTAATCCTTTTAAGCATTTAATGAATGTGGTTTTTCTTTCAAAGCTTTTGCCAAAGTTAAAACTCAAGGTCAGGAAATATTCATGTTTTGAAGAAAGAGCGCCAATTTAGGAGTGTAACATTATCCTCAAAGATGAATAGTAAGTATCCTAAAAAGTGATCAAAAGAGTATTTTACTGGTTTAATCTCTTTATATTAAGACCAACAATAAACCATGTCATTTTGATGCGATGACGTATATCCTTTGATTTAGATCTTTCCTCTTGGCAAAAGACCAATACAATTTATAAACCTCATATTGTGTAATATCCACATTCTTCGAGTTTCCAAGAAAGTTTCTTTTTCTTCAAGCACTTGTTTGTTAAAGATTTTGAAATCTTGCTACATAAGCTGAATCTTATACTGTGCAGTTGCTCTCATTTGAATCACCAACATTTTCACCTTTTAAAAATGATTTCATATAATCTATTAATCTGTTAATAAAGTTAATACCATACAACATTTTGACTTGAAAACATTTTTAGTTAAAAAGCTTTATCGAACCCTGAATGTTTTCAATTAATTAATTCAAATGAGATTTTGAACATTTTTTTTGTATTTGTTAGACACATTTAAGTAAAGTTGTTGAAAAAAGTTTTAAAAATGCGTATTGCACTTTTTTTGCACCGCTTTTGTTGAAAATGTAAGATGTTAGATAAACCTGTAAAGCTTATTTAATGAAATAATGAGTTTTTTAAAATCGTATATGTGGTGTATTTAACATAGACATTTATATACATTATATATAATAAAAAATAACCTTACCTTTTTGTGTAAAAATATGAAACAGTAATAAAACTAATCCTGATAGATACTCCTGAATTATTTTTTTCTTTTACAATTTTCCTTATAATCCACATCATTTTGCATAGAATCCAAGACCTGAATGTTTAGTGCATTATTTGTATATCTTGTAAATACAGTTTCAAAATGTTCTCTAAGTATTATATATCAATTATTTTAATAAAAAATTTCTTAATCCAAATTTATGTTTCGTTGATTTGAGGTATTTTCTCGCCATCACCTGATTTTATTGTAATCAAATAATAATTCATTTTTTAAATCAAGGGTTGATTTTTAGCACTAAATTTCATGATTAATTGATTAATTCAAGATTTCTTGAACTTTTCCTCCTGCATCTCGGACTAATATACTCAGAAGTCCCAAATATACCCATAACAAGATAAAAAATAATAGAAAATCATGCAATTATTAATGCTAAACTAAAATCTTAATTTAATGCATTTATTTGTAAAAAGCAAATTAAATGCTTCAAATTAAGATGCACTTTTTTCATTATTATTGCTAACTAGAGCATTTTTTAAATCAAGGGTATTTAAATCAATAGATCATTTGTAAGTGACACTTCGGTTTGAAAAGCAAATAGAACAACGAATCCTTTCGAGATTTTATTTATTTTTTTTACGTTAGGACAATAAACACATTATTCAGTCAAAGAAATTGTCTTTGTTGTCTGAAACACACACAATAGAAATTCATTGACATTAAGCACATTTTGCAACTCTTCAAAGTATAATGTAATTCTGACTAAAAACACATTTCTGCTCTCCAAATAATATGCGCTTTTATTTTAAATGGCAAGCTATAAAATATATTTCTAGAGTTGAATGAATTAATAGCCAAAAAACAGGGAAAAAGACATGATAAACGAAAATGTAAGACAAAGACTAGAATGAGGGAATTTCCATAACATAAAAAATAAGAAGCAAGAAATTACATTATTATTTATTTCCGCAATGATTAAATTCCCACAAGAATCTACTGTAAATTGATAAGTTAACGAAAAATGAGGAATAGTTACAATGATTTTTTTTTTTTTATCGAAGATAAATTCACGAATTTTCTAAATGCTTCTTAGCATCTGCTTGGCATAATACATAAGTTGTAATTTATTTTATTCCATTCATTTTCCAATACATCGCTGATCATTATGACTCCTATGTATTTAACATCAAATTCTCAGTATTCGACTCGCTGTTGCAAAGTTTAATCATCAAACCTATTTTAGAAATTCTGAACAATGTCTCTATAGTTGTAATTTCTTAATTATAAATCTTGTAAATCGTCTATGTAATTGTATATCTTTCAGTTTTACTGTGAAGGGATGGAAACTGCTAATAAGTTAAAAATTACCTGATTGCTGGAAATCGTAGGCTATGTTTTCACCTAATGAAATAAAGGTAAAGGTGTGTTTCGAATGAAAAGTAATAATATTATTGTTTATATTAATATTTAGTTTCTTCTTTGTGTTCTAATTTGATTTATTTAACTATATTGTTTTATTTCATATCTATGAAAGAAATTGAAAACCTGTTTTATCAGTGTTTTACTGTTCCGCTGCATCTTAATATAATTTCTACTTCAACTGCGAGAAATTATTTTTCTAATGAAATGATAATTAGATGAAAGAATTTTTTTGCTAGAATTTGACAGCAAAATATTCTCAGGATCTGATATTGAAGTTTAAAAAAATTATTTATTTATTGAATAAATCTACCGAGGCTATACTCATATAAAATGATGTAATAAATTCGGCCAACAGGACCGTTTGGACTATTAAACGCAAGCTTTGAAAGCAAAACGGATAAATGTAGAAAAGTGAAAACTTCATAAAACATGATATCAACAAAACTGTTGTCAAGCGATGTACGACGAGAGTTTATGCTACTGGAATGCATGGTTTACATGATTAGCTTATTCTTTAAAATGAATAGATGATAAAAAAAGCGTAATTTTAATTATAAGATTTCAGCACTTAAAAAACAATGGAGAGAGCTCTTTCAATATCTAGGTGGGGATTAAAAAATAGCATCTTAATACTTTAATACTTAGTGAAATATGAACTCCTTAATATTAAGGCACCTTAATAATATATATGGCACCTTAATATTAAGTGAAATCTGAAGAGAATTCCGAACAGAACTGAAAAAAGTTTTTTTTTCTTTTTTTATAACGTACCAGAAGCCGAAATGCTCTTATATAATTAAGAAGTAATTAAAGAACTCTTCAATCGATCCATTATATCAAATATATATAAGAACTTCCGACTCTTGGTATTAGGACCTGTGTTTGGTTTTATATGACTACGATAATCAGTTCAAACCTTAAACTCTTTCTTTAAAAAAATCTAAAGAAGGCTATTATAGCAAGATATCATTTGTTCATATTCTACAAGGGAAAAAAATCCACGAGTTGATGACATTGGGAGAGGCAAGCAGCAAAATTTATCTCTGCACTAAAAACCTTCCACTCAATATAGCCACCTCTTTATATTGGTTATTTAACTATTATGCTCGGAATTCCAGATATAAAAAGTGCAGCGAGTACAACCTTGTCGATCATTCACAAGACGTCCAAGTCTGTCAGCACTAATGCTTCAGGGTCGTTTCTTGCCCACGCAGAAAAGAGCTCACTTTAATAAATTCTGATTTCACCATCCGAATTAAAAATAACAAAAGGTTAAAAGCGTACCAGAGAGAAGGGAAGATGAATAAAATAGGATCAGTTCCGGATATACTCTCTCGAGAAGAACAGCAAACAGATATTTTGACAAGATGAGGTCTGATTTTCAAAAACCACCAGTGGTTTTAAAGCAAAGACGAAGATGGACGAAGGTTAGAACAACATTCGAGAAATCCTCGAGGGTTGGTTTCCTTATTGCGGATATAAGAGTAATTTGATTCCGACTATCAGAGAAAGACGCTTAGTTGAAGTTAATAGAACAAAATGAAGTTTAACTTTTTTTTGAACAAGATAAAATGCCTTTTTATTCCTGGCAGTTGGAATAAAACAAATTTCTTTATGCGAAATATCATAAAATCAAGGAGTAATTTAAAGTTTAAAACAGAAAACGAAAACTACAAAGAGAAATATGCACTTTTTATTTCAGTTTTCATGATTATTGTATTTGTCAGTTGATGTATTTGATTATATTAATGCTGAGTATTTGTTTTTACAAGCATTTATTCCTTTTTTATCATACTTTTGATACTGTTTGAATGTTTAGAATATATATCTAAATTTTAATAATCTCTTAAGGAATTTTGATCATTTATCCATGCATATTATTTAGAAGGATTTTAATAAAATAACAAAAAAACTAATTTTAGATGTTTTTCTTGAAAATTGAAACAATTTTTTTTTTTTTACTATAACGCGACATTGAATGGTAAGAATAAAACAGGAAAACCTCGAGTACCAATTACTAATTTAAAAATTTGAATTCTTATTCGGATTATATTTTATAATTCTAATATACTTTTTTGTTGGTTATAAAAATATCTATATTAGAAGTTGTTATACTTTTCAACAAATTGAATTTTTAGATAAAATTAACAAATATTGAATTAGTTAATTAAAATCAAACACTCGTTTAATTACAAAATGTTGATAATTTTTATCGGTTAAAAAACGATGGAAGTTTGCCACCAGTCGAAAGCCAAAACATACATAATTTAATAAATTTCATTCCTCAAGTGAATAACTTATGCTTTCAGTAATAATTTATAGCATTACTATACTTGCATATCATACCTATCAGTTTAGAAGAAACACAATTCTTTTCAAATGGAATTTTTTCCAAGGAAGGATGCAACCTTTCTAATAAATCACATTACAAAATATTTATATTCTACAGTGATAAATAAAACTATACATCTTTTTTTTTATTTAGTCATTTCAAACCCTATTTACAATTCAAAAGAAATATATATTTCAAAAGTAGTTCAGATAGAATAATCATAACAATATTCAAATAAAATCTGTGTGACTAAATTGTTCTAATGCAAAAATAATAGGATTATTAACTGCCTTTCATTTTTTATAATCTGAATAGAGGAACTCTTTTTATTTTGAGATTGTGCTGTCCCACTGATTAACTAAAGAATGTATAGAACACTTGCGGTGTTTGGAATTATATGAAATTTTTTAAAATTGAATTACAGCTCCTTAAAATGGTTTAATTTCAGCTTATAAGTTACAGGAGCTGTAATTCGACGCTCGTGTGAACCACGGTCACGACAGTTAAAGGATTAAGACCAAGTTATGCGATTAAATAGTTCAAATACAACAATAACAGCAGCTTTCAGCTGTTACTCATTAGTAATCAAAGAATCAGAAATCTGTAATTTTTTATGCAATAAATCTTAAAATTCAAATAAAAAATACTGTACATGAGAGAAAGTTTATATTTATCTCTATCGTCATTAGATAAAAATTGTTATTCTTTCTTATTATTTCTTCTGGTTAAACTCATCCACAAAGAAGTTATCCTCTTTTGTTGACTCGAGATAATTTACATAATTTCCAAACTTCGATATTATATAAAAAATAAAGGAAATTAATCAATATAAATTATTGCAGTTCACGCCAAGCAGTTATCTGCTTGGCTTAATGAAGGTTATTTAAAATGATGTTAACAAAACTCTTCATTACTTCAATACTCCCACGCAATTATCAGAAATATTCAAAAAGTAAAGGAATAAATAATATAATCTAGGCAAATCACGCATTCGCATTAAATCATTTACTTTAATTAGTATTATCTAAAGAAATTCCGCTCAAGGGATTATTATTTTATATTTTGTTTCATGCAGAATGAGAAAAGTAGCAAACTAAAAAAAATAATTGGTCGTGATTCAATGAACGTATTTGAAAGGAAACGATACATTTGATTTATTTGCGATTATTTAATAGTTAGATTAGCCAAAAAAATCTAGAATTTTGGCTCTACTCCAAGATGTGTTCTCAAAGTAACGGGTTGTTACTTTTTATGTATAAGTAATTAATTCATTTTTTTTTTAAAAAAAGAAGAATTTTATTTATAATATTTAAACATGGCCTTTGAAAATTTTTTCTTGCCAACTTTCATTATGCTCAAAATATGACTACCTAATATGATAATTGTAAATGAATCAATCTAAAGAAAATAATAGTTTAATATATTATTTTTTTCTTTGTCATCTCTTCTTGTGTTTTATTTATTTTGAATTAACTGATTCTCTCTTTATGAATTATTTTTATTTTTATTTAATTATTTCTTGGATTTTTCCCGATCTCTGCTCATCATAAACCTCACCGATAAATGCCTTGGGTTCTTTATATAGTATATACCACCAAGAATACCTCAGATATGGGCATGGGAAGTTGCAATGGGAAAGTTATATGAAGGGTCGCCGCATGTACTGCTCGTAATAGGCGTCATTATGCTTTGGTTACTGTATCTGATATGAGTCGAGGTGTCTCTCATTCAGTTCACTCCGTATGTTATTACAGGGTGAGTTTTTCCTCTTTACAGTTGAATGTATATTATACATCGACTTATTTTACCCAAACAGGTCTAAAACCAATAAAGCTTGATGTGGTAGACAGGCGTGCATAAGAGGAAGACATTGGAGTAATAATTGTTCTTCATTCTACTACAGCTGACTCAGTCACCGGAAAAAAAAGTTAAAACAGGAACCAATCAATAAGCATAAATAAATAAGAAATATCAGCTCACCTGTCCAGACAGAAAGTAAAAGAATAACAAAGCATCTCATGTTTAAAGTTGTAGCTCCAAGATGGGCGGCGTTATGCATATAATCTATATCTATCTATACTTATAATAAAGCTCAATGTGTGTGTGTGTGTGTGTGTTGGCGCTCTACAGGCCAGACCATTCAACATACAGCTACCAAATTTGGCATGTGTATACCTTGGAGTCCGGGAAGGTGCACCTGGGGGTTATTTTTTCGAATTTTTAACTATTTTATTTATTTAAAAATTAAGCGAAATTTTGACGTGTTTCTGCTATAACTTCCGAAAATATTACCGCACAAAAAATATTTTTACATGAAGTTAAAGATCAAACATTTATCTTTTAGATGATACTAATGTTTTAATCTTAAAATTAAATTTCTATTTTTAATGAATTTTAAATAAATATTTTAACTATGTTTTTCAATAATTTTTTTCGTAAAAAATAAAAATTAAAATTAAGCACGTTTCGCATACATGGGAAAAAATAAGATTTTTTTCAAAGTGTTGCCATCACATTGATTAAAGCTCCAATTAAAAATAAATTAAATCTTTTTGGAAATGAAATCTGTAAAAATATAATTTTCAGCACGTTTCTGTAGGAAATGAAACAAATATGAAATATTATTTTTTCTAAAAAATAAATTCATGAAAAATTATTTTATGATCTTTCACACTCTCTATATAGGGTGTTTATTTAGTCGCAGACCCATTTTGATGTTTAATGACTCATAAAATAATGAAGATATAAACAAACGTATGGCATTTATTGATGGAATAACTCATATATTTTCCTTTTCAGGTTCGAATATTTTTACTTTTGTAAATATCGTCTGCGCGTGTGGTTAATTTCAGATAATTTCATTTTCAAGTCTAAATATCTGTACTTTTCTAAATATCGTCTGCTTATTTATTGCATTTTTCTCTCTTTTGTTTTTGGCAACTATTGAAATGTTATGTTTACTTTTGATGTGTTTGTTCTATGTAGTACTTTTGTATGTGATGTTTTATTCGAGCGGATATTAAGAAGAATGCATACACCACAAGAGAAAGCACAGATTTTATGGTGGTCATAGAGTTAATTTCCAATTAACTAAATCATTGACTTTTAAAAGTTAATTTCCAATCACTTAAACTGACTGATTTATGAAAATTTGAATATCACTATTCAATAAAAAAAAGGATAATTTTACATTTTCCATCGATCGCTTCAAAGAAAATACGCCAATCAGCGCGCAGGTTTCTCAAGATTAATTGGCTTAAGATTATGAAAATGTTGAGTTTTTCTAAATTTTTAACATTCAAAACTTCATAAATAAGTCTTAGTTGATCATGGAAAATAGAAACATTCATTCATTTATTTAAAATTTGGTGTGTCCAGAATATTTATCAGAATATGATACCTTACTGTATTAAATTTAGACATCATAATTTTTCAAATATATTTTTAGGCAGGAACAAAATATTATTATTGATTTCATTTCAATCCTTTTGAAAGCAAAACTAAAAACTGAATTTTATGCTGAATCTCAGAAATGTTTGTTCAATTATTGTTCGAGATATTACATAAATTATGAATTTAAATTATGAATAAATTATGAAAATATTTTGTAGTTAACATAAGACTTAAATACCGAGCGATTCTGTTTGCAATACTCACATTCAATAATAATAATAATAATAATAATAATTAATAAATAACAATTAAGATGATAAATAAAATAAAACTCTTGGTTTTATTAAAAAATATCTTAATATTAATTGCAATTTCATCATTTACATTTTAAATTAAAGTTGAAGTTTTGCCGGAAATGACAACAAATTAGCAATATATATATAGTAAATTTAAAGAAACGATCTAAACAGTATAAGTTTGGTATGACTATCAAAATTTGAATATTATAAATGCTTTGTTTGAGAATCCTTTAAGAGACCAGTTACTTAAAATATTTAATTGAAAACTGTAGCGACGGTAATACTGGCGTACCGGCTGGTAGCCAAAGGCGGCTAGTATCCAAAAAAATAAACTATAGAGTAACCATGCTAAAATTAAAAAAAAAAATCTGGTCACTTTAAGATTATTCTTAATGATATGATTCATTAATTTGAAGGCTATACATTTATTTTATATTTCTTTCATGTCTCTGAAGAAGATATTCATGATACGGCTACTGTTGTTCCAAATAAGAACTTTTTACAATGCTCTGAAACTATGACGTTGCGAATGTTGATAAGGGGAATATAGATGTCCCTGCACAAGACTTGGAAAGGAGGAAAAAAATAATGCCTCTGGCGCCATTTATTTTTTGTACACCACTGTACTCACTGCACCAAGATCGAGATTAGAGAGAAAGAAAATTCAACTAAATTATACCCAAAGTAATGTACAATAAGCACCTTTCAGTGTTCAAAATGGTCTTTCTTAAAAATTAACTTAGTTAGTTTAACATTCCTTAATTTAAACCCGAAATATTAGAAATTTGTTCGATTTTTTTCCTTTTATTTTTTCCACATTATTTCAAGTTAACTCCATATTCTGTTCCATATCCATATAAATTTTTCCATTTCATTGTACCTCTTCCAATTTTAAGCAAGTAGCAGTTGCTCAAGTTTAATCTAATAAATTTTTCAAATAAGGATCTTCTGTATTTATCCTGTGGTTATTTCATGAATTTGATATTCTCTTGATAGTTTTTTTTTTTTCAAAATAGAAAAAAAAATATTTATCGGTTGTAGATTATATAAAGTAAAATTCAAAATGAATTATTTTGACTTACGAAGCAATTTAACCCTTAGAACCTTAAATTCGATCAAACGGATTTATAAAATTTCTCTGCAAACATCAAATTCTGTACAATAAAACTCTATTTATATGTACTCTACTTAACCGAACCGTTTTGAGAAGGAAAAGAAAGTAACCTAAAAACAAAATCTTCCTGATTAAAAACGAATGAAGATAAACTGATATTTGACATTAGTTTACTAACATAAAACTTTGAACCGTAGAACTCTCAACTATCTAAATTCCATTCACCCGGCTTGCTATCGCAAAAAATTTCAAGATTAATAACAAGTAAACATCGAAACTACTGAATTAATATGTTCAAGCAATGGTATTTTAATATTGGATATTACTGTGCAAAATGTCAGTAGTTTGTGTTACAATGTTTTTACTACCATTAATATATTTTTAAAAAAATTCATTTTCCACCCTTAAGAAATAACCTTTGTTTCGCCATTTATTAAACTTTTCGGATCGGGTGCTTCAGATCAGAATTAAACCTTGTCGAGGCCCACAGGCAATTTCGGGCTGTCTTTTCCCAATCCGAACCATCACAACCAAATATCTCTGAAATGACAATCATGGGCCACTTTAATTTGGTCTTAACATCTTGCAAACAAAAAAAATAATTTAAAAGTAATTTTAATTAAAATGAAGAAATTTTTTTTAAATATCATCCAAAAATTTTAGCTCGAATTTTGCCATGCTTATTGGCTTTTAAGTAAATAGATCAGCAGAAAAAATCTAGTGATCTAGAAGGGTGAAAAATCATGAATAACCAGCGGGAGTACCCACCACAAAACCTTTCACGTACTCTATAATGAAAATATCTCCCACCCTAAGCCGCAAAAAATTATGGGCCTAGTAAGGCAAAAAACACCTTGCGTGACGCATAATAGTTAAGAAATATTAATCTTTGGCGTGAATCTAATTGTATTACTGTATATATTGTGTGATCCTTGGCAAGAATTTTTGTGATGAATCCCAGGCATGCGGTTAATAGTATCCGAAAATCGAATTTGCGTTTTAGATGCGTTTTCTCCAACCACTTGAAACCATAATTTGATTCATAAATATGAGAGCAATGAAAAAATCATATACCAAGTTTGATATACTTAAGTCATAGCGTTTTGAGTTACAAGCTTCTGAAGGTGCAGACTAATATCCAGCCATCGTCTGGTTGAATTTGGCTCAGAATTTGATAGGTGTCTATACTATAGATGGTAAAGCTGTGTACCGAATTTTATTTACAAATTTAATGTAAACATACAACAAATTTCACCTATCTAGCTCAATGTGGTTTTGAGTTATCCTTGTCACAGACAGACAGACAGACAAAAAAACAAATATAATGCCAAAAATGTGTTTTTTGAACTCAAGGAGATCAAAAAAGTGGAGGTTTGTCAAAATCGCGAGTTGAATTTTTTGACTTAAAAACGAAAGTAAAAAGTAAAAATGTCATGAGAATAATATTCTTAAACAACATTAAATTTTCTTTTGAATAAGTTCGAGTACACAGTCGTACAAGTAAAGAAAGCCCAAAATTAACTTACTCTGAAAAAGTCGTACAAAAAACCTTTCCCCCCCCCCCCCTAGACCTCTAACCCTCCCGACCCAGTTTATCTGTTTAATTATCCACCTCTGAAGCCTAGTCACAATTAATCTAGATAATTGGAACTCTTCTGCACATGAAAATTTTATATAATTTACTTAATTCCATTTTTAAACAATTTATTTACTTCTATAAAATGTTTTACAAAAGCAAAATAAAGGATATTTGTAATTTATATTCCTCTATGTCTATGAGAGCAATCTGTGTGCTGGAGAAAAAAGATAACAATTGCTAGTTTAAAATTTCTTTTAAAGTGATTTAAATGATGTTAACGAAACAATCTTGCATTTAAGAACACCTACACACTTATCGGAAATATCCAGCTGATGCAGGAACATAATAACCAACTCAAAACACGTATTAATCCTAAATCATTCACTTTTAAAAATAAACTCCACTAATTGGTGTCATCGAAAGCATATATTATGGCGAATGATAAAAAGTTTTTAACTAAAATGTATTAGCAGCTAGAGATTTGATGAATGCTTTTGAAAGGCAACGATAAATTTCAGGCCGGAAATTGGTATTGAGCAGTTGACCCCTCCATCATGTTTTCAGGGCCGGGGTCCCTGTTGAGGAGTTGACGTAGGGTCCTTCGTGTGAGCTCAGTCGGTTAATGAAACCGAGACTAGACCTCCCTTTGAGAGTACGCGAAGTTAGGTCAAGAATCAAGCAGAGCATCCTTCAGGTATCAACTCAGGGTTATTTCGTTGAAATTGGAAATACAGCTAAGTAGGGATTAATGAAAAGGGTAGTGAAATTCCTTTCCGATGTTTATTTTAACAGTTTTTAGAATGCAATTAAGGAGGAAGGATTTAGATAAAACGTTTCCTTAAAGCGTTGAGCCTAAAATCTTTTCTTTTTCCTTCCAATTCTAGCTTTCCTTATTTCATAGCACTACTTGATCTGAATGGTGTGAAGTTTAGCTTGTTGAACGTTGTCTAGTGGTTAAAATCCTTGGAGTATTTCTTGTTATTCATATTTTTTTTTCTTCTACTTCAATTGTTTTGTTTCATTTGATCGGGGTATCTGATTTAAGTGATGGATAAAAATTGATTTCCATTACTTCAAATTTACAATACATAAATTTCAATAATAAAAAGAAGATAGGTTATGAAACATAAAGAGAAAAGAAATTTGTTTTAAATTTGGAAGAGCATGGATTATTGTCTTTGCTATGCACAAGGTGACACAAAAATAAATAATTTATACACAAATTAGGATAGAAAGACATCTTTCGGTGCAATTAAGGGATGGAAATAAAGCCATTTTTTTATTTTTTTTACACGGAATCGGAGTTTATTGGTTGCATATGTTACAAACCACAAGGAGTGTCTGCAGTTGTCGAAGCACTATATTACATAGGATAAGCCAATGATTGAGGTAAAGACATATAAATGTTTATTGTGTCTTCTTTCATTCAAAATTTCAGCTCTAAGACGTGGAACCGCGCTATTCCATAACAGTAATCATTACTTCTTTTGTTTATATTTTTCCATACCATGAGAAATTGCTTAATTGCAATTGCTTTTGCATAATTTTGCGAAAAGTGCGATTTCTTGCCTGATAGTTGTGAATTGAGAGCGATAAATTTGACGTTTTCAAGCCTTTGTAGAAGTCAGAATATTATCCAGAGACATGAATCGCTTAAAAAAAAAAAGCAAAACCGTCTGTTGTTTTAACTTAAAATCTATGAAACCTACGAATTCTCGTTTCGGCCGGAAATAAAAAAAGGGGGGGGGGGGGTTCATTTTTAGTGTCTATTTATATAAATGAACTTTTGAATCATCTGATCTATAAAATTAAACGGCTTTTTATTATGCTTAGTTTTCGATATACATTTCATCGAAGTATGCTTCTAGCTCATTCTTCATATTCTTTTCCAATTTATTGTTTAGAAACAGAATACTTTAGTCAGGAGGATATCTAATATAGTTTTCTACAATGAATTGTAATCAAATAATATATTAAGTATAAATGCATTTCAAAATTACATCCATCTAGTTATATTTTTGGAGCCAACAAATATTATTGTTAAATAGGAAGTTGCGTGTCTAAGATGTACAGTGCTTTTCGTTTGGCGTTCATTAGCCGCTTCCTTCCCTCAAAATAGGGAATTATTCTGAGTTAAAATCTTACAACATTAATCAAATTTCATTTAATTAATTTTAATTAAATAATTCTGCGTGATAGTTAAGATGGATTCTTGAGAAGATCTCTGAAAATCCAAAATTATTCCACTTACTTTCAAACTTATTGGAAATAAAAAAACAACACTAACAAGCAATAAAAGAAAATATTACTTGAAATAAATGATAGATCCTTAAAAAATGAGTGAAATTCGGCTCTACAGCAGGAATGCGGCAACGGAAAACAAGTAAATATTTTCATCGAGTGTTTTCTATATTATTCCTAAAAAAATACTGGAACACTTAAAATTCGAATATATAATATCTTGAAATTACTTCAGTTATCGGTTCTATTACTAAATAAGGAAATCTTAGTATCAATTTATTTTCATCAAATTCTTCCTTTATAAAAACATTTTAAAATAATGAACCAACTTCATTAATTCATTTATTTCTTGTGAACTAATGAAATAGTTATAAAATTGTGGACATTATTTTCCGAAAATATTGTCAAAAAATATCACGTGTTTCTTGTCCAATTTAAAAGCAGTGTTCAAAACTTCGATATTTTTTGATCTTGTGCGGAAGCCCTTTCGTAGTAACTTCCACCATCCTCATTTAATTAAACCATACAGGAGCACTTCGTATGTACATTTATTTTTAGAAATATTTTCCTTAAAAAGAAAAGGAAACATTTTTTTTTTGATGATTTACTTTGCTTTCAATTCATTAATTTCTTGGGAAATATTGCCATGATCATAACCTTATCCAGTCAATAAATTAAATTAAATGTTCTGCAGCCTAGATGCTTTTCAGTCTCGCCTGGAAGCAACTTCGAAGTAACTTTTGACATCTTCATCTAATTGAGGCATTCAGGTGATTTACAACCTTACAAATATTGTTCAAGGCAGACGTTTGTATCAAGAAATCGTGATTTTTATCACCTTGTGTAGTTGGATTCATTTAAAATTGAAGATTATATTTTCTACCACTTCTAAATTTGTTGTTAGGACCACACATTGCGTGAAGCAAATTTTGATCTTCATTAACGTTAGATAATATATTTTTGTCATACTTTTTAAGAAGTAGATGGAATTAATTAAAATAAACCATCATAAAAAACGTTTTATAACTTATAATGTATCTCCTGAAAATGTGATGTTTGATTATATTGCTATAAGTCCTAATGTTATACTAAAACTATGCTTAAATGTGTCGCTATATTTTTAAAAAGACCCTAAACATAAAAGTAAATGTCAAATTAAGTTTTCAGTAAATATATTTTAAGGGAAAAAGAAATATGAGAGAATAAAAAAAATCTATTTATCAGAAATTTATTGGCAATTATTAATGATCAATCAAACAGCAGAATTGCGTAAGGACGATTTTGTGAATTGATATCTATTTGTCTTGCCGTACTTTCGAAGATCTGGTGGAAATCACTAAGCAAAAAGCATTTAATTAAGCCCATTTCACAGTGTTTTCAAAATCATACCTTACCATGTCTAGGGGACAAGCATCATATTTTATTTTAGTTGTCATTTTCCTTAAAATTTGCTAATCTGAACTCCTTGAGAAAACAGCCAATTTTGAATAAGTTGCTATGATTTACAAAAAATTATAACATGAAAAGATGTTAAATAAATTACCATATAAAACAAACTGAGTATTGACAAAAATATTAAAATCTGATGAATGTGCCAGAAAGTTCTTCCGAGAAATAATTTACATAAGTAAGATGTAAAGAAAACTTATTGATAAAGTGAGTCAATTTACAAAATGTCGCGGGTACAAATGTTGATTTCATGTGATAAAATATAAAATCTAGATTAAATTTCATTTAATACATATGGATACAACATACGGTAATCAATTCTTTCTGTTGAAATATATTTTCACTTTTTTATTGATACTTCTAAAACAGATCCCTTACTCTCTTTTAGAATTTGTGTCCTGACTTCAAGAGGTATCATTCAAATACTGAAAACGAAAACTCCTGTCAGATTATTTATATAACATTAAAAATTGAACTTCTTTTTAATTAAAATCACTCGCCATATTATTCAGTTATTACGAATATCAAAATAGGCTTACATTTCTGAAGTTCTGAGAAGCTCGGAAATGAATTGCGTTGCTTAATTAGCGTAATAACTTCTGGAAATCCAGATAATAGAGTCAGTGGCGTAACAAGGGAGCAAGGGGAGAATAGGTATCCCGGGTGTCATGTAGACGGAACGTTTGTGCGCTCATTGCACTTTTAAAAATAAATTTGATAAGGGGACAAGTAAGTAATATAGTGTCCATGCGTCATTCATAATTTCTATATCAGTTATGATGATACAGGCGAGGGTAAAAAATTTATAATATTACCCGATTACAAATACCCCTTCGCTGCGTCCATCTAATAACCGTCCGTCCAATACGTCTTCACTGAATGGCATCCATACAATCCTTTGGATTAAAAAACATACATTAATACTCTATACAGTAGTGTGTGAAACTTAAGTCAAAAAGTAACTTTTACATCATACAGCTATGAAATTTTAGAACAGTGTTATTTGCGACTATTACAATGAAAAGTCAGTTCAGCAGAAAGATCATACATATGCAAGAATCTTTACCATGGCATTGCAAGTAACATGAGTGCTCACAAAACGCCTAGAGTTACTGTGGGTAATGCAATGCAGCTTAAAAGAAGGAGGGGAGTAACAGTTTTAAGAATTCTCTGCAAATGAAAAGTGATATCGTTAGCTCAAAAGGTTCGCAAAAGCCCATGAAGATGCATTTACACAAAGTAGAATTATAAAAAAAAACTGGAAGAAGACGTAGAACATAGAAGAAGGAAGAACATAGTTTGACGAGTATTGCTAATAAGTTTGGAAAATGTTTTTAAGCGCTTGGGAAGTGTTACATAGTACAGTTATAAGAATAATTTAATGGTGGAAGGACAAAGAAAACAACGGTAATAGATTATATATATTGCCATGTTGACGAAAGGAGATCAAAACCAGGCAGCTGACAACAATGTTCAACATTTGCGGTTCAACATTGCGGTAACAGAAAGAAGAGTGTCCCAGTCTACAGTGGTCAGATCATATCATAAAAGTGTTCTATTCGCCAGTGACGGCAAACCATTGCCGGCACCGTTTACAATGGTGCAACAAATACAGTTTGGATATCTCTTCATTGGAATTGTGTATTCTTCACCGTCAAGAGTTGTTTTTATTTCACAACTGATTATGATGGCAAATTATATATAGAGAGGCAGACTCGTTCGAATCCCACCAACATCATTGAAATAAACTGATGGGATAGTCATAGTATACTTGTATGGTGAGGCATATTGGCGAATGGAAGAATGGAGTTTCTCAATTTTGATAGAGGTTCGCTTCTCAGAAATCATTACTGTGATATAGTTATTCTCCCCATATGCATCTCTTTCGAAGTACCTTAAATCCAGACTCCGTGTTTATTAACAGTAAAGAATAACCACAAAGATCTCTTGCTATTCAGAAGCTTCTGAAAACTGAAGATATTCATCAAATGTAATCGACCAGCGTTCTCCCTCTATATAAATCAGATTAAACATATTTGGGATGTTTTGAGAAGATTTCTGCGGGACGATCGTATACCCCAGAAATCAACAGATAACTTAAACACGTGTTTATTGAAGAATGGTTCTCTTTCATCAAGAATTGCTGGATAATATTATTTTGAATATGAACAGACGGTGCAATGCAATCATTGTAGTTAGGGGAGATCATATCCCTTAAGGACTTCTCTTCTCTTTCTCGTCCAAACATTGTTGTTTTTTACCACTGCCGTTTTGTTTATAAAACCTTTTCCTGGTTCTTTCCTTCCCTGTTCCTTCTTTTTCTTACCAAAAATTTGCCAACCTTTAAATACTACGTTGTGCCTCTGTAACGTGATTTTTATGCCTTCAAGCTTAATTTTTACAAAATTCAGCAAAATCAGAAATTTTTTTTTTAAGTTTTGCAATGTGATGTACTACGCTTCAGCACACATTATTGAATTCATTTGAAGAAAGAAAAGGAAAATACTAATTAGAATAGTTTTAGTTTTCCTCTCTGTTTTCATTTTAATTTGACTATCCGGTTTATAACATCTTCTGGCGGAAACAGTTTGATTAGGATGAAAATGCCATGTTAATAAACTCTACCAAATTAGCAAATTTTTCCGAAAGAACCATTTTCAATTGAAATACTTCATTAATATTTTATAAATGATTATATTTATATAACTTTTTTTTCTGTTTATCATTAATTTAACTCTTTATTCTTATTTTTTAACTATGCATACAAATGGGTTTAATTATACATGTACATTTTTTTTTTCATTCAGTTGTAAAACAGTGGGGAATGAAAAAGTTACAATCATTTTTGCTTACAAAAAGAGCGACGAAGAAGCCGAACTATTTTATTTCCAGGTCTTTCGCTTGCAACCTATTCCTATTTGAAGCAATGTACGACTGTCAAACCCCATCGCGTTCCAACAAGCTGATATCTCTCCTTGGTTTGAAACTGTAAAAAGGTTGTGTGACAAGTTCTAATTAAATTCTAATCCAGCTCATTTCTATCCAAATTTGTCATCAAACAGCGGGGGTGAGGAGAAGGCCTTGATGGAAGTTTTCTAGGTTCAGTCTCTAAGGTTAGTGAAGGGGGGAAAGTAAGTGAAGATCATTGAGTAACCGTCGTCTCAAGGTCTGATAACTGTCAAAAGGCTTTTTGATTTGACGTTCTCGGATCTACTTTATATCTCTTTAATAGGTATTGAATCCAGTAGTGTTTCAAAAGAATTAGTTAATTTGGTTCCAAATCGCAACATGACGTTCCATTGCTCTATATTGATAATTTTATGTATATTTGAAGTTAGAAAAAAATTTAAATGATAATTTATATGAATAAACTTTACTATAAAGATTTTTGTGGAACAACTTTTTCCTAATTAAAAACGTTTTTGTTTCTAGTCACTGATAACTTGAATTGAAAGTTTGTCAAAAATACGAGTGATATCTGTATGCGTGAATGTCGTAATTGTGGTAACGCATATTTTAGAGTTATAGATAAATATTTCTGATGTTACACATATTTCAAATTAAAGTTAGATTGCTTTTAACAATATATTAATTTTAAAACTAAATTCTCTTCAAATATATTATTTTATTTTAAATACATTGGTGTCATATTAGGCTCAATTTACCTTCCATTACATTTTACTGGGAATTCTGATAACACTGTGTATGCTTCTTCTTATTATCAGCATGAGGTTTGGTTAGTTTCTCAGGCTGTTATCTTCTGTGAACTCCTATCATTATTTGTAAAATCATATAACAAAAGTATTATGTAAAATTTAAAACTCTTCTTTAGTTAAAAAAATTAGTTATTCAGGTATAAAATATATTCAGGTGAGGGAAAATTCTATGTGCTATTCACATCATTTAACTGATAATTAATCATATTTATTGTATAAACCTGTGCAAAATCTAAGCATCTTACACAATAAGAGCATTTAATAAAACAATTCAGTTATAAAACTATAAAGGGTTCTCGAAAACTACCCCGTGATTTTGTCTGAACATTATTATTACTAATGTAAAATTATAAATTATTATCGCTACAAATCTCTGGGACATAATTTTATAACCTCACTTTCTTTTCTTTAATATCCAAAGCTGCCACTCAGGCGAAATTTCTTAAATATCCTTTGAGAGGAATCTCCTACATCAACTCTCTGAAACAAAGAAATGACAAAATTAGCAAAAAAAAAAAAAAAAAAAAATGCTTACTATTATTCTTTGTCAATGAAGATGGTAAATAATTTTCTGTTAATCATTAGACATCTCGAAGCGAAAACAATACTGGGAAAGTAGGTATAATTTTGCAATGTTCTGATTTGGCAAGAGCAACGATAATAACAAATTAGAATTTATTAAAATAAAATTTTAACGAGCAACGAAATTTGTGTGAATTTTCTAACAGCAGTTTAGTAGAAAATTCATATAGGTATTTTATATTTACAATTTTGCTTATAATTCCAAATATTTTGTAAATACAGTGAACCAATTTTCAGAGCTGAATAATGGTTAATTTCTTTTATTATTAAATGAATGACAACCGTATTATAAAAGTATATTAAAACCATATTTGGATTAGCTTGTGCAATGATTGTTTACGTAGATAGACGTAAGGTCATGATCAAACGTGAGAAGTTTAAGAAAGCTTTTTATGACTGTTGTTGACAAAAGCGTATCAATGCTTATAGGATTTCTTTTAGTAAATGCGTACGTGATTAAACTTCGCGTATCTGTTACTAAATCATTGAGTAATAGAAGATGAAGTGAGCTTTCAGTCTGGAATAATTGCGACATCGAAATGCCATAGCGTCTAGCTTTTGAAAGCTATTTGGTTTTGGTTTTATGGGTTTTTAGATAATTTTCGAGCTGTTGAGGCATTTGGAGGTTCACGTAATGGCATGTTAGGTCATCATTGTCATCAAAGGTGACAGTGGAATTAGAAAAGACTAGACCTTGTGATTGAGATATATAAATGTCAATTATACTTTTAATGGCATCGAGAAACATTTTTTTTTAGTTAACAATTCAATGAACGAAATGGTGACACATTTTGAGGAAAGGATTCCATCCAGTTCCGACATCGAAGAAGATAAAAAAAAGTAAAGAGACTTTTTGCTGAACGATTGCATGTTAAAAATATCCCCGTTAAGGAAATACATAAGGATATACATGAGTAAATAGAATAGAAATTTTAAAAAATATTTATGATTTTAATGAGTTTTTCTGAAGTCGATGGCTATCTTCAAGGAATTACGACGAAAAATCTAAATACTGAATTGCAGTAAAATAATTATAAAAGCAAATCTCGAACTAGATTAAATCTCCGTCTTCCTCAGATAGCTTTATCTTGACGGAGAAGGATATTTGGGCCTCAAACTGATCAAAGTGCATTAGTTCCAGTTACAAGAAGCCGATTTTGTCAGACTAGGGACAGGAACTTACATTCCTGCTATCACAAATGAAAGAAACTATCACCTATATAAAAATCAAATAGTTCGAAAAAAAATAACAGCATTCTATTTCATGATGAGAATTTTAGCATTTCATTGATACGTTCTAACTTGTAGTTCCATCAGATTTTATAAAATCTGACCATCATATGAGAAATGAAATTTCTGTCAATTTTGGTTTCGAATTGAAACATTCATTCAATTAGATATGTGTTAAATTCAGTCCGTTTATGCATATCACATTTTGTTATCTTCAGATGGAACATTATTTTTCTGTTCGGCAGGAAATATGCTACTTTTGTAGACCAATACTAAGGTAATTTTCATTATCTTGCAATACTGTTGCGCTATTAAAGGCATCAGAAGGAATTTGAGAAATTATGAATATTAGTTATTCTTAATTATCTTTAAAACTATTGAAAAAGTTGAAAACATGAAGATTGTTATAAATCTGAAATCCATTAAAAGTTTCTTCCCCAAATAATTATATAAATTCCAGCTAAGAATAATGAAATGAAACCAAAGAATTATAGAATTAGTAAAGATACTATCGTTTCTTCATGCAAACAATGCTTCAATTATTCAAATCCGAGTTTCCTAAGCTTTTCTACTTGTTATTTCATTCCAAGATGGGAAAAAAATCCCAGAAATCAATTAAGAAAAATTTTGCTATTATCTTGGCAAGCAAATTGGAAAATGAAGTATTAATAAATAATAACCATATGAAAAAGTAATTAATATAAAAAATATAACCAATTAATCCTTCTAAATCGGTTCTTTAGCAAAATTTTATGAAATCTTTTACTCTAAGATGACTAGATTAAATACTGTTATTCACAAATATTGGATAGTCTGAATCAAGAATTTCTTGGTCCAGTTTCCGAAAATCAAAGATTTTTTCATTTTGACTCCACCTTGGATTTACATTTCAGAAAATTCTTTTCCAGTCTAAGTTTTAAAACGATATGTCTGATTGATTTTATAGCTTTTTGTTTTAAGATAATAGCTTTCTGTTTTAAGATTAAAAAAATGGATATAAATAACAGTTTCAGAAATTTCAATTTTCCTTTAGAAACGTACTTTACATGTATTTCGTAAAGAACTCAACCGTGAGTCCTGAAGTCGCGGAACGTTTAAAAACTTTTTGCTAAATATATAGAGTGAGGCAATGTCTAAATAAATAAATAAATATAATAAATAACGCTAGAAATTGGCTTTTTCTGGGGATAATATCATCAAACAATTGGACAGAACAGCGGATGTCTTTGAATCGCAACGGTCGAACAGATTTGTGAAACTGAAACCTAATTAAAATGACGATTACATCACTTTGTGTTCAAGGTAAAGGACAGCTTCCTCGCCATTTACCCTTGCCCAACCTCTTCCGCAAGCGAAGATCCTGCAAGATTTGATTGCCATTCAGAAACCAGATCATCATTTCCAACACCCCAATGGTTAGAAGATTTAATTTGAGGACGCCTGATCTCATTTACTTTCTCCTCCAAGGACCGTGCTAATTAAAACTTACAAAAGATACTGACGCTTATCGAAGCTATCTTTCCACTGTTTGGACGAACAAAAAAACCATGTGTTGAGATCTCAGGTGATATAGAAGACGTCTTTTCTTTTAACTGGAGCTTGTTTAGAAAGTGAGCTCAGTTTGGTTTTTGTTACGCGAGACCGGTGACCTTTACAATGGATGGGCGAGGTGATACAAGGTTGGAGATTCAAAAGGTGGTTGGAAATTGACGTTCATTCACGGATCAAAGATTCTGCGGTTTCAATACTGCTCTGCTTTTCTTTTATCTTTGCATACGAGGTGCGGAGTAATCACTCGCTGATTCACAAAAGACTCTCATGGCCCGAGTAACACTCTTTAATCTTTTCAGAGAAAATAATCGTTGGAAACTTAGCATGTTGTGGTAGAAAGTGTTCTATAGAAGGGAGAAGAAAGTGAGGTTTCTTTTGAATAGGAGGTTCCTGAGGGATGATTGTGAAAGTTTAAACTGATCAAACAAATTTCTTTATGTTGAGAGGTATTTTGAAGGTCACGAATATTGTCTCTGCTTTATAAAGCTGCAAGTCTTTAAAAAATTTGAATACGAATTATTAATTATTTATAAATTTATCAGTTTTATCGTCTTGAAAACTGGTTACCAGTTTTATTAAGATAATTTCAAAAAAATGTTTTTATTTTTATTGTAAAAGCCATTAACATTTTCACCGTAAGTTTCCTTTTAGAATGAACCATAGCTCAAAAATCAAACTTTAATAATTATTCATAAATAATAAATTTGTTCGAAGGAAAATACAAATAAAGGTTTATACTTATCGTCATTCTCAATTATAAGATTCTTTTTATAAATACCAAGAATTCGATAGAACTACTTGTTTAAAACAATGGTCAGATTTTGAACAGTAAATTTAATTTCACTTTAGCGATAAAATTGATTTTCAACTCTATTAATAATTTTTGTAATGCTTAATTTACATATTAACAAAATAAAATTCAGATAATTAGATATTGGAGCATTAAGGAAATTTTACTTTTTTAACTTTAAGGAAACATAACTTTTTTCCCATCTCATTTCATATTAAATTTTTCAAAGAAGATTTCAGCATCACAGTCAGTTAAATACGCTGCAATAAGCGCTTTTAAAAGCTGTCATCTTCAGCAAAGAATTCAAAACATTGCGAAGGGTTTTCTTTTTTATAGGTCTATGAAAAGACATTCGGTAAATAGAAAAACACACTTTTAATCCTTCAAATTTGTTTGAATTTGTTCCAATAATATCTTGATTCGAGTCTGGAGCGGGTATGCAAAGATGGACCCTGTAATTTAGATTCATGGACGCTGATATTTGTGTCATCTGTTTTGTTTTCAAGCTTCTACTCCGCAGCAACTTAAGACGAATCTACGAAGGATTTAACATACCATCTGCTTAATTCTTTCAGGCATGGTGGTCGATTCTTTGAACATTCATATCAAAGTATTTAATACATAGTGGTTTATTTCCTGAATATTCATCTCAAAGTATTTAATGCTTTGTGATTCAATTTCTCAACCACTTAATGAAGAAGATATATTTTTAAACTTTAGAAATATACTTTCTTCATCAAGCCGTTGATAAACTAAACTAACATGTATTGAATATTTTTATAAAAGAGGTACATAAAATAAACCACCATGCATTGAATATTTTGATATATGTGGTTCAGGAAATAAACATCCATACTTGAAAGAGTTAAGTATATGGTGAATTCAACGAAAGTAGAATTGGAGTTCAGGAATTGAGGTATTATTAACTAAAATAGCTAATCTGCGACACCGCGTTTTTATTCTTACGAATAGTTAAAGTGTAGTTATAATTCTGACGAATAAGTAAAAGACAATGTGAAGAGGATGGATCATAGTAAAATAGAATTATTCTAAATATAAGGGTCAAAGGTATGTTGACTATACTGTAATAAATTTGAATTACGATGATTCAATGTATAAAATCAAAAATTTACAGAAACAAATTATAACGTTTATTTGGTGAGTGTATTCTAATGTATAGTATCATATACTACTCACGTCAAAGAGTAATAATGGATTGATGAAATTGTATTCTATGAAATTCGGCCTTAGGATTAAATTAAAATTCATAACTGCTACCTTTAACCCAAGAGCCCAAGGTTAAAACGATTGGTTTCCCGTTTTACAAACTTTTGAACAAAAAACTAATGGATGGTAAAAATATGCACATAAATATGCTTTATTCGTGAGAATATGTGAAGTGTAATACAAAGTTGTGAAGGTCTAAATAAATGCCAAGTAAATGTTTGATTATTACGGAAAATTTCCGCAATCCCAACGAATGGTTCAAAGATCAATGTTGCTCTGTTCCAAATATATTAGCCTTTACTTTCCGAAGTCGTGTGAAACGTAGAGGAATTTTTCGGAAAACCGAAGAAAAAAGAATACTTCACAAGATTCCTTCGGTTACCTTCTGTTTGTTACAATTAGTACTTTCCTTGTTTTCTAGAGGTATTTATAATGCAATATTCCTTGTTTTCTAGAGTATTCTACAGGTATGCGTAATAAATAAAGGCAGTTTATGAGAATTTTCTGGCAGCGATTATCGCTTTGAAAAGTAAAATTATTTTACAGCATCTAAAATGTATTTCAACGAATTGTTCTTTAACGTATAATTTTACTTAATTATTTAAGTTTGATTTTCATCAAATAAGCCTAAAAAAGTAATTCGAACATTAAGTTAACTGAAAAAACTGATAAATTAAAAAACCAACACCTTCAAATATTTTTAGTCACAATTATATCAAATTGAATTATCCGAACAGATGTCCTTAATAATTTATTTATAGGAACTACAATAACAGCATAAAAGACTGAAGTAAATTCGAATCAATCGAATTTGTAATGAAATGACACAATACAAAGCATTAATTATTTACAAAGACAAAATTTCAATGTAAAATTTGTCTAAATCTCTATAAAATTTGATGCAAAATTATGTCACTGGAAAAATAAATAAATAAAAAAATATCGATGCATTTGTTAAGGTGTATGTACACACTTGAAACTTCGAAAATCGTTCAAAATATCGAATATTTTTTTATTGCTTAATAATGTTCTCTGATCCGTTAGCTTTCAAACGATACCAAGATGTTGTCAATATTCGAAATATTTATCCAGTTATAATTTTTTTTCTTGAGGTGCTTTTATTAAAAACTAGTTGCGGTGTTTTTAAACTCATTTTATGAAGAATGATATTTTTCCACTATGTTGCTTCATTCAAACAATCATAACTCAACAAGAAATGAACCAAATACAGTATTTATATATCAAAATAATCTGTATGAAATAGCGGATGTTTTGTGCCTCAACCAAAGTTATATTTATAGAAATAAATTTTTAATAGCTGTTTAAAAGTTAAAATTACAGAAAAAATCGCGCTTTTTCCATTCATCGTTGATGAAAAAATTGTTTAAAAGAAACTATACATTTTTATAACGTGTTTGAGGTAGGCAACATAAAGACTAATATTAGGCATAATTTCCAACTAGAATTGTGTGTCTGTATAAATTAGAATTTAAGATATCATGTTTCAAAAAATAGGCTAATTAGCTCATTAAATATTATTTAGTTAATTAAAAATTAGTGTAATATGGTTTTTTCTCACTGAAATGAGTTTAAACATATATTAATAACCTACTGTGAAAAAACTGGATTTTTAAAGTTAAAATTTAAAAAAAAATCTTCAAGTCTGTACGTACACCTTAAATACAGGTACCTTCTAATTCTCAAATTGTTTTTGTGCATTGTATTTGGAAACCATTGAATACAGCATTGAGTATTGAATTTTCAGGAAAATTCTATATTTTATTCTTTAAATAAGATTGCATGAATATTGATATTTTTAGTATACAGAAAAATCCGAAAATAAAAATAATTCTGATAGTTCAGACTTGTAAGAGAATTCTAGAAATGAAAGGACTTTTGATATTATCCTTTGGTATCTTACAACTGTTTGAAACTATAGCGCTAATCAAAATTTTGATTATTCTAATTTATATCCTAAATAACTATTAAAAACTGTATATTAAGAAGCGATTTACATTTTATAACAGGAATTATGTATTAATTTACCATAAGTTAAACATCTTATATATTACCATAACAAGTGAGATAAAGTCTGTAATACAGCATAATTTTCGAATTTCATTTTCTTTTTGGAGAAATGCTTACAATAAATCTGATCTATGAAGCTGTACATGTTAAGATTACTATTTATTTAAAATATTTGATTAGCATTAATTTTGCCACCATTTGGTATTAAGTTATTTTATTAAGCTAGAAAATCCAGAATAACCCATATTTGACGAAATTTCAATATACCTTTCAATAGGAAATTTTGATTAAGAAATTTAGTTGAAGCTTCTTTAAAACTCAAGAAATTCTTTCAAAATAATTATTTCATGTTCAAACATATTGACTCTCAACTGAATAATTTAAATATTTCTAAAAGTATTCCTAGTATTCCTCCACTCATTACACCTTTTAATTGTTTCATCATATAGAACAAGAATAAAAATTAGATAAATCTGCGGTAATTATAAGACATTTGTTTCATAATTTGAATGAAAATAAAATTTAAAATAAATTCAGTATAATTAACCTCTGAACATTTCTTCCAGAGCATTTAAACCTGTACAGAAACGTGTTTTAATTTAGTGGTGCTCAAAGCGTAATTTAAATAGTTGTGCCAGATTTTATTTGTTTTAATTCTTTCTTTGCAACATACCTGCCAATCGGAATCCGACCTGCACATTAACCAATCTACAGATGAGTCTAATGAACATGAAGAGCATTTATGCTGACCGCTTGCATTCATCGGCGCATCTTCAAAGAGTTATTCGGTCATTTAAATTCCGATCACAATGCTGCTTCCAGTGAGCAAATAAATTGTTGCTACATTCTTCCTATCGAAAGCGTTGTGCTCCGAAAATCTCACGATTGCTCGCAGGTCAAAGAATAAAAATATCGACTGCTGTCCTCTGGTGATAATCACTCTGGATACAATTAGTCGAGACTGTCTGTCCGGGACAATCACCTGAGATCGTTATCATTTCTCTCATTGTTTAATTAGCAAAGGATCTCAAGCGCTCAATATGTTCCCAGAAATGTCTGTGAGCTTACCAGTGCGACAGAATCCGCGATGAACTCTTCTGTGACGTCTGAGTTAAAAATACTTTCGGTGCAAAATGATTTATTGCCTTCGGTGGTCTAAAATGCAAATGTGGCGTTATGCAAGATGTCACAGAAATTGGCCGTTAACACTTTCTTGTTCGAATAGGAATTCTGTTGCAAAACTCTACACGAATTTGAATATACTCTGAAACTTGATTCAAAATGTGATTATTTACTACAGCACATAATTCTGTGTATGCCAGCAGAAAAAGTTTTGCGTTTTAAGTATCAATTATCAAGGATAATTTTGTGCAAGATGTTACAAAGTTGCTATTAAGACTGACCCATTTAATACTGGATTACTTTACAAAACTGTAGAATAATATAATTATCGGCGATACAAACAGTCTCAGATATGCTTTATGGATTTTTATTTATATTCTGTTTTATACAATATTCCGTAAAATTCCTATTTTATAAACATTTTGCTATACTAA
Organism: Argiope aurantia; assembly: GCA_026543865.1. Lineage (NCBI taxonomy): Eukaryota > Metazoa > Arthropoda > Arachnida > Araneae > Araneidae > Argiope > Argiope aurantia. The sequence goes on from JAPMOR010125587.1 coordinate 375,284, forward strand.
CATTTTTAGATTTGGTGTAAATCTAATAGATAAAGATATTATACGATATATATATATATATATATACAATTTATGAAACAATTTTATGAAAATATCATTGAGATATCAAAAAGCACCTTCAGCTGTTTGGGTAAGAGAACAGCGCTTCCTCTTTCTTACAACAAGTAACATATGTAAGGGATAAACTTAATTTTGAAGTATTGGTTGCCACTGATTTTGAAGATGTGCTTTTGAAAAACTTAAACGTCTATGTCTCGAAAAACATTTAGAAGTGCAAAAATTGATAAATTAATATTTCTTATTGATAAATATTATAGAACTGAAAAATTCAGGGAATTTTGTGGCAGTATTTAAAAAGTGTTATTATTAAGTGATTCTTTTTTTAAATTAAAACTTGATCGATTAAAACGAGCAGAAAATATCAATGAAAAATAAGTTTCTGCATCAGATTTCCGCCATAATTATAATAATAATAAAAAAATTTGGTAAAATTCTTGTTTTCGTAAGAGCATTAATATGAGAAATATGAAATTATAAGGATAACACTTCGAGGCACAATGATAAATTATTTACTTAAGCGTGATGCAAGTAGTATTAGCTATTCCAGTAGGAGTCAAATGTTTCCCCGTAGCATGGAATGTTAGAGAATTTGGTACTTTACAAGACAAGACATAATTAACAAGACTTAGACATTCCTTTCTCATCATATGAAGAAAATGTTAAATTTTATACCAGACATTCACAATCATAAAAAATCACCCAAATGGCACTTCGTTACTCTATGCCATTCCATTTTTTAGCTCATTCATTTAATAGGAATGCCGATGGCCCTGCCATGCCTGTTTCCTTTCATTCCGCTCTGTAAACGTTTTGATATAGTAGACTTCAAGTCCCTCCTCTTTATTCTCCAAGCCTATCCCTCTCCAACCACTTTTATACCCATTTAAAATGATGTTGAATGATGGAAATTCGAAAGGGTTTGGATTTCTAACATTCCATTGAGTGTCAAAGCTGATTGGCTTCCGCATTCATGCTTAGTTTCGGCGTTAAGTGGTCAGATTTTTATGGCGTTGAATGGTCGTGAACGAGCAGCCTTAGAAGACTTGTTTCCCATTTGATTTTGAAACGAAATGTTAATCGAACGCAAGTAAACTAAGCTGCTGCACAATTGAAGGGGCTAATTTAAGCATTTTGCAACCTCAAGCTGCGTTTTTAATAGGGCCATTTTTTTTTTAAATTGTAACTTAGTTTACATACTTCAACACATTTTTAACTTAATCTATACATTAATTTCCTAAAATAAAAAAATTAACCTAATATAATTGTGTGAAAATGTATATGTTTTATTTTTTTATCAATTTACAATGATTGATGTTGAGGTTGTACACAATCATATTTAAGTAGATGTTTTTTTTATAAATATTGTAATAACTTATGTAATGAAATAGATAAAAAGCTTGATCAATTATACTTAGCAGTGTAGTATTGCCTTAATATTTTACAATTTATAGAATTAGTATTTATTTACAAATCTATTTGTTTGGCAACTAGGTCAATAGTGTTATATTTAACCCATCTGCCTGTAATTATCCTCAACCTGGTGGCTAGGCAGCTGCCGAGTCGAATATCCGACACTGTGCAATAGTACCTATGTATTATTCAGATTGACGTTTTACAGATAATAAATCTTTTATCCATATTCATATAAAAAAGTGCAACATTTCCTTTCTATATTAAGTTAAGGAATTTATTATAAATTTTTCTCACTATATTCAGTTTGGAACTTAAAAAAAAAAATATGTTTTTATTTCGAATTATTTTATATGCTAGGAAAAAATTAAGCAAATTATCTGTTATTTTGCTTAATTTTTTTTTTCATTAGTGATACAAAACATTTCTCACAAATTAAAATTCCTTGAAGTTTTTCAAATTTTATTTATAAGATTTCCTTATTATCACACAATTTATTTATTTGTACATAATGAGCTATATTTTAAAAATTTGATACATTTTATTTCATAGATTCTGACTTCATAGAACTTGATAAGAATAAATAATTTGATTTTCTTTATTATTATCTTAAGTTTTATTACTCTAGAGTGTATGACGCAAATTTGAAATTAAAAAAAAAACTTGATAGAATTGTATAAAAGTGAATTTTCCTTTTTTTTTTCTAAAATAATAAAAGTGAGAGAGAGAAAATCAAAATTTCTCAATAATGACAGCTGAATAAATCCCGAAAAGGTGCTTTAATTTCAATTATTTCTTTAACTTACGCAATGATCCAACATCGTGTCCCAGGTTCATTTATTTTCTCCAAAGTGAAAGAAATAAATTATACCCTAATGTAATAATGCAAACGTGAAGTAATTTAAATTCTACCTTGCACGAAAAAAAAGAAAAAGTAACGACGAATTCTTATCATTACGAATCTTATATTAGCTACGTTCATCTGTAACTACATATTCGCAAAGACCTCATTTCAATATGTAGGCATTTCATTCTTCATATCAGTTGTTATTCCTCAGTTACGTTTATTTACTTTTCATACAAAGATACAATGAGGTTCAAGTTGAACTAATTCAAAACTCTGGAGAATTTCATGAAAGCGTGAACCAGTTTTGTGTGCCGCAATACGTGAAACACACTCACGTCTATTAATTAAAATGACCACCTCCAAACATGATTTTCAGATTTTATCATCATTAGCTACATAAGAGGGTGGATGTGCGATGAGAGGAAGAGATGGGATGGTGGTAAAGTTAATCTCATGTTCTTACTTTCACGTTTATGAAGTAAACGAAACGAAAACAATGCAATTGGCAAAATATTTGGTAGATCTCATCATTTCAGACATACCTAAACATTTCTGGAGTTACGCCTTTTGTCAATGCACACTTTAACATTAAAAAAAAGGGAAAATAGAAATGGAATAAGGAAATGCAAATACGATTTTGTATATGATTTTATCACCAAAATTATATTCCAATGCATTAAAATCTGTTACAATTTTTCGATTGGAAACTATAAATCTATCTCAAAAACACAACTAATTAGAAGATCAAATTTTAGTAACGATTTTTGCGCCAAAATTATGTCAAATTTTGGACCCAATTAATTTATAAAACGTAATGAATTTTTGATACTAAGCTTGTATATTTTTGAACTTAGTAACTCGAAAAACTGAAAAAATAAAAATGGATTAACCAAAATTCAAATGAAATTTTCATATGGTTTTATAACCAAAATCAGGAATTTGTGTTAACATTTGTTTTCAATTTTTCACCATGTTCATACTCTTTTGGTCTATTTATTTTTGTGTATATGGATATGATAATTCAAAAACATAAAAAAAATGGTTACATGCTTGCATGCGATTTTTGCACCAAAATTTTCTAAAATTTTTAACTGACTCAATTCATAGAATAGATAAAAAAAAAACACTTTTCACAATACAATGAATCGAAATGAAAACAAAATACATCACGAAAAGAATGCCAGAAATTCCAGAGAAGAGCCCTTTGAATTTTTAAAGGATTGAGGAATAATATTAAGTTTATACTATAGGAGTAATATGTCTTAAACATTTACTTTATAGGTTTTGCAAATACTATAAAAGCAAAAAAATTTTGGTTATGGGTTGGAGTATGAGAATGATAAGTCATTGTGAAGTTTGTCGTCTTTGCATAGCTAATCTGTGGAATTTGTAATCACTCTACTGAAAGTTTCACTTTTGTATACTATTATATTACAGGATTTAAGATAGCTAACTTTGTTACTAACGAACAAGTTAAGCACCAAGCCTATTTTGACGTCTTTTCTTTAAGATTGTCAATCACGAAAATTATATTATCAGTAAATAGGGACTGATGGGCCTGTATGAAAAGTACAATCATTGGTGACTTACTAGGTATGACATGAAAAAATACTGTGAGTGACCGATGATTAAAGCGGTTCAAACAGAAAGTTCAATATCAGTCACCGGTGATTGACATAGAGATTAACGTATGAAAGAAAGTAATAATGTTATCAATCGAAGTGAAGAGAAATTTTGGAAAAGCGAGGAAAACAAAACTTTCATATTCTTTAAAATCAGATCTTAAGAAAAAAAAGCTGAGATTTCGTCAAATTTGTCATCTAAAGTTTCCCTTTATCTATCACTTAAATCTATTTATTTCAGTAATTCTGAGCTTGTGATACGGATTACCACAAAAAAGTACGGATTACCACAAAATACGGATACAAACAAAAAAAATGAATAAAATGATTTAAAAAAGTTATCACTGAAATCAAAGGACTAGAAAAATAATTTTGCCAAAAACCAAAACACTACTTTTAAAAGAGAATTAAACCACCGAATGTAATTACTTCAATGATTGAATATATTTTGATCCGATCTTTTCTATCAAAGAATTTTATGTAATTATCATAGAATTTTCTGTAGTACAATTTTTTTATTAGATGTTAATGAATAGTATTGCATCTCGACAACATTAGAGATACAATGATATTTGTTAATAAAAATGGTAAAATTTTATTCTGGAGAATTTTTAACTTGCTTTTTATATATAGTGGGTTTAATCCAATTTTATATGTACTCAAAATTAGTTAAAGAGAAAGTGAACATAATGGAAAATAGCAATTAAAAGGGTTAAGAAGGGATTTTACAACATCGGCTATCTTTTGACACGAATTTAAAAATATAAAAAATGAAATACTTTTTTCCGTTACCAACATTATAATTGTGCAATTGGAAGATTTTCTGATGTGGAAACTTTTGAAAAAAATTTTAATGTTTAAAATCCTTGGAAAAAGTAGCCCATGTTTCCCCGAAATTAGGCCTACATAAGTAATTAGATGCAGAGAGATCTTTAAATATTTTTTAATATTTTAATAATAAACAGAAAAATAAAGAAAAACATCTTTTTAAACTTAAAGTATCTTTTTATTATAATTAATATATTGTTTCGCTCGTGTTCATGAGAATTATATCATTAAAATTAAATTCTTACTTTTTTTCCTCTTTTTCTGTGCGGCGCAATTAAAGCGTGCCGCCAAAGTTTAACCGCAGGTTCAAAAGTGCCGTGAGATTTAAACAAAAAAGTGAGGGAAAAAGTCTGAACTGGAATCTGAAATCCATTTTAAAAAGCGATTATTTTCAAGGAACAAATTAAAATTAAAAACTGTGAGTTAAAGAGTAGAATGTTACATCCATTTAATTAAAATCTAATAATGATAAACCATATTCATTTTTTCTGCCCTTTTATGAAAGAAGTTAATTCCTATACCGAACATTTAAAAATTAACCCTTAGGTCTAAAAACAGAGTTCAAAAGGTTTTGAACATCAAACGATTTTTTTTTATTCCACTAATCATTTAGTAGGTTAATTTAAGATTATTTAATGGATAACGCGAAAAAATGTAGCAGGTTTGCACATTCTGACTATTTAGGAAGCAATCATGTTGATTTTTTTTTTTTTTTAATTTTCTCCAAGTAACAATTTTTTGCTTTTAGGAGTATCATATACAAGAATGGCAAAAAAAATGATTTTGATCTATTATCAAATGTGAAATAAGGCATTCCTCGAGCTCAAAGGTTCATTAATTTAATTAATCTTGAGATAAAGGGTGAAGATAATTTTATCTTGCGTGCAGAATAGGCAGATGCATTATAAATGTGATCTTTTGCTAAAAGTTTAGAAAAACTATTGCTCCCTTTTTCTGTTCTCTTCATTGTGAAGTTCATAATCAACAGGAAATTCCTTATTCTTTCAAAAAATTCAAATATTACCGTGTTAATTACTTGCTTTTATCTAGTTTCAAGTGTTATATGTTTCATGTTTGTGAGGATGAAATTTTGCAAATGTTTTCTACTCACTTCCTGATATGCTATAATTTTGAAATGTCTTACACTTGTGTATTTTCGGTGACAATATGCTACTTTAACATTTTTGGAATATAATTATACTTAATTGATTAATTTAATTTTATAAGAATGGCATCACCTGCACGCATATTTTATAAAGAAATGATATTGTGATTCCTTGATAGTTATAATGAATTATTAAATGAAGACAAATATGTAAAATGCAATCAAAATAAAAAAAATTAATTAATTTAATTCATTAATAAACGTGTAATTTTTTTTAACATTTTTTATTACTTTCTGAGCAGCAGTTGTGTCTATTCTATGTCAGTCTATAATTCTATATCATATAATTATACATTAATATGGGTAATTCTATGCTGTTGATCGGAATATCGTTTAGGGCTATAAAGAAAAATAGTCCAAGTTACCAGATCTGCCACGTGTCACCCTCATCCATTTATTTCAATATTTGCAATTAAAAAAAAATGTTGAATATCAAATATGTAGATTAATGCCATCTTGTTCTAAGATATTGTTTTAAATTGAGTTTTTAAAATCTTATTAATCAGTAATTAATGAATATTCTTTTTTATCACTCAGTCATGAGTGGCAAGAGTAAAACGTTTATAAAAACTTTTATTTTTTTTATAAATATGTGTAAGAAATGATAAAAAAATTATTAAATAGTGAAATTATGTAATCTTAACTTCTTAGTAAAAAAGAATGAAAATAATTTAATTTCAAGTTCTCTATTTAAAATTTTACTGAATCAGAACAAAAATATTATTAAATAATAAATTGATTAGGTATCAAAATAGTTTTAAAAGTGGAAATGATTTACATACATATCACGAGGCATAAGCATTTTTTCTTTATAAGGAAATTGTGAAGTAGTGTTATAAGTTGCAAATAAAATAATGAAGTTTATAGTTTTCTTTTTAAGTTTGAATTTTCTTTCTACGAATAACGTATACAAAAAAAAGTATTGAAAAATAATTTTAAACAGTTGTATTGTAAGAAAATAATTTTCTTTCATAATGGATATCTGAATAATATTATTAATCTTAAAGTAAAGACAGAAAGGTAAAAAAGGAACTGCTAATGTGTATTTATGGGTGAATTTTGACTGACTGTAGAAAGGGCTCATGCTTCCTTATTTCCTTATAAAGGCTAAAAACAAAATTCAATATAAAAATAATATAATAAAATTCAATATAGGAAATTAGTTTAATCAATTATCATGGTAGAAACTAGATTACTTTTACCATACTCAATGACTAATGAACGTAGTTAATTTGACAAAAATGAAGTTAACATCTCTAAAGTTGCAAATGGATTTATTTTATTCATAATAAAGAACAAAAAAATTCTAATATGCATTGATAAAGTGTAAAGCAAACTGAATATTCCATATTCCTTTAGTAAAATTTTAATTTGTGGTGAAATGTGAATTATAGTATATATGAACTAGAAAGAGATCGCTCAGCAATTTTTTTCTCTGCTTGGAATTTTCCTGTTGCACAAAATACAAGATTTGATTCTAAATACAAGATTTGTATTTATGTAATCAATAATTATATGCAAAACTAGATTTCTTTCGACATGTTCAAAGATTAATTAACGCAACTAATTTTACTGAAATAAAATGAAAGGTTCTAGATGGCAGTTACAAATAGGTTTCTTAAAATTCAAAACTCATAAAAATAAAGAACTTTCAATGTCTATCGATAAAGCACAATACAATTTGAAGTTCCGAATTCTTTCAATAAAATACTGATTCATAACGAAATGTAAATAATGCATACCGACTAGTAAGCGATCATGCACAGATTTTTTTTCCGGGTTTGGAACTTTTCTGCTTCGAGTACCAATTACAAGATAGATATTTATTGGATCAATTATCATTGTGAGAAACTAGATTTCTTTCACCGTGCTCAGAGACTAATTAACGTAATTAATCTTAAAGTAAAGGATGAAAGAAACAAGCAGCTGTGCTTTTTCTTTAGAAAAGGTTAAAAAAAATATTAACCCTTACTTTCCATTGGTGGCAATCGGAAATTCCCCCCAGAGCGTCGAGCTGAAATTGTATGTGCGATGCGGGACAATATCCTCCAGAGAGGCAGAGTTAATCACAATGCGTTTGCATGATCCATTTCAGAAAAAGAAGGTTTTACTCGTTCATTACAAGGGTCACCGTGGGGTCATGTACTGGGCGAAGGGTCGGGACCCTGCTCGCCTAAATGAACAGGAATTCGGGTCGTCACGAATTTCCGATTTTTACTCTTTCTTATTAGTAGCGTCGTGCGATATGAAAGAATTTCAACTGACTCGTGTAGCTTGGGTGGGTCGACATCTGACATCACGTGGCAGGCATTGAAAATCCGCATCAAAATCTCTGCCTATTACAGGCTGTGTTTTGGAGCCGAACCGAAATTGCTTATTATTACCTGCTTTGGGAAGCCATGATCTCCCCAGAAAAGTCATTTTCAATTTGCATTTACCTGCTGTGGGTCCCAAATGAAGAGATTTTTTGAGAGTGTTGTATATAGCTGTGGTATTTTTATTTTAAACAGATTTTTTTTTTACCCCGTAATATGATGAGTGTGGTTAAAATCTTGTCAGGCGTAAAATGTGTAGTAGTGTTGTTATTAAGCCTTCTCTCTTATGTATAGTTCATAAATAGGTACTTGTTATTCGAGCTCACGATTTCGTGATGCTGTGTGTACGCCAACAGGACAATTATATATTTCTTAGATTATGAGGAGTAACCACAACTAAGACCTGCATCTTCAATTCGTTATTGAACTTTCTTCGTTATTGAATTGAACTTTGTCAAACTATCCGGGTTATTAAACTTGTACAGTTAACAATAAAGAGACTTTCTGAAAAGCAATTTTGCACATCTAAATGGAAAAAAAAGTAGAGTTGCAATCGGCTACAATTAAGGAAAATATTTATTGGTTCTTGGTAATACAAGTGCAAAGAAGAAAAAACAGCCCCTTCCCATCAAATATTTCATATGATATGAATTATTTAAATATCTATGAGATAATATTAAATATGTTTTATAGATATTTAAATAATTAGAAAGTTTGTTGTCCTCATATTTAATAATAACCAATTAAAAATTAAATATAAATTTATCAATCATCAAATATAAATTTATTACTCATTAATTCATTAACTTAGACATTATTAGTCAGTAATTTCTAAAACTCAAACTAAACTCCGTTCTCTTTCCCCCCCCCCCCATAGTCTGTTTATTTATTTTTATTTTATAAAATTCAAATCTTCATGGTAGATTTTTTAGCATTTATTTCTATATATATATAAAAGACGATAGATGTTTCAACTTTTGGAACTTTCTCATGCATCACGAAAAGCGGATTTTCGTCAATTTTGACAATAATAACTACCAAATTTTCTGAAGAATTTTAAATATTTGGAATAATCTGCATTAAAGCAAAACTAAAAATAAAATCATTTATTTTTATATCTGACTTATTTTAAAATATATTATAGCACTGATGCTCATCGTGTGAGTCGCATCCTCTTCTGAAAACAAAATACAAATAAATAAATGCAAGGGAATCGCAAAATACAACTTTTTTGGTGGCCTTGCCGTAAAATTCAAGATGCTAAGAATATTTATTCAGTTTAATATACATAACAAATTTTTTCGAATGTAAACATTGTAATTTAACCCTTCATTAATGTATCTTTTCTGTTAGCTGTTTTGGAATAGAGTCTTCAAGAAATTCCTAATGTACATTCTTTCCTATTAGTCTCAAAATAAGGAACTTGCTTTATTTTGAAGTTTGTCTTACTATAGCATGATGGCTTGTTTGCAAAAGGTAATATTAGTTCTTTCTATTTTTTATCCCACATATATAACTATACAAATATATTTTGCTATTTATATAGTTATCAAAATAATAAAAATTATTGCTATTCTAGAAAAAAAATAACAATAGTTATTTTGATATTTGTATAATTAAATTTGATATCAAATTTTATTGGAAAGAGGGGGGGACAAAACGAAATAAAATAAATGGAAATGGAGATGATATCAAAAGTCATGTGATAAATTTGATTTCTGATAGTAAATACTGCAAATTGAATTTTTAGTTGAAAAATAACGTTAGATTGACCCCGCTATTGCACATGAATATCTTCTGCACCCTCATCAAGAATGGACCTGATTGCAGGTAATTTTGCATGTTTACAGTTTACTTCTTTGAGATACTTTTTTTAGAAAAATGCGAGTGTTAAAAGTTACGAATAAAAGACGTGATTTTTGAATTAGTTCTGCATAATTTATTCATGTTCTTTGTCTGCTAGCGAACTTTTGAAAAAAGGCAAACCAGGTTATGAAAGCGAAGAAAAAGGGAACTTTGTAATAACAGAGCTTTATGCAAACGAATTTGTCGGGCAACTTAAATGAGTTCGGATTTCTTTTTATCTCATGATTAAAAGCAACTTGTCATTGTGGGATATCTAGATTTTGAAAACAAAATGAACAAGTAGAGGTTATTACTTTTTTTTTAGCAAAATAAACTTGAATGACAGGGAAATTCGCGATTCAACCGTAGCTTGTAATTTTGATAAAAGTAATTATGTAAGCATTTAAATGCTGTATTTATAAGGATAAAAAAAAAGATGAAGGGAGACAAATACGGAATTCTATTTATATTTGGCAAAAATATTCTGATTTCAAATATGGATATTAAAAAAAATTACCATATATTTTTTAATGAACTATTTACTAACTAATAATGAATAATCTATGAAATATTTTTCTTGTAATTTAGGAATAAACAATAAATATTTTTTCTTCAAAATTCTTTTAAAAAAGGATGAGAAAATCGTTAATAAAAATGGAGGCACAACAAGAAAAAATAATGTTATTAATAGGAATATTATGCACTGTATAATAATATGTTTAATTGAAAAAGCAATTTTGATTGAAAAAATATAAAATCTATAAAAAAAAGGCTGTGTAGTTTTTATAAAAACTGAGCATTTTTTACTCCAGAATTCGTTTAAAAAATGAATATTATGTATTAAATAAGAAAACGTTGATAAAAATGGATAAAAAAATAATTTTTTATAGGAATATAATGCGCTTTATTATAATACGTTTAATTCAAGACGCAATTTCGATGGAGAAAATTTAAGATCTATAGAAAAGAAACAGTCTAGTTTTTGTAAAAGTTGTGCAACATTTTTTATTCCAAAATTCTTATGGATATGGAATAAGAAATCGGTAATAAAAATGAAGATAAAACGGGAAAAATAATTTTATTATTAGGAATATAATGCACTATATTATAATACGCTTAATTCAAGAAAATATTTTGATGTGAAAAAATATAAGATCTATAGAAAAGTTTTTATAAAAATTGAGCATCTAACTTCCATTAAAGTAAGCCCATTCTTCATATAATAAATATAGGACCCGCTCTCAAATTCTGGTGTCACAAGAAATTTGTGTTTATGTTTGAAATTTGGGTGTGCCGTTTGGAATTTGTGTTTCAAGACGCTTAATGCTTACAGTGCTTATCTTGCTTACAGTGTGAATTGAGAAATTTTTCATCCGATTCTTTTTGAAACTGTTTTTTTTTTCCATGATTTTTTTTTGGCAGATATTTTTTTGGGGGTTGGCAAATATGGAATAATATTCCATTATTTTCATTCCTCTGGTATTCTGTATTTATTACCTACTGTCAGTAGTTGCAACCTTATGGATATAGGTCCAGGAAGCGGAAGCTAAATTGATTATAGATGAAAAAAATCCCTCAAAATGTGCCTTATTAGCCCGTATGAATATCATAAATATAAAAATTTAAATGCAAAAAGCTATACGATGATAATTAAAAAAATTACATTTTTTAAAAAATATAAAAATTTTTACTATCAAATTGTGGTGACAGGTACAATAACATAGATAAAATTAAGAGAACGGTGGTTCAAAAATTCTTCGCTCTGTTTCCACTAAATTGCAACTTTTAGCAAAAGATAAACCGACCTCCTATTCTGTATTTGTTGTCCTTCCTCTGTCACTACCATTATCTCGCATTAAGTTTTCAAATCGAACGTTATCCAATTTATTCGGTAGATTAAATAACTTGGATTTCACTTTATCTTTCTTTTTGTTAAAAAATTTTTCAGAACTAAAAAATCTGGATCTTGAAAAATGGCCGTTCATGATACAGTTTGTGAGTTACTTCGTATAAAGAAAAGTATTCCCAGTTTTAAAATGTGATTATAAAACCCCCAAAAATTGTTAGGAAATTTTAATTTGAAACCTATATATATATATATAAAAATCATGAATCAGCCTGACGATGATTTTTTGTAAGGAATTTGTAATTTAAAATTAAAATGTAAGTGAGAAATTTAATTTGATGCGAAATGAAATGATGATGATGAAATTAAACGATGCATCGTATTCTTTATTAATTATAAATTAATATATATTTATCGTCACAATTTAATTCTAAAAAAATCGTTCAGATTGTACCAAAGAAAATAAAACTGTTTATAAATGCATACATTTTAGTTGTGGGTCGAAATTTTAAAAAGAATCTTATAGAAAATTTTAGTGCCTTGAAATTTTGAATGAGCATGTTTAACTCAGATCTTCAGTAAAACAACAACAGCATCATTTTGATTTCAATCATGTTTTAAAATATGTGAAATAAATCGCTAAAGTAATTTTTTCACATTTGATCAATTTTTAATTGTATGTTTCAATTTTTTTTACGACTTGATTTATTTTCGTAAAACGTTATCGGTCTTTGTTACAAATGATATCGTCATTATTTCCTTAACTATGTAGTTTTCTGTTGTCTAATAACGCCTTTTGTTTTGGGAACATGTTGTCAAATTGGTTCAACTAATTCATAGTGCACTTGAAAATAGAATCCTTTTTGTATTGAGTTATAATGTCCATGAATGACTTTATTTTAGATAGTTTCAAAAAGGCCCGAATGGAGCTCAAACATCGAAGTTAAATGGTTAATAAAAAATTTAAGAGCAGTTAATTTGAAGGATAAAACTATTTATTGTTGTTGTTTTTATCGCTGTTTTATGTGATCATATATTTTATGTAATATTTTGCTGTTTTACATAGTCAATTACGATCCTTGATTTGGGTGATGCATGTATGTTTTTGCGTATGATTTCCCCAATGGCCGACTGTAGACCTTACACTCAATCGATTAAAACTGCATCAGTGTGGCTGTTAAAAAAAGGATTGTTGTTTAATACGAAATAAGTGATTAAAACACTTATTAAAAAAAAGAACGCTTCCGGTTACTACTTCCCCGTACTCTTGAATAATGAACTTGTTTTTCTGAAGCCTCTGTGCAAAATAAACCATTATCTGTTGAATGAATCTATTTATTTTTCCAACATTGGATGAATTTCACAACAATTCTCGATATAACCATTTCCTATTTACATAAAGATCTTTACAGACTACTTACGTTTGTGTTTGTTAATTTTTTTAAGTCTCTGTCTCCGAAGTTTCTCATCAACACTTTGTGACAAACTGACCTAAAGATAGAAGGGTAGGGTTAGCATTCGCTTCCTGTATTGCACTTGATTTCAGTTATGTCATCGTGAACGAATGCACTGCTTGTTGCTACGCACATGTTTTTGAACTTCAGCCAGTTAACCTTTAAGCCCTGTATTGACCTACATCTAAAATGAATTATTTCCTAAAGTGCTGTGAAAATCAGGTCTAAAACGACATCTCAGTAGACAGAAAGAAAATAATTCCGAAAGAAAATCCGTTACACCAAAATACAGTCTAAATGTTTTCGTTCACAGCGGGAACCATATAATGATAAGCGTTTAGTTTTTTTTCTTATTATTATATGTTTTTTCTCATGTTGAGTAATTAAAGAGGAAAAAAGATCTTTTTAAACTGTTCAGGATGACTAAGAAAAAAAATAAAACAAAGGAAACCTCAAAATACTATTCTTGAGAGCCTGCTTCCTAGATCGAGAAATTTAGTTTTTTTAGGTAGGTCAAAGGTAAGTCACCACTTCAACAATAGATTTTTTTTTCTTTTTTTTTTATGAAAAAGCATTGTTGAAATGTAACCAGTATTAAATCTGTCCAATTACAGTTTGAAAAGAGTAACTTCTGAGTGAAATTTACTCAAAATTTTGTGTTAAAAATAGTTATTTAAAAATATATTTTCATCAAAATTTTATTTAAGCTCTTAGCCTACATTGACTCATGTTTCGAATTACAAATTTATAGATATTTAATTAATAATGAATTCATAGAAATTATGAAATTAAAAAACAAAAATCAATGGAACACGCTTATGTATCTCATGTGCTCTAAATGTTATTACGTTGTTTAAAATAACATTGAATATCTGAAACCGAATGCGTCATCTAATAAGGAGATTTAATAAATTTTAAAGTCAAACGGTTAAAAAACCGGAAATTAATATGGATGGCACAATTTTAATTAACGAAACATGAGCAAAACTGGCCTGTTTGCGACCATATCGATTTGGTGATTAAATGATCTTAGGTTAAAACCATATCCAACCGAAGATCAACCATTGATGGAAATCTGGGGAGGGGGGGGGGGGGTAAATCTGTTGATCTGTTGTCGATGTGACGTCGAAGTTTAAAGAACGCCTGCCAGCGGTAATGTCAGTTCAAAGTTACCAAGGTTCGTTCGAAAATACCTCTCAATTTAATGGGTTACCCTAAAATGAGTTGTTTATTCAAATGAATAAAAATTGATTTTCTAAAACTTTTATTATTTTAGAATTAAAATAAATAGCTTTACAATAGTAGTTGATTTTAAGCTAACTTTGCATTTAAAAAATAATTTCTGTGAAGTTCTCGATCCAGAAATGGAATAAATCATCAAAATCCAATCTTAGCATATATCAAAAACATATAAAATAATACTGCGATGAAAATTTTTCGTATTTAATTTTTTAAATTAAATTTAAAAAAAACTATTTGTAAAAAAAAAGCCAACTTTCCGCTTTTTCTTTCAATGATAGAAAATAGTCAGAAGATATGAAAATGCGTATGGAATATGATTAAATTACTTCACAAGGACCAATTGTAAAAAAAAAAAAATCCTGGCTGTGCAAATTTTTGAATTCAGGATTTAGTTGTTGCCTTGGAGAATGTATAGAAAGGTAGAAATTTCAAAATCCATACATGCAATTAAAACTTTATGAAATGTAAAATTTGCTTTGTACGGCAAGGTATTTTTACTTCATATATGTACGAGATAAAATCTTGCTTTTTTTTTAATATAAAGAAATATTAAGGAATTTTATAAAACATCCGCATTATAATTTCAGAAGAGCAGCAAAACAAAAACAAACATTTCTTGTCCAGGCAAATTTAAATTTGAAATTCAGGTTCATTCCATTTCAATTTTGAAAGCAATTCTGCATTATCTGGACGAAGGACGTGATGCTGTATTATAACGAATGATAACATGCTGTTAAAAGATAAATGACAGTTATTTGAGTAATTACATTTGTCTTGCGATTGTGTCATTACGTGAATTACTCCATTACACAAATTCTGAAGCACGTATTTGTGGATAGAATTAAGTGAAGGTAAATTAATTAATGCATGTACGATATAATAAAAAATATGCAGCCTTAATAATATAACTAGTATAAATTCTACTTTGATGCTCTAATTAAATACATCTAAGTAGATTTAGCTTTATTTTTGACAATTTATTCACAGGTAACTAGTATCAATATTAGTGAATTAAATTAGACCTGATGGGTAAGATTTCTGTATCTCAGCTGAACGATCCTTAAGGGAACGGTGGAGTCTATCAAACACTTTTGCTAATTATTCACTTAGGGTTATGAAATGTTTTATGATTATGTATTAAAATATCAATACGTCAAATTTCTTAAAAAAACTTTTTAAAACGAAATGCATTATTTTTTAAAAATGTTAAAAGATATATGTTTTTTTTAAATGTGCAAAATAATATTCCAGACGACATAGTTTTTAATTTTTCTATTATTTTTTCCTTATTACCGAATATAAATTTATATCGAACAAAACTGTGTATGATTTTGTAACTCCAATTAAATGCTAAATTTTGTAAACAATTTTATGCACACTTGCTGAATTTTCATAAATTTTTTTTCTGAACTAAAGTTGACTTTTTATAATCTAAGAAACTTCGAAATATAAAATATATTCCCTAATGTACCTTATTTTCATTTAATGTTTAATCAAAATCTTTATTATTAATTCTATTTAATTTACTCAAATATTAAGTCATCTGGAACATTTCAAAGATAGTTAATTCTAATTAAAATATCATTTTTAGAAGAGTCATTAAAATTTACTTTATTTTTCTCTAGGCCCTACAAATATTCACTTTATTGAACAACACATTTTATAATACTATTTTAGTTGAATGTAAACATACATTTTGGTGATAAAACGATCGAAATAAAATTTCATGTTTTCGTCTATTTTTGCTTATATCGAAATCCACAGCTCCTTAAAAGAAAACTCACGAAATTTCTAAAATCTTCAGTGTTAATACATAGATTTCTTTCAACCCTTTTGAAGCAAAATTACCAAAACATAATTAATGGAAACTCTAAAAGCACCACTTTCAATTAAAGCCTTGTCGAATGGTGTAAGAGTTATCCTCTTAATATCAATACACATTTTAAACCTATTTTGAAACTTGCGTGTTTTTATATATCCCTTCACTTTTAATTAAACTGAGAAGCAACAACTTGTTTTCTGTAGTGACACAGCAGCATTCAATGAGAATTCAATTATAAAATGTAAAGCGTAAAATATTTTTTTAAGTTAGAGGTTTTCCTTACATCGCCTTGTAATATTCCCTAAAATAGAGGATTTCGCCGTTGGAGCAATTGCTGATTTGTCAAAAGGCGATTTCAAAAATGCTAGCTGGCGAAACGGATTCGGCAAATGGTTTATTGGGGTCGGGTCATATTCAGCGACATGCCGAGGTTAAAACTTATCGCGCCAGTTGGTCCCATTTGGCACTTTACTGTAATAACAGAACCTCGGCCGACTAATAAAGGTGGAGGTGAAGTTTAAATAAATACGACAGCTTCGAAATTTACTCAGAGTTGACAAGGTATTTCTCAAACTCCTTCATTTTAACTCTTCCTGTGTGGTGGGACTATCAGCCATGAAGGGTTCAGGTTTGCCTTATTTGCTTACATGACCTACGATCCCCACCAATGGTCTGGCCTGAGACCCCCCTCAAAATTATAAGTTATTGTAAGAAAGGACATGAAAATGGGAAAGTTTTCTTTAAGACAGTTGTAATCTCCAAGCAGAGGAGCCTTATTCCGTCAATTCTTTTCTTTTAGTGAGTATTTAATAAGTGAGCAGGTCAAAGTGTGAGTAAGCATAAGTAACAGCACAATGAAAGATTATTTTACTTAAAAGGCAGCAAACAACGAAGTAAATATGTTGTGATGACAGCAGTTTTCTATTTGTTATTTGATTCCACAAACTGTCTATTCATATTTTCAGTTTAAAGAAAATAAAGTGAATTTTAATAAACAGTGCACATTTAAGAAAGGAAAATAATGTATTTGCATGCATATTTATGTGTGCATGTATTATATACAATTCTAAACGTTTTATTTTGTCTCACTTTTTCTTGACTTTATGTAGATATACTTCAGTATTTACATCATTTTTAGAACTTAAAAACGTTGGGCAAGGTTAGATAGGGCTTTAAATTCCTTTTTTAAAGCATTTCCTGTGTGGTAATATAATTAGTCGTACAGAAATGAGGTTTGCTTTATTTGCTTATGCGACCTATGATCCTTAGCAGTGATATGACCTAAGACATCCTCAAAAGGAATTAGTTATTGTAACAAAGAACATGAAAACGAGAGGATTTTGGTTAAGGCTTTTATAATCTAAAAGAAGTAGAACTTTATTCTACATTTCTTTTATTTTGCAGTATAAAGTGGATATTTAATTAGAGACTAGGTCAAATTGTATGAAATCATAAATGGCAGCATAATAAAATTTACTTTGCTCGAAGCTAATGACCAACTAAATAAAATTAATATGAAGGCGGCAGTTTTCACCCTTTCTTTATTAATGTTCATGCGCTCATTTTAACAAAATTAAGGGGAATATTAAAAGAATTTCATTTTAAAAGAGACGAATGAATGCATATTATTCACAAAGTTTTTATTTAGTTTTAGCTAATTTCTACTTCATCACAAGTCTTTTTTTATCAGTAAAGTAAAAAATGAATCTTGAAGATTTTGTCGAGTTGATTGTGGTAAATAAAAGTTTAATTATTTATGCCACGAAAAACTTCATTAAAAAAAAGTTAGGAATATTCTTAGATTTCGATAAGTTTTTAAAATTTTTTCTTTCAACTCTTCTTGTGTAGTGCAAGTCTCAACCGTGTCAGGTTATATTTTTTCTCAGATGAACTATGATATCCACTAATAGTCTGGCCTTAGAAACCTTAAAAAAATGTAAATTATTGTAAGACTGGACACGAAAATGGGAGAGTTTTCGTTAAGATAATAGTAACCTCCAAGTAGCAAAACCTTATTCTGTCATTTCATTTCTTACATTGAGTATTTAATAAGTGAGTAGTTCAAAATTTGAGTAAATATAAATAATATAATAAAAAATACTTCTTATTTAAAATAGAATCAAATAAAGTAGAAATTATTATGATGACAGCTGTTTTCTGATTTTTATTTGAATGCGTAATTGCTGCATTTATAATTTCATTTTAAAGCATTGTAGACGAATGGTCTTACATGATTTTGCTGCAAATATAAAAAATAATATGTATACTTCATATAATCGTTTTTATTTAAGTTTAATTTTACTTTATTATAATTATGCTATTTTTATCGTTCTTATACGTCATGAATTTGGAACTTGTCCTGGTTTCACACAATTGGAGATTGCTACCAAATAATTCTTTTAATTTGTTATTTTCTATTCTGTTTGATGTAGAAAAATTCTTTTTTTACTAAATTTATGCCTCGTAAATGTTCAGTGACTGTGTTGTGGAGTCATTTCGCTTACTTTTAAGTAAGGTGCAAAACAAACTCCAAAATTAAAGTGGTGGGTCTTCTAACTAATTGAATTTTTAACTAATTTTTTCAACTAATTGAAATCAATTCGACACAAAATTACAATTTTAATAACAAGACTATTTAGCGAATTTCATTGATATAAGATCTTGTATTTTTAAAGTATCACATTTAATTGAGTGCGAATGTGCAGACCAATAGGCAGTTATCCCTCTGCATATTTGGTTCAAATTTTGAAAAGAATCTCGTGCATACAGATAAACAGCATTCCTGTAAATGGACTTCGTTCAAAATTTGAAAAAAAAATCTTCTACTTTGGTGTAAAGGCCGCATACAAATTTCATTCGTTCAGCTAAAAGTTTTTCTGAGTTATCGTGTACACTGTCAAACAGAATTACAAAAATATTTTTTGGTCTTAGAATTATCTGAAGTGGAATATCGCCAAAATCTCGTGGAAACGATTACAATATTTTTAATACTTCGTATATGAGAAAATAGAAAAAGGAATTGGAATGTTACATAACTTTATTTGGACTAAGCTTGACTGATTCTTTTCTAACTCTTTGTTCCGCTTTTGAAGAGGATATTAGTTTGGTTGCTTGTGTTTTTTTATTATCGCAATCAAAGCCACTATTACTAGCATCACGAAGTTTAACAAAAGGTCAGTTTAACTAAAGGTCAATAATTCAATTCACATCTAAATAAAGAAGAAAACAAAATCCTCGTAATTCTTTTTTTTTTTCATTCATCCTCGATAGAAAGAGAAAAACTGTAACGCATAATACATATATACACATGCTTTCCTATTTTTTTCTAGAAGCATTTAAAGCGTTTTCTAGAATTCAATGCATTCTCATCCATTAATCAATATTTATTTACGATTTTCCCACCATTTGCTCTACATTCTTAATAAATCATCTGTCACATCAAAGAAAATTATGCAAATTTCTCATTTTTGAAGCGAAGAGGCGTATCATTATGACCATTCTGAATCACGATTTTTAATAGATGACCTTCATAATTGATACTAATGTTTTAGTTGCTCAAAGATACCCGATCTGCTTTTCAAGTAGAATCTTAACCGTCATAATTGTATAAATTATTAGTAATTTAAAACTAAAAGTGTTTTGACAGTTAGTAGCAAGAATTCGATCCATGAATTGACGTAGTTAAGAAACGAAATTCTATGAATAGAAAAATGTATTTAATTATTTTGCATAAAAAATTATTAAATACATTGAAAAAGTGACGTATCAAGGGAAATTATGCAAATTTCTCGTTTTTTGTAGAAAAGTGATGTATAATTATGACTATTCTGAATCACGATTTTTAATAGATGACCTTTGTAATTAATACTAATGTTTTAGTTGCTTATAGATATCCGATATGCTTTTCAAGTTGAAACTTAATCGTTATAATTTTCTTAATTAAAAACAATTAAACAGAAATGTGTTTTATCAGTTAATAACAGGATTTCAATTAAGATACAAAATCTTCTGATGAGTAGGAGAATATATTATTTATTTTAGATAAAAGATTATTAATTGCATTAAAAAAAATTCTAATTCTTAGTTTATAGCACATTTTAAATATTAACAATTTAGAAGGATTTTCTTAAAGTTGTCGTCATTCTTTTAAGGGTTAAGCAAAAAAGAAGAAAAAACGAAAGAAATATGAGAGCTAGTATTTCGCAAAACACCTATATTGAAGATAATCTTTAAAATAATGTTGCAAATTTGATAATTTAATGTTTTAAGCTTGAAGTATTATCGAGTGCTGATTACCATGACATTTCATTCACGCCAATAACATTCAGTTAGAGTTCTTTTATCATAAATGATTACAGCACGGTTTTCTCAAACGGATAACTAAATATAGTAGTATACAGTATATATCCATTCTAATTGTGGCCCAATAGCTACTTCCTGAACCGTTAAATATAAGCATATGTTTCGAGTTAGAAAAATATTTTAAATGCCCTAAAGAATGATATATTATGCAATTTCAGTCAATAAATGTACTGTTGAAAAAAATTACGAAGTTTCAGTTTTATACAGTGCACAATTTTAATACAGTCATGTTTAGTAAAATATTCGTTACATTAATATAAAAAATATTCCATTGCTGAGGGATTAAAATTGAGCGAGTTATAAAAATTTGTGCCATTAATTTATACCATTTTAACGATTATCTGGAGGAAAATCATGCAAACCACGGGCTTCATTTCCTACAGATGGCATAAGATAAGTAAATTGAAAGCTGCATAACTCCGTCTGTCAGTTTTAGTCTCAGAACTAATTATAATTTTTTTGTTAAAATTTTAGGGTGCCAAACATATTTTAACTTATGTGACTAATAAGTCCAGAAAACTGTATAAAAGTTTAGATTCTGTAATTTTTTAGCAGTGTATTTATTGATTCCAATAATACGAAATATTATTTTTCTATTTTTCAAAGCATTTTTTTCCAACTGGCAGTATATACCTATCTATAATGGCGTAGAAAATAGTAACTGAACTTCAATTACGATAGAAATCATGCATAATGGTTATTGTATATGTATCAATGGAAAAGTATAGGTATCAATCAGAATAAGTATCAACGGGGAAGTATAGGTATCAATTAGGATAAGTATCAATGGAGAAGTATAGGTATCAATTAGGATAAGTATCAACGGGGAAGTATACGTATCATTAAAAAGTATCAACAGAGAAATATATGTATCATTAAAAAGTATCAACAGAGAAGTATACGTATCAATAGGAAATAGTATCAATGTAAAAGTAGGGATATTAATAAGTTTCAATATATCGAATAACTATCAAAAGTTCTGGTTTAAAATCAACAAAATTCAGCATTGTTATTAATGTTTTTCTTGTAGCAATTTGTTATTATGTAAATTAATAAGTTTTAGTATTTCGCAACCCAGTGGCAAATTTAAATTTATTATATTTAATTTAAAAATATAGCATAAAATAAATTGATTTTCTCGTGATCGTAAACTTAAGCCACAATAAATTACTGCAAGAAGTTTGCCCAAAGTTGCCCAAAAGAAAGATATCTAAATATTGAAATTAAAGAATATGAAACCAAAATGTATTATGCTTGCGGAAATATTGCTTAATAATCTTTGATAATATTCTGCAAACTTGAATTATTTTTAAAGAAGTTTTTCTTAAAATAAATAACGAGACGCATGAACACGAAAAAAAACAATATTTTACATGTAATATGTCTCAAATATGAATTTTTCAAAAAAAATTATTTGATTATATATGATAAATAAACAAATATTTGAGATAAAATGAATCATAATATAATTCTTTGTGGATGAAAAAATTCATTATGGAGAGTTTTCAAATGAAATAGCAATCCTGTGTTGATTTTTAGTGTATTATTCCTTGGGTTTTTCTGACACAAATTTCTTTAAAAATATCATTTAATATCATATTAAATTTTTAAAACTCTTACCAAAACTCCTATAAATTTATTTGTATATTTTTATGTCCGTTGAATTTGAGGAATTGTTGAAATCATACGAGCTTTTATTAAATATATATAATAGCTCATATACGGTAATTTACAGCTTGTAATTATCCAAGCCACAACACTTCAAGCTACAAGTTAGCTCATTTATGTAATGTTTTTAAAATCCCATCTTGAGGTTACAAGAAAAGTGTTTTAGGCTGTATTTCCGAATTTTGAACAGTGGTTAAATGATGAGGATAACACCTGAACCGGCACTTTTTATTTCCAAACTTTGCATCCAGAAGCTGAGAGAATATTTTATTCAGATGCCTTATGTTTCTAGCTATATCTAACTGTACATAATTGTAGATCGAACTATATCAATTATGCTTCAAAACTCTTCAGTTTAATCAGATCTTGTGCCCGAAATCCTCTGATATTTTTCCCTTTTTTACGGCTTATATAAACTATAAAAAAGGGTCATTTACAAAAATTTTCCTGTGACGAAAAATTTCCTTAAACATAAAGAGTAAAAAGCTCTTTCTGGTTTTATGTTTGAAATATGAGAATTTTCTCTCTAACAAATAAAGATTTAAAAAAAATAAGCTATACATTTTATTCAATTTTCAAAAAATTTCAAAATATGTAAATATCAAAAAAAAAAAAAAAAAAAGAAAAATTTAATTTTTTTCGATAAGAAAATTTATTTAAGATAAGTTAAAACAATTTCTGATAGTGAAATTTTTTTTTGTCCATGAATTTCTTGCGATTTTTTCAAAAATGTTACTTCGAAGGGTTGAAGATTGATATATATATATATATATATATATATTGCGCTTAATAAAGGACGGGAAAAAAATAGATTAATCTCAGGTATATTTATTAAATATTGAATATGAAATTAATTTTTTATCTCACGATTGTTGTTTTCTTAACACTATGCCGTCTACAATTCTTTTGTTTGGCGCCGGTCGGTCTCAAGTCGATGGCGGTTTTTCGAGGTTTTCGAGAGATCATAATTTTTATTTTCTTAAAATAACTGAATAATTAATTAAAATAATAAATAATGGTGAATAATTAAAATAAAATAAAATAATTCATTAAGTAAAAATTCTCATCGCACTAATTTGACGTCATCGGCATTTGCCCGATAGTTTTAGCATGACACCAAACTGGCATAGTTTAAGCCATAGTTTTAACAGCCACTTTTTAATTTAAATTTACGCAGCCTTGTTTATTAAATAATATATCGTCAATGGTACTAGCTGTTACATCAAAATTTTAAATGTTTTGCTACATATTTTTGATTTAACGATATTATGATAAAACAGTGACTGTATATTATTCAAATTTTCCCCCGCCCTTTAGCCGGAAGTGGTAACGAAGTCTTGTTCCAGTATCCTTAAAAATAAAATATTTTCAGACCATTTAATTTAATGGAAAAAATTTTTTAACGTAAAATAACTCAAAAGGCTTTGAAATTTTTTTTAAAACGTAAAATGACTCAAAAAGCTTCGAATTTTTTTTAAAACGTAAAATGACTCAAAAGGTTTTGAGTCATTATGTAGATAATATTTTAAAATATAATTAAAGTAAGCATCTAAGTTTCACAGCAATAAGCTTGAGTAAAATTTTTAAAAATTCTATATTTAAAATTGAAAAAAAATTCTATTAGACTCCCGAGTAAAGGCTGTTCTTCACTACATGATTTCTTAAAACCAAGTAAATATAATGCGACTCTTAAAATAGAAGAACGAGATTTTCTATATAGCATGGGGACAGTGCTGATTTTGCACCAGTCTCGGTATTGGAAGGTCGTAAGTTCGATGCCCAATATATGAATATATAGTACACGAAATTTGTCAGGTTCAAATGTTATCCTGTTTATATAATAAGGAAGCATGGTGATATATCTACCAATTTAGTAATCATTTTTTGCCATTTGGCAGCCGTTATGCAAAATGAAGCTCGTTCCAACTACAGTTACAATGTTGTTCCAGAACATAAAGCCAATCTATCAAATTCAGTAATATTTTCAGGTTCAAATGTTATCCTGTTTATATAATAAAGAAGCATGGAGATATATCTACCAATTTAGTAATCATTTTTTCCATTTGGCAGCCATTACGCAGATTGAAGCTCGTTCCAACTACAGTTACAATGTTGTTCCAGAACATAAAGCCAATCTATCAAATTCAGTAATATTTGCACAACATATTATTTAATTTTGAGATATATTTAAGCTGAAGAAGTGGCAAATTTTTTTAAAAAAGATGAACCTAAAAAGATCTTTTTATGTTGTTTCAATAAAAATGACCAAGTCATCAAAATTCAAATCTCAAGCAGAAAAAATAAAACGAGAAATCAACTATAGGACATTAGATTAAATTTGTAAGGAAAAGTGACAACATTCCCTTAAAACATTTTAAATTAAATCTTAGTTCAGCCAAAACGAAGATTTGGTGATTCGGCCGTGGGTAAACCATCTAGTTAACAACATTTTTTCCTCTTTAAAGCACTTAATATTCATTTAGTTATTTTCTGAAATGAAACAGTTTTTGTACATGAATTAATACATTTATGTATTTTGACCCACAGTGTTTGCTTTGCATGAACGACTTGATAAAAGAATTAACTTAAAAATTCTCATTGCAATATTTATTTTTGACACAGTATTATAAAAACGAATTGATAGAAATTAATGAAAATTATACGCAATGAAGAAAATTTTTCATTCTCCTTGATATTCTATAAAATCAATCCTTTCAACATTCAGGGTTATTCTGTGATATATGGGTATTTGCTTCGTATTGATTTTGACATTGATTGTTTCTCCATCAACATTAACACATAATGTCTTTTTTAATCTACGAAGGACTATATATGAATAATTTATCTTTAAAATGTTATTCTACTTGATAATAAACAGGAAATAGAGACATCAAGGCAGTTACTATGACGAAAATTATTTTATTACTTGCTTTAGATTCAAACATGTATTTTTTTTAAAAAAGCGTTCTAATACGAGTTACTTGTTTTTAAAAAAATATCCTACTTAATAAAGCCAGAAAGTAAAGGCTACCATGTCAATAATTATTCCAAACATGTTATTTGAAATAAAAGTTAATAAAAAATATTCTCGCCAAACGATAAAAATTCTAGTATAATTTGACTCGCTCTAAAGCAATTCCAAGCAACGCGTAAATTATTTATGTATACAGCGATACTCGGTCTGCACATAAATTTCACTACGTCTGATTTTCTAAAGTTTTTGGGTTTTTTTAAAAAGTTTATTTAATTTTATTGATTTTTGCGTTCTAAATTGACGTCCTTATCAAGGTTTTAAATCTTCCGCTGAGTTAATTAACCACGAAATTCTGACAAATACTTCAAATTTTTATCACTCCCTTATTTCCTGTGTGCAACAAATTCTTAGGTGGGCGTTAAGTCTATTCTTGAAATAACAATTCACAAGTATTTACGATGGAATTTTTAATTTTTGAATATTCTTTGTAACATTTTGTCCTTCAATGTTAAAAAATAAACAACATGAACCCTGTCACGAAATCAAGTCCTTGGCAGGGGTTATTTCGATTTGGTGAGTATCCAAGGCTGTTTATGGAAATAAAAGACTCTTTCGTCTAAGAATTTTGTTTCGTCCCCGCCTTTAGGTAGTCTCATTCAGGATTTTGCATTCAAGCGATAGAAGCATATAATTGTTAATAGTGGACTTACTGATTAAGCAATTTTATAAAACTCGTTTAAAATGGTTGGAATATTATTTTTCTTTTGCTTTCGAAGATATTTCAATGTTTTTCAAATATACATAAATATGCTGTCTTTATTATGCTGTTATCTTTTCTTTTAGCACAATAAATGAAGAGAAATGTTTCCTCCAAAAGTAAATGTTTAAATGCAGAAAAAAAAAAGTGGAACGGAAGTTTAGTAACATAATAAAAATGTAGGATGAAAATGATTATTTTCCATAAAAACTTTGGCTGTTGTAGAAAGGATGATTCTTACATTTAATTTAATTTGTTTGTTTATCGCACATTCAATTATTCTCTAAAAAATATATATGATTCCTCTTAACTTACATAACAAAAGAAAGAAAAAAAGAAAATGTTTCTAACAATTTCGAAAAAATTAAGGTAAGTTAAATTTTCTGAATTTGAATTGATTTTGCACCGATTTCAACCTACTATGATAAAGACAAATGTACATTTTATAACAGAACGGAAATATCTGTGATTAATTCTCAGCGAATATAGCGAATATTTTTATAAAATGAAAGCGTAATTCTTCCACACATATACTTATTAAAATAGTTTTCTGTTTGTCCGCGTTCGTTTATTAATTTAAACAAATTATATTAAATAATAAGATGTATGGAAATTAGATGAATAGAACAGAATAGAAATATTAACAGTGGAAAAATAATAATAAGAAGAACCAAATGAAAAAATAATAAGGTTATTATAAATACTCAGTTGGAATTGGTCCAGTTTCATATAGATGCTATACAAAATAGTAAACCCAAAATTCATAGAATTGAATCTGGTTCTGAATTGCTTAGCAGCACCCAATTACTTTTGACATGCTTATAATATTCTAGTATACTAGAAGATATGCCCATTTGGACGAGCTGTCATCCTTTTAACAATATCTCGGGTATGATTGCCGCAGGTTAATTAACGAAAATTGGAGTAGAAAATTACATGCACATTGGTAGAGTGCTTAAGAAATAATATATATGTAATGATATTTTAAACTCTTAATTTAGCCCATAGTAAAATATTGTCTTATTTTGTGATCCAGTTACACTTTCGGTTTAATTAATTCCTTTGTAAAAAATAATGCTCCATCAATACTATGTATCGAGTGAAAGTGATACTTCCGTTGCCCTTCTCAAGGTCAACACATGTATTGAATTGGCACGTGGCCGGAAATCCCATCTTATATAAGACTAGTGATCATTTGTTCGTCCCTTTTTTCTTGCTTCTGCTTTTGTGCCACGCTGCGTCTGCTTGTAAATAATTATTCTTTTCTGGATGGTGGTAGAGAGAGAATAAAAGGAAATTAAAAATACAACGTATCATCTATGTCTTCAAACCTGCCTTCTGCTGCAAACAAAATAACATAACATATTATTTAGCCAACAGGATTCAAAATATGTTTATATATATATATTACTTGCAATAGATTTGAGAGTAAATATTAAGTAGCATTAAAAGTTCTGCTTTTAATGTAGCATTAAAAAATTTTTAAGTAGCATTAAAAGTTCTACTTGTAATGACATCTTCTCTATTCATAATTCTCACGAGCCCTCATATCAAAACTAACCACTAAAATCGATTTAAATATAAAATAATGAAGATTGCAGACCTTATTTCGTCAAACATTGATGTAGTCCAAGATAAAAATATGTAAATAAAATGCAAAGTTTAGGATTTCATATCTAATTTTTATTCAAGTGTAGTTTCATTCACACACTGATAAATCAATCAATTTAAATTTAAAAAAAAACTGTATCAATTGTTAACCGTTAAAACAAAAGCTATGAATTTGCATACGATAATAGCGTAGGATGCATGGACATTTTTCACTCCGTCGAGCGTTACAGACGGCAACGAATGATTATATATACTGCTGATATACATGCTTAATGCATCTTCTTCTAGGGGGCATTTCTGAATATCCCATTAAAATAAACAATGGATTATACAAAATACAGAAGACTATAAAGAGATCAAATACAGATAAGGATATACATTGAAAATAAAGCATAGATATCACATATAATAACATTGTTCATTACCCAGTTATGTGGAAGTGGGGAAGTCTTTAAAAAATCATCAACCATGATTTGAGCATTTTTAGTCCTGGTTAGTGCATTATTTCCTAATAGCTATTAAATAAAAATGCTTTACGTAATTTCAAGTTTTATATAGATAATTATATTTTTCATTTCGTACGGGGAATAACGTAGGTAATTAACTCTTCTTGGTAAAAGTAATTTCTCCGTTAATGTTTTTCAAAAACTGTTGTAGTATTACAACCAGTGTGATTACAACAAATATCTATAAAATATATTTCTTTAAAAATATTTATTTATGAATGTCTAAAATACAAGAGGCATATTAAATTTCTCTCAAATGGAAAGGCTATTGTCTCAAGGGCTTAAAGTCACAATTTAACCGGCAAAGACGAAACCCCAAATCCATTTTACCATAATTACTTTTTAATTCAGATTATTCTGAATTTCGCATCAAAATTTCTTTTTGATTGTCACGAAAAATTGAAAGAATGCATTTACTAATGAGAATAAGTACTAATTTGCTGTTTTTGCCAACTGTAATATGTCCAATTGTATGTGAACACTGTCACTAAAAAGCACAATGAGCTAGATGTCAAATTCGGCATTCGATATTCTGCATGTCATACAATATCGTGACGATACTATTGGACATTTTGTGCTAATTGATTTAGAAATAGGATCTTAGTCTAAATAATGATTGATTTTTTTTGCTATACTATGATAAAAGGAGACGAAAAAATATTTTAGAAAATATGAGACATTCGCGTTAAATGAAAGTATTAAAACATTTTTCATAATTTCGTTTATTCTACACAGTGATGGAAAAAAAAAAAAGATAGTGCCAACGAAAAAAACAAACAAAAAAACATTCGTAAATTTTAAACTATTTGTTGTGGTGTATTATAATTTTTAAAACAATAGTTGAAATAAACAATAGTTGAAATATTTAAAATTATTTTGAATAGTATTTCATTTTTAATTTATTGCACTTTTACTCGTGTTTAACTTATACACAGAAGGGAAATAAAATGGGGTCTTTTACAAATTTGGACCACAAAACAGTTAATTATTCAGAATTTTGCTCTTTTTTGTATGATATATACCAATGGAGATGATATAGAGTCCACAAATATTTCAGAAAGTTGTTTCGATATTGTTTTCCACGAATTCTCCATCGCATACTGTAACTCATATTTATTATCGTAACAACGTCTACCTGCACAAATATCACGAGTCACTAGACCCCATAGATTTACCGTCTGGTTGTTATCGGGGCTTTTTGATGGCCGGTCCAATAATTCTACTTCATTTGCTCCAAACCATGACGTTTTAGATGACGGCACATGAATAGAGACATTATGTTGTTAAAAAAATATAATGTGCACTTTAAATGAAAAGAGCTTCTGGTAATAATTTTTCTACAAATATTGCGTGTTTTAGTTTTTATATTAACGTCCCGTTGTAAAGCAACACTAGGGCTATTTTGGGACGGACCTCGTACTTTTGAACCGCTGTCAGATGACGAGGACGACACCTGAGCTGGCACCTCCCTCTCCACACCACACTACACCACATCAGCGGGAGGACGTTTGTCAGGACGGATTTAACGTGCAACAGACTCCCTTACACGACGTTTCTTCGGTGGAATCGGGTCTCGAACCTGAAACCCTCCGGTTCCGAAGCCGAGACCTTACCACCAGGCCGCCGCGGCCCTACAAATATTGCGTGATATCCTTCAGAGTCAGTTTTTGGTTTCAAACAGACTATCGGGGTTGTTCTATTAAGAGCAAATCCTATCCAAACCAGAATACTACCACCGCCAAATTGGCGTTGAGAAAATACTTTTCACTCACGATGTAAATCATGTCAATGATATCGGAAGCCGTCAAGTTCGTTCAATTTAAATTTCTTTTCATCCGAGAAAATTACGTCATTCCATTTATTTTCAAGGACAATATGCTATTTTACCTATTCTACACGATTAATCATTTGTAGTTTTGTTAGTGGAGGCTGTTTTCTAATTTTGATATATTTTACATTTGAAGATTTTAAAAGAACATTAAGCACATTTCTACTTCAAAAAGACAGTAGCAATTCCTTTCTAATTTGACTAGATGATTGGTGTTGAGAAAGGACTCAATTAATTATGTCTCTCTTTGATCGACTGGATAGAGACGGTTTTCGACCAGATCATTTATTTATATATCAATAGCATAGTGGTCAGGATTTTTCAAGAAGTTATTCACAATAATTTTTGAGCTCCTCAATCATTTGACAGCTTGTCTGGAAGAGAAATCACATTCTTTGAAGCTGAGAATCTTACCTCGTTTTTCTTCATACCACTTTTCATCAAAAAAGCTTTTCGCCGAAAACACAAATAACGCAAATAAATAAGTATTTGTTTTAAAAGTAAGAGAAATAAAATAACTCAATATAACAAAGAAGAACAGAATATATTTTCCCCAAAATGTAATAAAATTTTATTGTCAAAACTTACAGTGCAAATAAAAAAAAAGTTTGCGTTAATAAAAATAACATATGAAGTTTAAAATTTTTAATAAAATCGTTTGCTTTTATATGATTCTAATAAAATACATCCTTTTGTAAAAGCTATTTCTACCTTCTAATAACTGATTTAGAATAAAAATAAATTTATAAAATAAAGTAAAAAACTGAGTGGCTAATTTTTACTCTGAACAAATATTTTTAAAAAAATGATTAAAATATGGAAAATTGAAAAAAATTCTAAATTTTTATTAAAAAAATTCTTTTTTCTGCTAGATATTTAACACCCTAAAATATTTAATATATAATAATACTTAGTAAATGTTGGAAAATTATAGTTGGCCCTATCTTTTTTCCCACCACTGTATATGTTGTCATTTAGCCTAGTATTAATCATATTTGCTAGTAAAAACTATCGAAAACTATATGAAAAATAATTATTAAATAATTGTAATAAAAACAATTACTGAAACAAAACCGACATTACTAAAAAGACAATTCTTAGGATTTCAATGTAGTAAAAAAATATTTTTTGTTTGTTTTCTTTGGATAATGCAAATGGACCAAAGTTATCATCAGGAAACTTAAATACCTCGGAATGAGAAATAAGTGCTTATTGTAAAGGAAATTTTAAATGATTTTAAGGATTTTTTTATTGATTCCAATTGGATTATTAGCCATTCATTTTTTTTTCTTTTTTAGAAAGTTGATATTGAAGAAAAAAAATATCCTAATGGAATTTGCAGTTGCTTATTAAAGTTTCCAACATTTGATTTCACAATTCATAGACAAAAATCAAGTTTAATGGCCGTGAATAGTAATAGCCTTACATTGTACTAGTAATATTTTTATAAATTAAGTTACAAATAATTTAAGAAGATAATACTTCCGCATTTTTTACGATTTCTATTCAAATGGCATATAAAATATGCAAGTAAGAAAAGGCTATATATTTTAATTTGAACCTCGCATCTTCTGTCCATATAATTTTATTCCATACTAGCCGCCTTTGGCGACCAGCCGGTTCGCCAGTATTACCGCTCGCTACAACTTTCAATTAAATATTTTAAGTAACTGGTATCTTAATAGATTCTCAAGCAAAACATTTTTAATCTTCAAATTTTGATAGTCATACCAAACTTATACTGTTGTTTAGATCGTTTCGTATACGATATTTACAAAAGTAAAAATATTCAAACCTGAAAAGGAAAATATGTGAGTTATTCCATCAATAAATGACATAAGTTTGTTTATATCTTCATTTTTTTATGAGTTATTAAACATCAAAATGGGTCCGGGACTAAATAAATACCCTGTATAGAGAGTGTAAAAGATCATAAAATAGTTTTTCTTGAATTTATTTTTTAGAAAAAATAATATTTCATATTTGTTTCATTTCCTACAGACACGTGCCGAAAACTATATTTTTGCAGATTTCATTTCCAAAAAGATTTAATTTATTTTTAATTGGAGCTTTAATCAATGTGATGGCAACACTTTGAAAAAAGCTTATTTTTTCCCATGAATGCGAAACGTGCTTAATTTTAATTTTTATTTTTTACGAAAAAAATTATTGAAAAACATAGTTAAAATATTTATTTAAAAATTCATTAAAAATAGAAATTTAATTTTAAGATTAAAACATTAGTATCATCTAAAAGATAAATTTTTGATCTTTAACTTCATGTAAAAAACTTTTTTGTGCGGTAATATTTTCGGAAGTTATAGCAGAAATACGCCAAAATTTCGCTTAATTTTTAAATAAATAAAATTCTAGTTAAAAATTCGAAAAAATAGCCCCCAGGTGCACATTCTTGACCTCCAAGGTATACACGTGCCAAATGTGGTAGCTGTAGGTTGAATGGTCTGGCCTGTAGAGCGCCAACACACACAGAAACACACACATTGAACTTTATTATAAGTATAGATATAGATTAAGCTAGCTCTAACTTGTTTAAAACAAGTTCGTCTATGAATTCTTATGTTATCTCAAATATACAAGCAAGAATATGTCATATAATTTAAATTTTACTCTGAACATCTTATTCCCATAAAGTTCTTCTACCTTGTTCTAAAACGAGCAAGTCTAAAAACTTCTTTTTCAGGACTTTAGCTTAACAGACTACACATTAGCTGCAAAATGTCCATTAAGAGATTTTCTTCTTCAACATCAACTTTCACAAAAAAAAAAACCTTCTGTTCACTGTCGTCTTTGTAGTTCTCAATAGTGTGGTTTTCTACCATGGGATTCGTAGACATCATGATATTAATATTGCGACTCGACCAGAAAATGGGTGTTCTGTGCGGGTCAAAAGGTCAAGCAAAAGCACTTATTAAAGGTAAACCCACCCACTTTGTGGTTAGACTTTTTGTTATTGCTTACACTTCACCGCATGCTTTTGTTAACTAGTGTATCACGAAGTTGATCTTAAAAAGGTTTTGATGGTTGCTAAGATGTTATGATTTTGGTGAGCCTTTCTCCTTTTTACAATCGACTTTCAATTAGAGAACCCGTCCTTAATAGGAGGATATTCTTGTTTTATTTTTCAACTACAAACTATTTAGGCTTGAGTTGTATCGTTCAAATTATATGCTTTAAGTTTTCCTTGTTTTTCTTTTTAGTTGAAACTGAAAGTTTAAAGGAAATAACAATTGAAGTGATTATCCATCTATACAAGAATAGTTTGGAACTAAATTCTAGAAATTTGAAAATTTTCTCTACACAGAATTATTTAATAAGAACAGTCTAAAATGTTGGATATCATTTTCAGTATTGCAGTTGTGATGTTCTTATTTGTTTCTGAAGCAATTTCAAGTGATAGTACTTTTCTGTAAAATATTTATATGTAAGTGAAAGTAGACTTTCCTAAAAGCCTAACCTTATATCTAGCCCGAAAATTCCGACAGGTTTGACATTTGGCACAGATGTAATGATAACAGAATTAAAAAGCTAAGATATTAAAGTTCCCTGAATTTTTTATTTTTTAAATTTTTTTACTAGATTTGGTATTTGAATTATTTTAAGTAATTCAGATGTCAAAGCCTTTTGAGTTACTATATTTTCTTGCTAGCTGTCATCTGTGATAACATGAAACATAAGGATTTCAAGGAAGGTTCAATAAAGAGCATAAAGAACTGTTCTTTTTTGAAGGGGTCAGTCCCTCCCTACTTGATAAAGGCAAAGAGGGTAAGACTTAAGATTAATATCTGATTTCCCGCCAGACATGTCAAAATCGTGCGAACCATTCAAAAACTCGCGGAAATATGCTATCTTGAATGGCTACCACTGATTGTAACGAACGGCTTTTAGGGTTTTAATGAAAATTGTCATGATTACATTGGGTAAGAAATGGGCAATTCTACTTTGATGACCAGACATCGAAAATGACCAGAGGGCATTGCGCCACCATGACAACTTGTAATGCTAGGAAAATCCTTTCATTTTTTAAATTACTGTTTATTATCTTCTTTTTATTCAACAAAATATTATTTTAGTTCTTGCCCTAGAAACTCAGTTAGGTAATTAAAATTTTTATTGGTTCTTAAACTTATTATAATTTATGTAAAATATACTTCAATTTAGGGTTGATGAGGTTAATTTTGCACTGGAAGGAATTGTTAGCAATACTTATTTCTCAAATAATAATTTGGGGAATTACTGTAATATTGGAGGATTCCTCAATTCTCCTAATTATTGTTAGTGAACGATTCTTATAAATTCCTATGTCCTCTATTCAGTTGATTCTACATCAGAATTATTCGTGTTCTTTAGCTTTCTTAAAGTGCTTAACATAAATTGTATTTGTAAGGGGGGGGGCGCTCATGAAAATTGTTTATTAGAATTTTGGGAAGTTTGTGTTTATAAAACAGTTAAAAAGAGTTCTTTCCTTGAAATCAGAAATATTTGTAGATGAAAAAGCATAAAACGATATATCTTTTATCTTTACTAAGTCAATCACGTTTATATGCACATAAATATGTTTTAAAACAGTATTTCTTATATACAAATATAAATAATGAATGTGAAAGACGTGCAATTTTTTCGAAACATGTATCAATTGTAGATAATGTAAAATATCTCTGTCCACCATTTCAAAGATCTATCATTAATTGTTAGATAAATAAAATCACAGACAAGGAAGGGGAGTTGTTTTACCCGTTTTCTGAAGAATACTCTCTACCGGGGCAATTACATTCTACTTTTGGAAATTGAAATGATACTTTAGATCTACTCTCATGCTGAACTCAAAACTCTGAAATTGAGATTTCGAAATTTTTAATTTTTTTTATATTTTTAATAGTAATGTTACTTAAAAAAATACAATTGAAAGTGAAAATCACTAACCAGTGTGGTCTATTTGTTTATAAGAAATTTTAAATATAAATTTCACAAGATAAGATTATAATCAAAGATGCTTGGGACAAGAAAGAATATAGAGATCACTTTCCGAATATTATAAAAGATTTGTGATGTGCTGGTAAATATATATATATATATATCAATTGTTTCTTTAATCTTTATGAATATTTTGTGCATTTGCTGAAATAGAATTAATTATAAGCAAGTTTTAATTTTAATTTAAAAAATATGCTGATTGATTTCTATACTAAAATTCTTTTTATTTTATTGGTAATATAATACTTCTTAATGCAACTTACAATTTACTATGGAATTTGAATGATTCAGTAAAACCGAATGATGTGCGTGTATGATTGAAGTAAAATCCTACTTGGTATAAGCACAAGATCGTACATGATATATTGATATGAAGGGAAAAAAAATCTGCTATTGTTTCTTATGGCACTTAGACAAGCCCGCTGTTACGAAGACAGCGATTTAAGCCGATCGGGGGTGCGTCTCTTGTTTTAGTAGTGGCAACTAAGGCCAAGAGTACGACTTTGCCACTACACATCACTCATTCGCTTAAACAACCCCTTTTTACAGGAGGGCACATTCACACAACTCACAGATAGAACAGAGGAGGAACAACCATGCCAGAACTGGGACGCGAACCCAGGACGCACAGATCACGGGGAAGACGTGCTACCCCTATGCCAAGATGCCGACAAAAAAAATATAACTGCTATTGACTACGGGAAATTAATTATTTTTCAATTGTAATTTTTAAAAAAATTAGATGCTGGTGTTTGTTAATTGAAGAAATAGGAAAGCAAAATTTTTTGTGTTTTATCAATTAATGTGGTACAAGAAAGAAGAAATTAAGAGAAGTTTGAATTAAATATTTAACATCAAGGTCCAGTTTAGAAAATTTTTTGCTAAGTATTACTAAAAAATTGGAAGAAACATGCATTATGAGATACCAAGTCTCTTTTTGAAAAAAATTCTTTAAGCGTTTCTATAAAATTTGACAGAAAAGCGTACTGTCAGAATCTAAGTGTCTTCTTGGTGTTGAGGCACATGGTTTGATATTTTATAAAGACTTTCATTTTCTATCACACAAAAAAAAGATTATTTAGGAATAATGCGTCATTTACCGAAATAAATTAAGTAATATATTACTCATTGGAGAACAAAATGATCCAATTAAGAAAAGTTTCAGTGAAACATTTTATATCAAAATAGGTTTCTGAATCATTTTTGCTAATGCCGAAAAATAGCAATTACGCACTGTCAGTTATCGTGACCAAAATTTCTTCTTGGTGTCGAGACCTTTAGCTCAAGACACTCTTCTTTAATATTTTATATTAGACCTTTATGTTCAAAAATAAGTTTTTTACCTCATTTTTACTTAAAGACGAGAAAATCTTTTTCCTTCTGTTGATAAGAAGCTGGGTTGAGGGAGTTCCAAGGGCAGAGTCATTCAATCAATCTACATCACCCCAGCAATCTGACGTTATAATTAGCCAGAGGTATGTTCATAAAGGCTTAACTGCAAATGAATTTTTAAAATGAGTAAGTTATTGGGACACCAAAGATAAGTATGATGGATGGTTAGATTAAGATCTAGAGGTTGCACTTCCAATCACTTCCATATACCAAAAATTGGATTATGACCTTCTTCAGATATAAGATATCCAGAAATGAGAATCTAAGAGAAACTTTTTATTTTAAAAACGACCTTACAACTCATTACTAGATGAAGAAGGAAGTGAACCTATGAGCAAAACGATGGGTAAACAATTAAACCCTTCCTTTTATTTAACCTTAAAGCCTTATAGGTTAAATAAACTTTCGGATATGTAGAGAAGAACTGTAGTTGTTCAAGCCCACCGTAAGAATCAATTTAAAAATGATTTCAGAAATTTTAGCTTTTCTTCAAGCTTTCTTCATAGGTCGACTGGGTTGTGCATTTTTATATACACTGGACTGAAAGTCTACATATATATCTACCAGTTTCTGGGATAAGGGTTTTGTTTGAAATGCATTTGTAAAGTATGTCATTATATCTATTTCATTCAAAAATTTTATATACATTCTAAGTACGCATTAATGAGATTATTGAAGAGTGAGTAAGATTAAGCATTTATATAGATAAAGAAATGTGCAATTCATGATATCAACGAAGACAATATTTTTATTAATATATAACTTAGAATTTATAGTTTTTATTAAAAAAACTCCTTTCTATTTATTTAATATTTCTTTTATTTTTAAATAGATCTTTAAAAGGATATCTTATGATCATAATTACAGCTCTTTAATATGTCAGAGTATTAATAATAAAGAATATCTTGAGAAAGGGTAATTTTTTCCCCATCATCTGACTTTCAGTAATATTGAACACTACAACTGCATTAATATCTCGCTCTTTAAATTTTAAAGGCATAGCAACGTAGGAGCATTTGGAATGGATCTTACTTTCATTATACTAACGTACATCAGTCGAACAAAGTCACCCATGATTCTCCGATACCAAAACAAAATATTTGTCATCAGGTCATTGCAGTCTAAGGAAATATAAAAAAAAAATATCATAAAATAACTATCAATAATTTCACAATTAAAAATTATAAACATATAAAAATGGTTTTTGTAGTAATTGCTAACATTTAAAAGAAGACCTAAATGGAATAGCACTTTTAAACAAAATAAAAGCCCTTTTTTTTCCTGTCTATTTTCTTAAAATTAACCCTCCCAAGTGTGTTTTTATTCAATAAAGTTATATAGATGCATAGAAATAAGAGTAAGTAATAGGGAAAAATGATTTTAAAAAATTAAAAGTTATTTTCCGGCATTATAATTAAAATCAATTAATATCCTACCCGCGATGACCTAGTGATAAGTGTTCCGATTCGGAGTACCGCAGGTTCGGAACTCGATTACAACTATGAAATGCCCTCTATGAGGTCCTGATGCGCTTAAATTCATCAGAGTTTAAACACACTTCTGCTGCTATGGTCTGGAAGTTTGAAGATAATATTTTGGTTTAAAGGTCGCCCTCATCGTCCGAACAAGGCTTTATGATTACGAGGTCCATCTAAAAATAGCACTCGTTTTGCTCCCAAATGGGGCGGGAATATTTCTTATCTATTTTTTCAATACATCTTAAAATTAAAATTCATGAAATAAAAATTATTATCATTTTAGGAAAACTAATTTATAAAAATTTATTTACTTGAAGTAATGGGTATATAGATTACTTTCTTAATATCCATATAATTCTAAATGTTTTCTAAAAGAGCAAAAATATAGATGATGCAAATATGCACGACACATTGCAAGGTCAAAAATAGATTTAAACTTGAAAACAATGATTTTAATGCTGCAAATTGGTTACAGTTAGTTTAACAAATACTTTCATGTTCTATGTTTTTAAACACTTTTGTTTAACTTGAGATACTTCATGTTAGTAAACATGGAATTTTGCAATTGATTTTTCGTTCATTTCCTTATGTGGTGATCCGATGATGGTGGTTTAATATACATGAATATTTTTGGTGATAGTGCACTACTTCAATATTTTCAGAATATAATTATCAGTTAATCATTAATTAAACTTTGATTAATTTACAGTGCCGTCACCTGGTATTGAGCTCGAGAAACAATAATCTGAAGATGAAGAATAGAAAATAATTCAAATAAAAAGAATTCTGTTGTTAGAACTATAATAAACATGTGCTTAAAAAATCTTTTTTTTTTTAATTTAGTGTTTCCCTCTTGTTCTACGTAAATTCTAAATAGATAATTACGTAAACGGCTTTACTGGCATTTTCTTCTGTATTATGACAACACTTTAATCTTCAAAAATAAAATTTTAAAAATTCTCTTGGCTGTCGTAACCATGCTTAAGATGCATCTAATCTCTGACTCACGTTCTGATTGAGCAAACGGAGCATTTCAATCGAAATGAGTTCGCTGAAATAATTGCCCTTTCAACTGATCGTATGTGGAACGTATGCATTCGTAAATTGATCGTAACCAAAGATTTACGTTTAGTGATGAACGTAAATTTTATAAAAATGTTGATATCATGATGGGAATAAGCTGGAAGATCATAGAACAAGTTGGAATAATAAACAAGCACTTCTGAACATTGTATTGTTTTTACTTCAGAGATTTTGAAATTATTTATTGAATTTTTATTGTATACTTTTGTAAATGTCAGATCGTTTAACTGTAAAGTGATTTATTTAAGAAAAAATATAATTTTACTTCAGATACCTAGTTTAAAAGGTAACGAAAGGTTAAACTATTATGCCTTGCAGCATTATAAACCTTTCATCATTCGATACAGCTTTCCTTTACAATGGGTTTTTAAACTTCCCATTTCATTACTTTCAACAATGAAATGGGGGTTTCGATTATCTAGAGTCAGGATTTTAATTCTTCTTTAGTAAAATTAATGAATTTGCTCTTCAGTAGCTTTTTTTAGTAGAAATAATCACATTTTTCATTCTCTAATATTTCCAAAAATTTTGTGCTCAAAAATTGAAGTGAAATTTCAGGTAGTAAGTCACAAGACGAAGGAAATCGCTTATATAATAAAATACGTAATTTCTCTTTGTTTCCTGCTGTGCAACAGTGTTATATCCACTTTCTTAGAACAAAATTGGTAAGGGATTCAAAAATCAAATTGGTGCATTATATATCCCGTGACTATGAACTAATTTATTTGGCAGTAAAAATAAATAAATCAGCACCATTGATTTATCATTGAACTTTTTATTTGGGTGAACGACTTTTGCTTCCGATTTTAATTAACTATAATATAATCATCTAGTGAAATCCTTAACGCTGGGAGGAGTTAAAAATATAAAATTTGGTCTGAGTCTTTATCGGATGACCAAATACCAATTTCTGTTTTTGAATCAAACAACTCCAACAGGTTCTTTTAATGTTTAAATTGATTGATTTATTGATTTGCGTATACACCTAAGCATGAATAAAAATTAGTTATGAAATCATAAATTTCACATTTATTTACAATTTTTTAATTCTGGATTGTAGAAGAGATCAAACAGCTGAGCTCTGCAATTGTTATAATTTTACATTTATATTGATTTGTTGGCTAATATTTTCGTTCGGCATTATTTTTATTTTATGTTTGGCACTACATTCTTTCCTTTGAATGGGTCTCTATATGTCGCAATTCGATTTCAATAATTAGCTTTGATTTGATTGTCCGTGAACATTATGAACAGAGAATATCCCACTGCAACTGCCAAGAAACAGAACTTTTAATGATAGTATATACTTATATCTAAAATGAACAACAAATTATAATTTATTTTAATTCTTAAGCACTCTACAAGTGTGTATGAGATTTTCTACTGCAATTTTCGTAGGTTAATTTAACAGCACGTCGAAACGGGAACATATTAATTACAAGATTAAATCATATGAATCATTATGAATAAATCATGTGATTGCTATTTCTTATTTTAAAATTACTCTGAATTTCATTACCCTAGAGCAGAGGTCGATATTCTGTGCCCTCTGAGTTGTATGTGGGTCTTTTTAATTTCATTAGATTATTAACTTTTATTATTGGTTTTCCGCCGAAATTTGAGTTACATATTTTGGAATCAAGCGCTTTTCAAACATAAATCAATTGAGAAAATGGGATGAACAGTGTGATTCTGTCATCTAGGAAAAAAAAAACTGAATTAATGTTATTTTTATAGAATTTTGACAATTTTTTCCGAGAAATTCAGCAATAGAATCTCATAAGAAACCAATGGCAGAGTTCTCGTCGAAACTTTCTGACATATTCTCTTATTAAAATCTAACTAAAGTTTATAAATCTAACATCTTTACTGAATCTATTGTGAGAATATGTATTTTGAACGCCTTTTTACCTGTTGAATGAAATTTAACAAGCCAAATTTAACTGATTTAAGTCATTTCGTTCATGAATTATTAGGTTTACATATGCGAAAATACTGTCAGCAGGCGGTCAACCCTTTGACAAATTTGGTTCAAAATCTGATGAAACTCTATTTTTTAGTTGCTAAAGCTGTGCACCTAATTTTATCTGCATTGCCCTTTGCATTTTAGAGTAAACGAATTCAATTGTAATCGAATAGAAGACACAGATTTTCTATGAAAGAATTTCATCCGAAATCGTCAAATTTAGTTCCTATACCAAATTTATTCTGTCTATCTCAAAGCGTTTTTCAGCTATCGCGTTTACAGATAGACATAATGCCAAAAATCGACCTCAGGGAGGTATGAAAAGTGGAGATTCTTCAAATTCTCCATTTCGAATTTTTCAACATTACAGTTCTTATACTGACTTCGCATATGAGAAAGTATTCTTATAGTTTATGAAATAATTATTGTAGTTTTATTATTCAGCATTTAAATGGATTATAAAATATTTATATAATGTATGACGGACAAATAATGCAAATTTATTCTTCAAATTGTTTCAAAATCCTTACCTTTTTATTTGAATAATTATGTTTCACAATTATAATTATGACTATTATAACATATAGAGTGAATCATAAAATTGCAAAGGAACTTAAGAGCAGTACTTTTAAGCAAAGCAAAAATTATCACTTTTTAACAACAACAGCTATAAAAAATTACTCTCGGCAAGCTGGAAAGCAAAGGTAGGTTCCTTTACATATAAGTTACTATCAGACGACATGAATTGTTGATGTTATAAATAGTCAATATTAAGGCGTGAAAATCATTTCTCGGCCCCTAACTTCTAAGATACAGCAGTTATCGAAACAGTTTAAATACAAAAGTTGTTTGTCTTAATGAGGCGTTAATATGGCTAATTGGATTTCTTTTTCTATCTTCAAAATTAAGAAAGTTACAGCGAAATGAAGATTTCCATCCCCTTTGAGCTAGATGGGCCATTTCGAACTCGTCCGAGATTTTTACATTCCCAACAACATATTCTAAACCAGTTAAAATCCAAATAAAAATTACTTTAGTTATCCTTTTCGCAAAATAACATGAGCAAAGCGTTATATATATAAGTCTTGTCATGAGAGCCAATGCAATAGGTAGTCTTGCTATAAGAATCTACCTATTACCTTTTAAGTTCAAGTTTCAGAAAGGCATATTTGAAAGCTTTGATTAAATTTATATATTGCATTTGGTTTACTAGTGCATAGCTGATTTAGATATGAAATACACATTTAATTTTAAATTTAGTATATTCAGATGTATTCATTAACGTTATATCAGAGTCATATGATAAATGTCTATAAGAATATCACTGAATATCTAACAACAAATTCACTGTATCTGTTTTGTTGAGCAATGCTAAATGCAATCAAGATTCCTCTGAGATCCAAAATTTCTGAATGCTGTAATTTTCAAATTTGTGTAATGCAGACTTTCTATCTATCTTAAATTTAATTTTTCAGCAAACATACAATTCAGAAAATATATAAATTTAAAATTTTAAACTACATATTAAATTCAATCTAATACTTGAAAGAATAACTAAAATGCAATTGCCTACAACAAAATTTCTTGTTAATCCTAACGAATTTTAAATTGCTTCTAGAGAAAAATATAAATGCAGCATTTCCCAAAACTGAAATCCAGCAAAAAACTGGATAAATTTAACAATTTTTAAAAATTATCGGAAAGTCAAATGGGCAATTAAATTTGTGAATTTAAATTGGTAAAAAATTAAGAAGTAATTAGAAAATTATACTCTTTGCATTTTTCGAATGAAATTGCTTACAAATAGATGTCTATGTATCCATGCATGTAAGTGTACCACATTAATTCACTATTGTCCAAAGTATAAGGATTAATCCTAATATACGGAAAAAAGTGTTTGTATGTGCACAATGGTCCGCATGTAGCGGTGAAGAGTGGGAAATCGTGGAAACTCACATTTTACTGTTAATATTCGATCATGAGGACATTTAGGGGACTGACTAGAAAGTAATGAAAAAGAAACTGATTTTACCTCATTTCGCTTCATTCACCGAAATGATAATGATTTGCAATTTTATCGATGGTTTTATTTAGTGTGCTGTTATAAGTTATAAGTGTTTAAAAAAATATTTATTATTATCCCTAGAAAATTATTTATTAATACCCCTATTTTCCACATGTTTGTTGTTTATAACGGGCAGAATATTCAGCAAATTTATGCGAAACTTACGTAAAACCTTTATAGAAAAGTCTATGTATTCTGTAAATTTTGTGTTATTTGGTTAAAAAAATCCACGTATTATAAGTAAAAAAAAAAAGTTTTTTAAACCTTCACATCTTTCAGAAAGTCTTATATTCTGAAAAATGTAGGCTCTGGCGGTTTTCTCTTTCATTATTGTTACGAAATACACGAAAGATTGCGGACAGTAAACAAAATTCTCGATGAAACTTGAAAATTATAATCAGTTTTTTCTAAAATGGTCTAATTCCAAATCATTCACTTCTTCATCATATTCTGGTAAGTCTTCTCAATCCTGTCTTGACCCAATATTTGCCGAGAAATTTGAGTCCTTACGATTGAAAATCCCTCAATTTTCCAAATCTTTTTCTGAACCATTTTAACAATATTTGCTCCAAAATTTTCACGCATTACGAATTATGTTTAATTTATTATCAATTATTCGAAATTATGTCGGATTTTAACTCCAAGGTAGTTAACCGAATTTTTAAAATAATGTCGCAATCACGCTTGGCGATATTGCAAACAGCATATGCAAGATACATAAAAGATATCAAAATTCAATTGGCGCTACGCAGTTGGAGTTTATGGCCTGAACGTGAATTCATTGCATTACGAAACAGAAGATTCAGTAGTATGAACTATATTTAACGGATAGAAAGTTCACTGGATATATTCGGAAGCAGAAACCTAAGTTAAAGATTTTATTAGTTTTGTTGACTCTACTTTAATTATTACTAACAAATATGGATTTTATTTTTAACTTGCGATGAATCTTATTTATATTGTTCTGATGACTATTTATATGGTCTCAAATCAGCCAATACAATAAATTGCAGACATGGCTTATAAAAGTTTGGGGCATTAGGTCTTTGACTGCATTTTTTAAATAATATTATTTAGATAGAACTACTGATTCTACGAAACTTCGTGGTTTATAATTCTAACTAACAATAAACTGGTCAAGGGAAACTAAAAGGAATTTTTAACATTACTGGGTGAATCTACAGTGAGATTTTCGGTTAACAAATCCCTTTCGAAAATAATGGAGTTTTGGTTTACTTTTAAAATGTTCACATGTAAAATGTTACATTTAGAACTGTCTATAATGCTGTAAATTGTTTTTGTATTAAATATTCGGTATGAATGCATTTTAATTAGGTCATTTACAAGAATTAATAATAATCTTTAGTCATTTGTTTCATCCTTTGAATTGTTTTGAATTTTGGTATTTTATGAAGTTACTTTTTTGCACATTATATGAAACAATATTTGTCTAATATAATATTTGCATTTGTATTTATATTTATAAATTCAAATTCCCGTAATTTCGGTTAGCCTTTGAATACGTTGTATCAAATTTGGTCTTTCACAATAGTATATATTTGTCAAAGTTAGAGAGTGTCAGTATTCTCCAATGAATGTCGACACACACCAAATAGATCGGTGAAAGATAAAATATTTGGTTATATTCTTATATA
The DNA here is from genome assembly GCA_026543865.1 of Argiope aurantia. Classification (NCBI taxonomy): domain Eukaryota; kingdom Metazoa; phylum Arthropoda; class Arachnida; order Araneae; family Araneidae; genus Argiope; species Argiope aurantia. The sequence goes on from JAPMOR010125587.1 coordinate 420,077, forward strand.
TTCGAACCATCGCCGGTGTATGTCGACAAGTGCAGATACGCTTCTGTGAGAGGTAAAACAAGAAACCGAGAAGACATAGCTAGGGAAGCGAACATAATAGTTTAAGTTGTTATAATGAATAGAACTGTTTAACATTAATCACGTAATTTTCGAGTAAGTTTAATATTGATAATTTTTTTTTCATTTAAAATGCACTGCTCGTTTTGTATTCAACAATTTATTTGTGTGTGGTGCTCCTATTTTATATATATTATAATATGTTATAGTAACAAAATATGATTTTAATAGTTGTTAATTTGTCTTTACATAGAAAAAACATTTTTATTAAACATTCATCATTAATGGATGCTGATTTTTGACCTTTGCCTATGTAAGTGAGACATAATGATATTTAGCAAATTTTTGACCATGCGTCATACGACTATGAGAATGTTAACATTTATCTGATTTATCGACTTTTACCAGATATCCGTTTTTCACAGTAATATACATATAAGCGAATCTCCCGTCCTAAAAATGATGAAAAATTAAACAGTTTATGTTCATTCATCAAATTACGTCTTGAAAAAAAGGGAGATATTTTTCCTAGAGAATAAAATCTCATTTTTTAAAATCAGAATTATGTGTAACAACAATGAAAATTTAACTATTTCGAAATCCTTTTGTGCTCTCGCTCCTTTTCTGAGGGATTTCGTGAACCATATTTCATTAAGATTTATGAGACATGGATTTATTTTACAGCTTTACGAATGCCCCGTAGCACATATCGTATGATTAATAAAACAAGATTGAGATGGTTTCTCCCGCTTCGTGTACCGTCGGCATTGAAAGTGTACCCCCATACATCAAATAAAAGTTCTTCACCTTTCGACAACTGACCACGTATTTGGAATTCCAAATCATTTCTTCATTACTGGAATAGCCATCAGGAATCCAAGCCATTTTCAAGCTCAACTTGTGGGCGTAAGGTCGGGTCAATCATAGTATATTATAAAAGCAGAGCACGTTCAGAATTCATACCATCTTTTCCTATTTTGTTTCTGAAGGGTTAACGGAGGACTGATAATGTCAGTCAAACTCACTCTCGTAATTTTTTTACCCACCCTCCATCCAATTTTGCTCTTTTCACTCGAGAGAGAAAACGGCCTGAAAAATATATGCCAGTAAAATTTGCCTTTTGTAATTTGGAATGCTTTACGAGCGTTGTAGTATTCAGGTCATATATTTACCAGTCATGAATTTCTTTTCAAGATTTATTTTTATTGTTTTCCAATGATTAAACTCAATATATCTTATTGAGAAATTTTATTCCTTTTTTTACTTGAAATGAGTGCGAATATCCGAATTATTTTTTTTATTTCAAATAAAATCTCCAGCTTTAGATAATTGCCAGACATGACTTCCGTTTTAGGAAGAATTTTTATTGTTTTCTAATGCTTAAAATCAGTATATCTTATTGAGAAATCTAATTTTATTCCTTTTTTTAACTTTTATCCGAATTATTTTGTTATTACATGTGAAGCATCCCTTTTCTTAATATTAATTGAAATTCATTGTAATTAAAATAAATTCCAAATGTAATGCAATCTGAAAAACATATGCCAATGGAATTTAACTTTTACAATACTGTGGGGTTACGATCCCATTGCAAATTTCGGCACTGAAATTTTGGATTACATCCAATTTAAGAATTAATATTACATGCTTTTACTTAGTCTCTTTTACGTTTTATAAATCAAGAATTTTATTTTCGTTATTTTGACATTCTATAGCTCTGAAATTTTGTACAGTTTTATGATCGCATTGTAGACACATTATTTTAATATTGCTAGTGTATACTTACCAGTGAATTGATGGAAATTATTTACATTTTAACTTCTATTGCGGAAGTACCATCAAGCTGCGAATTTGACAAAAAACTAAATACAAGATTCAAAAATATTTTCAATTCTGAATTATAAAGTATATAAAATACTAAAATGTAGTAAATATTAAAATGAAAAAGTTTTTAAAACTTATTTTTTGGGAAATCAGGTCCATTTTATTTTTTACTCGAAATAAACTTGATTTACTTGAATATTTTAATCAAAAAAATTTGTAAGACAGACATTTTTTTTTCTTATTTAGTTTGTAAAATAAAATTTTGGTAAAATACTGTTTAATATGCTGCGTTCGTAGTGGTGAGCTGCCGTGCATATATTGAAAAGTCTAGTGTCAAACCATAAATAATTGACGTGATTTTTAGTGCGTGCAATCTCTTTCGTTTCCTATAATTTTAATTCAATATGCATCATTGGGTTGATCAATTTCATTACACAACTCTATTAAACTGAGATACTAGATCGTTTCCCTGTCATTTTTTATAAATCATATATAATAAATCCAACTTGTCAATAATTATTACCGTTCTAGGAAATTAAAATCAAGTTTTGATGGAATACTTGCTATTTGGGGTATTCATAATAAATAGGATAATGATTACATGAGATATTTATTGGGCTCCTGAATGGGCCCCTCACGCAATGGAGAAAGGAGGTTGTTCCAAATGTCATCTTCTGTAAGAATAGAAGAATTGAAAGATGGGATTTTAATTGGTCAGCTCTTACATCCAGAGAGTCGTCACTGATTTATTTAAGGAAATTTCTGAGGAATGAGTGCTAGTTTCCTACATTTAAAAAAACGAATTTTTATGTCTTTATTTGAATGAATTACATATGCTAAGACATTCACCAAACTTTCGCCATCTGCAATGCTTTTCAAGATATAAAAACATTCACTCATTTTATCTATATGCGCAAAAATATTTCGAGTCTTATTACATGAATCAGCACTATTTAGTTAGGTTCAGTTAAAGGCCCGTTTTCATTTTATATGAGGGTTGCCTTTGATAGATCACATAACTGTGAAAGGTAGTCTAATGACTGTTCATGAATAGGCACTTCAGTCTTTAGACTTCCATTCGAAAACAGTATAGTGATGTTTTACCCTTGATGGCATATTAAATGCGTACCAGAAAAAGGGATCATTTTTTTGTACAATCGTTAGAAGCGATGGCCTCGTGTCTCAAGACCCTGGGGTGTCTCCAAATTGTTCCGACGAACAACGCTATGCTAAGCCGGCGGCGAATTTACGACATTTTACAGAAAGAATGGCTTAAACCCACTTTTACAACTGTGTGACCCCATACAATCAAAATCCGCTGCTGACCAGAATGAATCTTTGATAATAACCTTGCAACCCAAGGTATTCCGAGAAAAAATATACCTGTTAAACATTTCTTAACAATAAAAAAGTTAGATTAAATGTATTTGTTAGGAAAATTTTAGTAACAGGTTTCAAATTATAAGTTTCCTTTATTTTTAATTTCTTTTCTGAAAACTCTGCTAACAATGTAATCATGTTACGTTTCAAAGCTCCCAGTTGATATCGGGAGACATAGATTAAAAAGCCTTGATTCAAATTTACAAAAGCTAACTAACTCAGAAACATCCGTTTTGTAAATTATTCTGTTTTTTATGTATTCTCTCATACATGGCACATCAACTTGTCTGTTGTATGTCATGTTTATAAAAACTTGCAATCTGAATCATACATACTTGTAACATTCACTAAATAGCGACAACACTAAATAGCGATTGTTAAACTATGTATCTTTATTCAAATGGGTCATTATGTAAAATTATGAAATAATATACTTTAATAATAATATACTTTAATATGTAATAAATTTTTCTTACAAGTGTAAATAAAAAAATAAGCCTTCATAATAATCATCTGTTAGCTTTTTCAAATATAAATTTCCAATATTTTTTTCTTCCTATGCATCACGGAATAATTTCAAATAATTATACATAACAACATTTAAGAGTTGAAAAATTTCCCAATCTTCCAGTTTCTTCAATACCCGCACTCAAAGCAGTTCAGAAATAATTTTATCTTAAAGTATTTTATTAAAATTTATTAAGTTAATATATTCAGTATTATATATGCAGAATCTAGATTTATTTATGATTAAATAATGTATAAAGTTCATATTTGCTATTCCATTTTTTTGGTCTATAATAAATTTTTAGATTTTATTAGAACCGCTTTCAATAGAAAATTAGAAATGAAAGAAATATATAAAACCCTGTTGCATGTTTCTAAAGTAGGAAAACCAACTACCTTATACCGACATATCACAGCCATTTGAGCTTCTGAGGCCATTCTAACAATATTCATGGTGGATATTTAGAACAAATCTAAAAGTCAATTAAGTTACGATTCTAGAAACTAGTGAATTCTCAATGAAAGGCTAATTTTTCATTTTGCTAAAAAATTTTGAATAAATATTTTTGATTGAATAACTAGATTTATTTATAATTAAATAAGCAACAAGTTTTGTAATTGGTATTTCATTTTTTTACCTAACATTGACATTTGAACAAAATGAAATGTATTTGCTCATTAGAATGATCTCCAACTGTAAATGAGAGCATGAGGGAAAATTTATGAAACCTTGTTATCGAAGTTTCTAAAATAGGAAAAACAACTGATGTTGTCTCAATGTCTGACAGCGTTTGGAACTTTTGAGGCCATTCTATCAATATACATGGCGGATATTTAAAACAACTCTGAAATCCAATAAATTCATGATTGAAATCCTCAATCAAGGAGATCAAGAAAATAAATGGAAACTGATACTAGTTATAAATTATATACCATTGATTATGTAACATGAGATCAAATGTCACTAGTTAGAGCTTACCAGAATAAACTTTATAAATGTTCAGTATGTTTTAAAGTAATTTTTGTTTCTTTGAGAACAAGTATTTGTTTGTAATAAGTTATGCAAAACATTGGTACTGAAGAGCCGCTCTGTAAATCGAGATATGTCTGACAGTTAATTAAGATTTGAACTAAAAATATAGTTTCCACATTTTCGAAAACCTATTACCCGCATGTGCTACCTTGCGAACTTTCAAAGAAAAAAAAATGGTATTGAGCAATTTACAATCTGCTAGTATTCATCACATCTTTTTAAACTTTAACATGTGAAACGTGACCCTATTTTATGGACTTCAATAGTGCAAGCCAAGCTTAAACGGTGTTAATCTTCTATTATACTATACGCAAATGACCTGTCATTCAAAGAAAAGCACACAACAGCTGTATCAACAAAAAATGAAAGGAACTGTAAATCACTTCGCTGTTTATACATATTTTATTCTAATAATCAGGTTTCCTCTAACCTAGTCAAACTCTATTTTGACCTGTCAACGTCTTCGATTTTTGACTAAGCCAGTAAGAGAAAATAAATGTCTTTAAGAAAATGCTTTAAATACATCACAAATTTTGAGCTAAAAGGACAAACTATAATCTAATTTTTCTTTATAGAATTAAAAACACCTATTAAATGAAAATAGGAATTTTTCACACATAATTACATCGTATATAGTTTGTAACCAGTGTCTTTATAACTAGTGATCTACGTCCATATGGGACCACGTTTAGGAACTTTAATGCTTCAAAAACTTTCATTGCGCTTACTCCTTTGTATTTGCAAGACAAATGAATTATTGAATTAATTAATTAGAACTATGAAGTTTCATATATCTAATATTCTACATTTGTATTTATTAATTTGAACAATGGAATTTCAATTTAAGTTATTAATTGTTAATGTAATGTTTATTCAAACTGTTTTCATTATCTTAGGGCGTATTGTACATGATGAAATCGTCAAAATAAATATATATCTTTGCAGAGAAATTTGACTAATTTGAACTTTTTTAAAATTTAATTCATTGGTACTTTAATTTTTTTTTTACTGTACCTACTTCATACATTAGCATCATATTATGTCTGTAATTCAGGTTTATTTTGATTGATTCTAAGTCAAAACTAAATCTGTAGTTATTTTATTTCTGAATTGCTTTTGTTAGTTGAATATGTTCTTTCCTTGCGTTCTTTGTGGTTGCGAATGAACAATTTTTAAAGCTTTTAATTCACTCAAGCACTAAACCTATGTACAAAAAAGAATCAATCAAACGACAATCAAAAACATTTCATCATTAAAAAATTAGTATATTTAGTTGCAAATTTTTCTATTTTAAAGATTTATTGTACAATTTTTAGGCATTGTTAATTTAGTAAAAGTGTCTGTTTATTTATCGAAATCAATATTTTTAATATTAGTACCATTTTTAATGGCAATTATAAATTTATTTTGTTGCTCAGTCTTTATTTATTAATTATATATTATATTTTAAGATTGAAAGAAATTAAAAATAAGTTTTTCTTGTTATATTTAATTTTAAAATATTCGCTTATCTTGTATTTATTGAAACTTCTTATCTTCGATTTCAGTTTTTCAATAAATCAATCTTCTGTTTCAACCCCTTATCGTAAACTTTAAATAAGCTAAGTATCACTGCACTTATAAGCACTAAGTATTTATAAGTTAAAAGACACACACATTGACTCGAAACACTTCGTAAAATTAATTAAATATATTTTGGAATGAAAAAATTAGTAATCATGACCTGAAGTTTCATTTTACTATTTATTTTCCATTTTTACTTCTGCTACAAACTTTTTCGAAGGGAAATGGAGTCAAGAATTGAAAACATTTGAGTGAAATATAGTACGGAAAATTATTCTCGTGGTTTTTTCCCCCAATCTCTGTGAATTGCAGAATCCTAAAGGACTAACGGTTTAGCGAACGCCATAGGTTCTAATTGAAGATCTACCCTCCCCCCCCCAATGTATAGTCGTGGTTTGTATTTATTCCTATCACGTATTAAAGGCTAATTAATTACAAAAAGAGAAAACTAGCAACGTGGCATGGTGGTTAATAGTACCATTATTAATTGATGGAAGGTCATAATCACAAAATTCAGTCATAGCTTTTAATTTTACAGCCGATATGCTGCTGAAAAATTAGGAGTTGATTTATGCGATGGTTATGTATAAAAAGAACTTCTTTATTTAATATGATTCAATTTTCTTCTTACTCTGAGATGATATTCTAGACTGAAAAAATACAACTCTAAATTGAAACTCATTTGATTACTCTTTCTTTCTTTTTATATTTGAAGGCGAAAATAATCAATCATAAAAATAAAATTAATTTATGTAATTGTACATAAAAGCCTTTCTTTCTTTAATATAATTAAATTTTTTCTCTTACTTTCAGATAACACTCTAGACTGAAATAAAATTCTGGCTTGAAACTCATTTGATTCCTTTTTTTTTACATTTGAAGGGAGAAAATAATCCACCAGAAAGATATTTATGAGGAAAGAAATGGAATTAGTGTTTTATTTTCTCGAAAATTTATCACATGTATTTAAATTCGTATATGATGTTTCAAAACGTCCTTTTTCAATCTTTTGTCATAGTTTTTTTGTGTTTAAAAAATTCTATTACATTTTAACTATTCTAAGCTTAACTTTATATGTTACAGAGGAATATTAACTCCCCTTTGGTATGAAATTGCCATTTTAAAGTCTTCTGCTATTTATTTAAATAATATAGTTTTAAGAATTTTCTTTTCGCAGATTGAATAGATGGAAGACTACATACAAAAAAATGCCTTTGATAGCAAATCATACATTCTAAAAGAATAACTTTAGAAAAAGCTAATGATTCAATTTTCTTACGGCATTTTCTGTCCAAAGCTTGATTTGATGCAAGAAAAATTGAAAAGAATAAATTTGAAAAGTTTAAAACCAGCTCTTAGTTTTTGTTTGTTTGTTTGTTTGTTTTGCTTGTTTCCAACTTTACACGAAATGCGAATTTTTTCTAATTATTGGATATGACATGAGGCATGTTATTTCAAAACCAGAATTTTAGATAAAATTGAAAAGTCTAATTTTATTTACTTCAATTTGATTTTATTTCCACTTTTATGTTTTAGGGAGTAAAGAGATTTGAGATTGGTATCAATCAGATTAAATTATAATTAGATCTGAATTGACCTCTCTAAATTTCATTTGAGTGCCGATTTTTCTACTTTGTTTGACCATGAACACATCGGTGTGCACATTTACAACCACGAACACATCGGTATTAAAAAATCCACACTATTGTCTCGATTTGAACCAGGGGTCAGTGATACAAGAGGTAAGACTAGAAACTACTTACATAGGCAAAAAAAAAAAAAAAAAGACAGGGAAGAAAGAATAAAGCATTCGATTAATGCACATTATTGACCCTTTGCACTCTGAAAAATAGTTAGATGCATAACTATGCACTTAATACAAGAACTTGTTTATTGTTCCAAAATATAAATTAATATATTATTGTTTTAAGTTGAATTTCCCCGAAAAATTAATTTACGTCATGTTACCATTCTGTAGGCATTTTCAACAATCAAAACTGAAAAATAAATAAATAAAGCGTCAAAATGATGCACCATCTTGAATGGTGCCTGGGAGGAGTCATCAGAGTACTAAGGGTTAATAATGTAGAGTATTTTGTTTTTATTTCTAATACTTCAAATAAATATCCAAAGTAAATTAACTGCTGATACTAATGTTAAAAATTAATTGCCTCTATATCCAGTGTCTAAAAGAAAAATAATTATAATAATTAATTTTGTTGTCTTTGATTATATAGGTATGTAATTACCTAAGATGTAATGTTTTCTTTTATCTGCCAGAAATCTTTAAATTTTAATAACCTAGTATTGTATTTATATTATTAACAGATATTCGATCCTCATGGAAAAACCCAATTACATCTTCCTCCTGAATCCTAAAAAGCATTTTGTTCGAATCTCTTCTTTCTCATATTCTCAAGTTGTCTTAAAATGATAAAGATTATCGAAATTATTTACGTCCATGCAATTTTTGCTACGCCATTTTATTTCGACTTTTCTCAAAAGCCAGGAGCCTAACATAAAAAGGGAGGTAAAGTCGGGCAATAATATTTCTCTTTACTTTGAATTCATTCATTTGAATTCGAGTATTCATAACTACAGGGTTCCGCATTAACCATTAGGAAAATCAAGGATTTACAAAGAAATGCTAGTTTAATTTCGATCATCGTTTTTAAGAGACTGCACTTTTTAATTTATTATATAAGGGCGATTGGATTATATTTGTAGGATTTAATGGCACAATAGGAACTAAATTATCTGTGCTGAAAATTGTTTTGATTACATTTTAAATTTGTGAGCAAAATCCTACACATCTTTGGGATTAATTTTTGGCGTCACTTTATAGACAGTTTCCCCACATGCGTCCACTTCTATCAGATTTGTACTTTTGCAATATATATTCATGAGATGTTGTGGTCGAAATTAATCAACTGGAAAGAATTGACGTGATACATGCAGCCTGACCAGAATTTTGCATTCTGCGCTTGTGTTCCTAACAAGTGCAGCAGTAGGTGGCATTCTGCGAAAGGCCTTTTCTCCCGTTGAGAGGGTTGTTTTTTGTAAGTATCACAATTTTTCACGTTTTTTAATTACGGATTCCATCAATGACGAACCGGATAACTCATAGCGTACATCAGTTGAACCCAACTAATTAGGGATGTTTCTCATGTTTCTTCAGGACTCTCCCAACACGTTTGTGTTTGAATAGATTGAAACACTGCTTCATTTGCATGAGGTCGTATTACTAGTGCAACACATTACTAAATCCATCACAAGAGAAAGTCCAGGACTACAACCTTCATTGATGCAGGGCCGATGCTGACAGACCAAAGCGATCAGACTGTCAAAGGTCAACCAATATAAAGCCAAACGGGTCCTCCTAGAAGATGAAAGGTCAAAGTTCAAAACGCTATCCTAGTTATCGAATGGGATAACAGGCTTTGATTCGCGGGCAGTACCCGCTGGGCTAGAACAGTTCTGTTAAAAAGAATGAAAAGCCAACTGAACGATGAATTTAAGTTCTATATTGGCAGCATTTACTGCCTACTAAACGATGAAATAATAAAATAATCGAATTGAACTTGCTGATCGGGTTGAGACTTCTGAGAGAAATTGATTCTGGGAAATACAGTCGTAATATTATAGGAGGTATGACAGGTAGCTTCGCAACACTCATGATTTTTAAGAGAATAGCTTACATTGAATGCCGTTGCGGGTTGGAATCGTGATGGAACGATCATCAAACTGGTATCGGAATTTCTTGATAATGATAAATTGTTTCGAAAAGTTCCTTCAGTTTCTTACATAATTGTATAGATCATTGAGGATTTTTAAAAAAAATCAGAAAAAGAGAATGTTTATTAAAATGAGAATATGCCTTCTGTGGAACTTTACTATGAATTTAAATCCAAAGCATTAATCTCTTGAATTTTTCTGGGGTGAATAAAAATTATGTGTTCTGAAAAAAAAAATGTTTCTAAATATTCAAAAGGATCAATATAGATTTTCTATAAATTAGCAGAGGCGAGAATGTTTAAGTGAGCTAATAGAATTACGGGATTCACAGTAATTTTAAAGAAAATGATTAAAAAAGACATATTATAGCAAACTAATTAATCGATTTAATTTTCCATGATTATATACATGTTAAATTGTAAGAGATTATTAAAATAAGAGAGCAGATCACTAAACCTACGTACAAAATAATCTGAAATATAAAACTTTAATTAGCAATTCTGAAAATTCGTTTGCATCTTTTTGTGATGCTTTTTTCATTTTATTATAGATTTTTTTCGTTAAAATAAGAAGAAAATAATGGTGTAGTATTGAAAATTACTGTCAGAAAATTATTAATAATTATTCAAATATTTTTTTAAAAATTTAGATTTTTTGCTTAAAAGAATAACCAAATTTTCAACTGAAAACAATTTTGAATTCTTTTCTTCGGCAGCGTAAAATAACTGATCAGTTATGATTAAAAGTGATTTTTGATACAGTTATCAATCAGAGGAACTTTTTATTGAAAGACAAATATATAAATTGAAAACAAAATTCAGTCTTAGAAAAAAAATTGTCAAAAGAAATCACGGCATGAAAAGTAATTACTTACAAAGAAATTGCTGCAAGTTGTAACTAGAAGTGTGACAAGTGAACAAACAAATATTATATAAGTACATTCCATGAAAGTAAGATTTATTACTCGATTTTGTCTCATTTGTCACAAATTCAGAACTTTTCATATTTCTTTGAAATCCTTAATGTTGACATTTTTTGACTATTTTAAAAATTTGCCAAGCTTTTGTGGGTTTTGATTAAATTTTGAATACTATCTTTCTCTGAATGATAACTGTAGCAAGTCGGAATTTCTGAGTTAACTGTGCTCAACTTTCTATATTGGTTACAATCAATCTCATTGAAAATAAATAACTTTCTAGCTGCCATTTTTTTAACACTATTTAAATGCCTCTATTGTCAGAAAGTTTAAATAAACAAAGCAAAACATTATTTATATGTTAATCTATAAAATCCAATGAGGTGTTAATAAAGATAAACACAAATGACAGGGAAAATTTTCGGGACTCAGCAGAAAATAGAATGATTTTCAAGTTGTGTAAATCACAGAATAAATGCTTGGAGAGACAAAATATGTTTTTTGTCTTCTGACAATGACATTTTGAATACAGAATGTTTTATAATCAAAATACATTTTTTTCATTATTTTTTAACTATTAATTTTTGATAACTTGTTTTTATGTCAAACAAAAATTTATAACATATTCAAAAACATAAACCTTTTCTTTAGTATATAATCTCGTCTCCATAAAAGAATCGTAGAGCAATTAAAAATCCTTACGTATCACCTTTTTTTGTTTTGTTTTATTTAATAAACAGTTTTAAGAATGTACTAATTAGCAGGTCGTTTTCACTTTAATTATTTTTTAATTTAAATTTTGAGATCTACAGCTTCTGACACTCATTATCAAGTAATTATCCTTGCTGCAGAATCAAAGTTTGATTTAATCAAAAATTCAGTTACAAGTAAGCCCTGAAAATAATAAAACATAGTAAAAGTAAGAATATATAAATATACTAAATTTCAATACTCTAGCATATCTGGTAATTTGCGAAAAATCGCACAAAATGTTATTCTTATAGGTATGAAACAAGTCAAATTCAATAAAAGTGTTTAAAAGTAGATGATCTTGTGTTGCTGCATCATTTCTTATGAATTGATCTGTCTACGTTATAAATTACTGTTTTTGAAATTATTCCTCTTTGCACCGATTTATTAATTTGAAAACATCTATAAATTAATTATGTGAAATTAGATGGTTTGTTTAAAATTATTTGTCCTGTTTTATGAAAAATTATTTTCAGAAACTGGTGCATTTATTAGATAAGTAACTGCTTTTTGACATAAAAAATTTCTATCAAAAATTTTAAAGTTTTTCTTTTTTAATATTTTGGAACATTATTTGTATAGGAAAACTTATGTCGTTAAGTTTTAGTCGTTATTTTACATTTTCATATAAACTGTTTGGAAGCTATTTTCAAAATTTAGTTTCATTGCTTTCATTAAAGTCTTATAAGCGAATTCACATTTCGATATAATCAAACAACGCTAAAAAATTTTCATTGAATAAAATAAGAAAATATTTCCCAAATTCTGGATAAAGAAGAAACCACAACGATATATATTTTTAATGTATTAGGAGGAGAGATTTTATTGATTTTTATAAACATGATTTAGATCTGCAGCTGTAATAAATAAATAAATACACAGTTTTAAATAATGAATAAAATTGCAACTAACTTTTTAAACAGATAAAACCGAAAACGGGCGTTATAGAATAAAAGTTTGATTTTCTCCTTGAAAATATAAGAAATTCTTCAAGAAACCAAGTACAGGAAAAATTTATTCTATTAAATATCTTAATGCATTAGTGATATTTTTGTTAATGTAAACTAATACGGTTGAAATAAATAATAGAACGATTTGTATACATAAATAAGCAACAGAAATAAATAAATAAATACGCAGTTTTAAATTATGAATAAAATTGCAACTAACGTTTTAAACAGATAAAACCGAAAACGGGCGTTAAAGAATAAAAGTTTGATTTTCTCCTTGAAAATATAAGAAAATCTTCAAGAAACCAAGTAAAATTTACTCTGTTAAATATCTTAATGCATTAGTGATATTTTTGTTAATGTTTATAAATCTTGTAAACTAACACAATTGAAATAAATAAACGAAAGATTTGTATAATAAATAAGGAGTCGAAGTAGTTTTCAATCAGAAAAAAAAGAAAAGAAAAATTGGGTATCGAAATCGAAAAGTGAGGTGAAAAGGTGAGAAAGCATTCTTTCGTAAGTGCAGAATCCAACAGAGGTTAAAGAAATAAAAAATAAGACAAAAATGTGCCAGTATGTTCTAGCCGAAACCATTAATGCTTTCTAGGAAATTCGATGAGGCTCTCAAAAGATAGTGCTAAAGGTTACAGGAGAGTTATACATTTAACGCGTTTAAACATTAACTTTTCCAGTCTGAACTAAATTGGTAATGACACGTGACTAAAACATTCATAGGATCTGAAATAAAGAAAACCTTTGTATAATTTTAAGAGAATTAGTAAACATCACCTTCAAAGAATTAAATTTAAGCATTCTGTAGAATTCTTGAGGTTTAAAGTTAAAAAATGAAATAATTACTTTCTTTCATTGTTTTACAAAGGCTCCATAGGAACTATTTTAATTGTACAAAGAAATTGTGCTATAATTTTTTCAATATTATTTCATATTTGCAATATTTAGCCTATTGCGCAAAAAATATTATTGAATATACTGTTCTACTTTGGAAGTAAGAAAAATCGCATTAGTTGGAGCAGTCTCTTTTTTTCTATTGCGTGTTCCGGATTTGTTTCGAATCAGAAAGAAAAACGCTATACTGGATACCGATTTACCATATCGAATTAGTAGGGACAATCTCGATCCCTCACTCAAATAAACGTCCCACGTTATCCATAGTTTTAGTTATAAGCAGATAGCTTGTGTAAAAATTATTTGAACTCAATTGAAGAAATCTTTGTTTCCAAAGAATTTTCCTTCCAAACGTTTACTAAACTTAGAACACTGTAATCAAAATATAACCAATGTGGATGAGCAAATCCGATAGAACAAAAGTAAAAGAAATGAAAAATATATTATTTATGCTTTTTTTTTATTTCTTCCCTATTTTTCAAAAACTTTCAGTAATAAATTATATCGACATTTCTGATTTAAAAAAATGTTTGGGATGCATCCATTTGTACTATTTCTTCCTCTTTTCTCTTAGCAGTGCTCCAGATTAAAGTTTAGAAAATATTTCAAAAAGTGTTGTTTACAAATGACGTGACAACAGTTATTATTTTTGGTTGAATAATAATTCATTGCTAATTTTTTTCAAATTCATTTTAAATCTTTATATTGATTTTCAAAAAAAAAAAAAAGAATACTGTGATTGTATGCGAAAGAAGTTGATCCAATCTAGTTTTATACATTTTTGAAGCATGAAAATCAATAACAATTAACACTTTGAGGCAATTTTTTTTTCATACTCAGCTCTAAACTAATTACTATCTTCAGGGGTCTTAACCCCTCAATTAAAAGCAAAAATGAAACGTCAAATTACTCAGCTTTTTTCACCCTATATTTCATTTTAATAATCTCAAAAATTAATAGTAAATCAATAATTTAAAAAAAATCAAAAGTTTCTATCTTACAGAGCATTAAATTATCTTTCACATGATATGAAATATTTTTCTAATGCTTTTTATTTCTGTATACATTTTTAAAATTTCGAAGAGTAAAATCCTTTCATGAATTAATATTAATTTATTTCAAGAATATTTTACAGTGCAGTGCTACTTTTACATTTTGTTATAATTTACTTAGAAACATTTTCAAAACTGAATGTAAAAAAAAAAATACTTTCAGATAAATAATTATCAATTTCAGATGAAAATAATTATACAATCAGTGTACTAGTAAGTAATTTCAAATTTTCTACGTTTTTAGGAAAAATGGTTTCTATAGTTGCCTGCATTTACCTCATTATAAAGAAACATATATAAAATGCCAGTTGCAGATGAAAAGAACTATGTAATTATTTGAATAACAAAAAAAGTTTTTAAAAAATCAGAAATTAAAGTTATCTTGGTTAGTTCAAACGAAAGGTTAATATTACTAGCCTTAAAATCTCCAATAAACGTATATTATGGCTTGTGTATGTTTTGCATTTCTCTATGAAACCATTTAATAAAGATTTCGAGACTGAAACGGTCTAATTTAAAACAGCACGTGTTTTTTGCAGATAGTGTAGATAACGTAGGCCCAGTGATAGGAAATATGACATGAAGGGTCGCTGGTGTGGCATGGTAGTTTAGAGATGCAGTGCCAATTTAGGTGTCACACTTATTATCTATCAAGGTTCTAAATGACAAGATGCATCTCAAAAGAATCTTTTTAATTGCTTCAAAACAGGATATCAATATAACAAAAATAAACAATCTTAGCTATCTTCGTTAATTTCACTTCTTGAAAAGTTTATTCAGTTTTCATTCAATCATCCATCATCAAAGGCCGGAAACGGCGGTTCTGATCTCTCACATCGCCGTGTTAAAAGTCACATTTCTTCATTGTTTTTTTATTTTTTATTTATATATTTAATGTTGTATATAAGTGTAAATTAATAATACAAAAGCGATTTTAATCTGATGAGTAACATTTCCTTTAGTCATTATGCACAATAATACAAAATCGGAGAGAGTGATATTAGTCCTTTTTTCTAGTTTCATAATGAATTCTTAAAAATGCTATCTTTGCAATAAGCACAATTCTTATTTAATTTGAAAAATTAAGGCCGAGGAGATAGTAGATAAAAAAACACATGAATATGAGAAATCACGAAACCTATCTTAGCTGATTGTTTGTAATTTGTATATTAACAAACTACAAACATTCAGAAACATTTTGAAATTATTACCTCTTTTAGCATATACATTTATTGTGAACTTGTGTAGAAAGTATTCACTAGTTTTTATTATTTTTCCCTTTAAACTTTGCAAATCTTCTAATAGTAGTAACATTAAGTACTCTGGACTTGCCTGTGAAAGGATACACAATCCGTAAAGTTAATCTTCAAAGTGAAATATATATAATCGAACTTATTTATGTCAGTTGAACTCAAAAATAGGATTAGATGATTACTTTAAAAGAATGTATGCATTATTTTATATTTTTAAAAATTAAAATATCTCTAATTTTAGATATTATATGTCGAATTTTAGATATTATATGTCGAATTTTAGATATTATTTGTCGAATTTTAGATTGTGTTACATTTTTAAATAATTAAAAAAAACAAATTCATATCATAATTTTTAAGCGTAAAATAAATAATGAAATAATCAGAAAATTATAGCTTATAATTAAGATGAAAAGGTAATATTAGGATTAAAATGGAAGAATATTAAAATTAATTACTAATTAACAAAGCAATATCTTTTTTGCAGCTCTATAAGTGATCGCGGTAACATTGTGTTTTGTAGATCTAGGAATTATTCTTTATTATGCTGAATTTTCGTGTAGTAGTATTATTAAATGAATTATGTAAGCCCATGCTTTTCGAACATGACGAACAAATTTTCACTTGCCCTTGTGGATCTTTTTAATAGCACAAGCACTTGCAGTGAATTCACGATGAAAATAATTTTAAGCCCAAGCACATTCTGGAAGCTAAATGAAAATAGCCACGAAATGCATATGAACCCTTACACTCAACGCGTTATCAAAGGTATTTCATTTACCAAACAACGTGACTTTTAACTAAAAGCTTTTGAAAATTCCCGCATCACGTTACAACAATTAGTTCAGAGAAGGCGGGCGCGGAAAATGAAAGAGAAAAAGAATTACATAAAAAAAAAAGTGACTTCACGATGCCTGAATACGGTAAAGCACCCCTTTGGGTGTTTTATTTTCCTTTCTGTCAAGGTTACACCGTGACAGATTGCATACGTGACATAAAACACAAATAGACCTCGCCAGCTAAAAAGTGAAATAACACGTGGACGAGTATTCTGGATTGCTCATCAACTTCCATATACCACACACTGGCCAGAAACGCCGAAGGGTAGGGAGGAATGTTAATGCCCAAGTAAGTTTTGCTTGATGTACGCCAACGCCAAGCACTCATAGAGCTATACTACGTTAACCCTTTAAAAGTCCATCCTAAAATTGGTCCAACCTCTGTCTACAGTGGATCACGAATTTGATCCCTCGAAGCAAAGGAAAACATAAAAAAGGACCTAGAACCGAACCATGTAGGTGGATCAAAAGTCAGGGGGAGGCTAACGTCGCTTGTCACCTTCCATGTCAAAAGGTTGGGTGTGAAAGGGCAATCGTCACGTGAGTCTTCAGGACGTCGGCGGAATTTTTGATTCGAAAAGAGTTGAGATCGAATCCGGGAAAAAAAGAAGTGAGGGACGTTAATGGATGACCTATGTCACGGGATATCAATTGCTTCGTGGGTTCCGGAATAACGTTTCAACCTCTTCGACCATACCCGCATTGCTATTTTCTTTTATCCATCAAAATATTTTTCAAAAAGCCTTTTCCACACCCTCAGGAAGGCCACGCGTGTAATTGGTCACGGATGTACGATTGAAATACTTGATGCTTCGTGATCGGTCATAAACAGTTTTGAAAGGTAATCTGAATAAATATCTGAGTGTTTCTCGATCAGAGCTGTTCACTTGGATATCGAGAGACAGATTTATGAGTCTAACAAGCGGAATGACGATGAGAGCCTCTTTAGGCTTCAATTGAATGCTTTTCAATATTAATCAATCAGTTGGAGTCAGTTTTACTTTTCTTTTCAGAGATGTATCAATTTCGTACACTTCACATCAGCTGTAACACAAAATGATAATTAAGTTCAATATAAGGATTGAATAAATTTTGACGGGTAACAAATAAAATCTACCAGTAAAAAAAGTCCTGAAGGCATGCATATTTTGAAATTCTATTAATCTTTTTTTTTTTCTAGTTTTCACAATCAGGTCTTAAAAATGCAATCTTTGCTACAAGAACGATTTGTACGAAATATGTGAAGTGTTATTAAACATTACAGAAATAAAACAAAATGTAGAAAAATATATACAAATGTAAAAATAATTAAATACCCATTTCATTATAAAAATTAAGACTTAAGATATTTTACATAAAAAAAAGAATGTGATATAAGAGATCGTAAATCCTAATCTTGCAAATAATAGCCACGCTGAATGAAGAGTTAATGAGTACTTTAATTTTATTATACAAGAATTTGAAATATTTTGAAATTATTACTCCTTTATCATGTATATTTATTGTGGATTTGCGCAGAAGGTTTTCACGATTGTGTTACCTTTTCCTTTAAACTTTGGAAATCTTCTAATATAAGTAAGTATAAGTACACTGGGCCTGCCTGCGAAATGGTGCAGAATCCGGTATGTTAATCAATTGAGCATAAAGGAACTTAGTTGAGTCAGATAACTCAAAATGCGATTTAATAGTCGCTTTATGTTACTTTACATTTTTAACTAAGTAAAATATCTCCAATTTTAAGTATTATGTGTTAAATTGTGGATTCTTTTACATTTTAGAGTAATTTAAAAACAAATTTACATAATAATTTTTAAGTATAACATAAATAATACAACAATTAGAAAATTGTAATTTTAAAATAAGATGAAAAAGAAATACTAAGAAAAGAATTAAAGAGTATTAAAATGTAATCTATCTATACTTATAATAAAGCTCAATGTGTGTGTGTGTGTGTGTGTGTGTGTGTTGGCGCTCTACAGGCCAGACCATTCAACCTAAAGCTACCAAATTTGGCACGTGTATACCTTGGGGGCCGGGAATGTGCAAGCGGGGGTTATTTTTTCGAATTTTTAATTAGAATTTTATTTATTTAAAAATTAAGCGAAATTTTGGCGTGTTTCTCCTATAACTTCCGAAAATATTACCGCACAAAAAGGATTTTAACATGAAGTTAAAGATCAAAAATTTATCTTTTAAATGATACTGATGTTTTAATCTTAAAAGTAAATTTCTATTTTTAATGAATTTTTAAATAAATATTTTAACTATATTTTTCGACAATTTTTTTCGTACAAAATAAAAATAAAATTTAAGCTGAACGAGCACGTTTCGCATTCATGGGAAAAAAATTAGCTTTTTTCAAAGTGCTGCCATCACATTGATTAAAGCTCCAATTAAAAATAAATGAAATCTTTTTCGAAATGAAATCTGCAAAAATATAATTTTCGGCACGTGTTTGTAGGAAATGAAACAAATATGAAATATTATTTTTTCTAAAAAATAAATTCAAGAAAAATTATTTTATGATCTTTTACACTCTCTATACAGGATGTTTATTTAGTCCCGGACCCATTTTGATGTTTAATGACTCATAAAATAATGAAGATATAAACAAACTTATGGCATTTATTGATGGAATAACTCATATATTTTCCTTTTCAGGTTTGAATATTTTTACTTTTGTAAATATCGTCTGCGCGTGTGGTTAATTTCAGAGAGTTTCATTTTCCAGTCTAAATATCTGTATTTTTCTAAATATCGTCTGCTTATTGATTGCATTTTTTTTTTTGCAACTATTGAAATGTTATGTTTACTTTTGATGTGTTTGTTCTATGTAGTACTTTTGTATGTGATGTTTTATTCGAGCGGATATTAAGGAGAATGCATACACCACAAGAGAATGCACAGATTTTATGGTGGTCATAGAGTTAATTTCCAATCACCTAAATCACTGACTTTTAAGAGTTAATTTCCAATCACTTAAACTGACTGATTTATGAAAATTTGAATATCACTATTCAATAAAAAAAAGGATAATTTTAGATTTTCCATCGATCGCTTCAAAGAAAATACGCCAATCAGCGCGCAGGTTTCTTAATATTAATTGGTCTAAGATTATGAAAATGTTGAGTTTTTCTAAATTTTTAACATTTAAAACTTCATAAATAAGTCTTATTTGATCGTGGAAAATAGAAACATTCATTCATTTATTTCAAATTTGGTGTGTCCAGAATATTTCTCAGAATATGATACCTTACTGCTGTAAATTTAGACTTCGTAATTTTTGAAATATATTTATAGGCAGGAACAAAATATTATTATTGATTTCATTTCAATCCTTTTGAAAGCAAAACTAAAAACTGAATTTTATGCTGAATCTCAGAAATTTTTGTTGAATTATTGTTTGAGATATTACATAAATTATGAAAAATATTTTGTAGTTAACATGAGACTTAAATACCGAGCGATTCTGTTTGCAATACTCACATTCAATAATAATCATAATAAATAAATAACAATAAAGATGATAAATAAAATAAAACGCTTGGTTTTATTAAAAAATATCTTAATATTACTTGCAATTTCATCATTTACATTTTAAATTAAAGTTGAAGTTTTGCCGGAAATGACAACAAATTAGCAAAATATATATAGTAAATTGAACGAAACGATCTAAACAGTATAAGTTTGGTATGACTATCAAATTTGAAGATTAAAAATGTTTTGTTTGAGAATCCATTAAGAGAGCAGTTACTTAAAGTATTTAATTGAAAATTGTAGCGAGCGGTAATACTGGCGAACCGGCTGGTCGCCAAAGGCGGCTAGTACTTATAATAAAGCTCAATATGTATCTGTTTGTGTGTGTTGGCGCTCTACAGGCCAGACCATTCAACCTTCAGCTAACAAATTTGGTACGTGTATACCTTGGAGGTCGTTAATGTGTACCTGGGGGTTATTTTTTCGAATTTTTAATTAGAATTTTATTTATTTAAAAATTAAGCGAACGTCTGGCGTGTTTTTGCTATAACTTCCGAAAATATTACCGCACATAAAAGATTTTTACATGATGTTAAAGATCAAAAATTTATCTCTTAAATGATACCAATGTTTTAAACTTAAAATTAAATTTCTATTTTTAATGAATTTTTAAATAAATATTTTAACTATATTTTTCAACAATTTTTTTCGTACAAAATAAAAATAAAATTTAAGCTGCACGAGCACGTTTGCATTCATGGGAAAAAAATAGCTTTTTTCTAAGTGTCGCCATCACATTGATTAAAGCTCCAATTAAGAATATATTAAATCTTTTTGGAAATGAAATCGTCTGTAGGAAATGAAACTAATAAGTAGTATTATTTTTTTCTAAAAAATAAATTCAAGAAAAATAATTTATGATCATTTACACTCTCTATATTATTAATCCAATAAATCAGTTTATTTTAAGGCAAGTTTTGTTTAATATGAACAGGATATCCATTCAAATCAGGGCCACACAGCTAATTTGTAAACCTTTAGTAGGACACAGATCTGCTAAAATGGTCTAAATGGAAAATGATTATATTTTATGTAACTTGATTCAATAAATTCTCTCATAAATAACGAATTTTTGATTTTACATAAAGCTTCTGCTGTGAAAATCACGATTAACAAAATGTTCGTGAAACACTAATATTTTAAATAAAAAGAGTTAATTTCCAATCAACTAAATCAATCACTTAAACTGACTGATTTATGAAAATTTGAATATCACTATTCAATAAAAAAAAGGATAATTTTAGATTTTCCATTGATCGCTTCAAAGAAAATACGCCAATCAGAGCGCAGGTTTCTCAAGATTAATTGGCCTAAGATTTTAAAAATGTTGAGTTTTTCTAAATTTTGAAAGCAAAACTAAAAACTGAATTTTATGCTGAATCTGAGAAATTTTTGTTGAAATATTCTTTGAGATATTACATAAATTATGAAAAATATTTTGTAGTTCACATAAGACTTATATACCGAGCGATTCTGTTTGCAATACTCATATTTAATAATAATAATAATATATAAATAGCAATAAAGATGATAAATAAAATAAACCGCTTGGTTTTATTAAAAAATATCTTTATATTAATTGCAATTTCATCATTTCCACTTTAAATTAAAGTTGAAGTTTCACCGGAAATGACAACAAATTAGCAAAATATGTATAGTAAATTGAAAGAAACGATCTAAGCAACAGTATAAGTTTGGTATGACTATCAAAATTTGAAGATAAAAAAGGTTTTCTTTGAGAATCTATTAAGAGACCAGTTACTTAAAATATTTAATTGAAAATTGTAGTGAGCGGTAGTACTGGCGAACCGCCTGGTCACCAAAGGCGGCTAGTTATTAATTAATACAGAGTATCCTTTTTGTTGTTCTACTGGAGCATTATGTTTTGCAGACGAGAAATTATTCTTGATTATGCTGAGATTTCGTGTTCTAGTATTATTAAATATAATAGGTAAGCCCGGGCTCTTTGAATGTTGCAAATAAATGTTTGCTCAGAATAAGCTAAATTTCGCACTGCACGAAATAACAGATGCTAAGTTTTCCGATACAAATAAAATTGATTTCTGAAAGATGGAGTACAGATCATTCAATGAATGTTTCTCATTTAGATAATATAAGTAAATATAGATATATAAGTAAAGACAATAGATATATACTTTAGATATATATTTTATATACTTATATACTTTACTACTTTATATACTTTCTGCCCAACAATTACTTATATACTTTATACATACTACTTTACTTTATACTTTATATATGTATACTTTAGATATATACTTTATGTATATACTTTGGATATATAAGTAAAGACTAGTTAAATATTAAGAACGAGTATTAGGCCTAAGCTGAAGGTCCTGATCGGCAAAAAAGCTGAAATTGGAAGATAAATATTTTATTTTTAAATATGGATAATAAAATTTAATTTAGTTAATTTTTAAAAAGGTGTACTATAAATGTTTTGCAATTACTCTGAAATTAATATAAAATATAAATATTAAGGAATATAATAATTCAAATAGGTATTAATAATTAATAATAACATAGATTTAAAAATAACTCTGTGATAATTGAAAATAATAAATTCTTTATATTAACTATTTTCAAATATGATGATTGTAAACTTCACTTAAGTATGTGATGATTGTAAACTTCACTTAAGAAATTATGCATTTGGAAGATCAACCATCTTTTACCCTTACTCTATGTAAAGCTAGTACTATATCAGAATTAGTAATCAGACGGTCTTTGTTGAATTAAAAGAAATATCAAATGAAACAAATCTTCAAATTGCGTACAGTATTTATTAAAATTTGAAAATCAAAACATTTTACTTATTTTTTTGAAAATGTGGATTAGTTGTTTGGTTAATCTGACATGTTCTCCTTTTCTATAAAAATATTTTCATTCAAACGCTGCCGAAAGATTAATTAAAGTGAACTTTCACCTTCGAATTGGTTTATTTCATTCATTTCTTTAAATATCCTACTGAGTAAACATGACCTTACACTTCCTTATCAGTGGTAGAAACGAATGTTTCTTTCCTTATTGTCAATCACTACACTCAGACAATATAAATAAAAATTTATTACAACATAAAATATCGAGTCCAAAACGTTTTGTTTTAAAATTCGCAACAAAAAATTTAAAAGTGTCATTCGTACGCTAAAATACAAGCTAACGAGCTGAGTTGTCGAAAGACAGATATAGAAATTCTAATTTTCTTTCCAAAACCAGTATTCTCTTTAGAAAAATTCTCACATTTTTAGATTAAAGTGTTAACAAAAATTTTATTTATATGCAATTTTCGCTTGCTAATGAAAAATTAGTTTGATTAATAAAAAGTTCAAACTAAATATTTGGAAGGTCTTTGATCACTAAATCATACTGATGCTCCAGATTAGATGGACAGTTTTCAGTTTTGACAGCTTGATTCGATTTGAAGAAACTATTCCAAATTAATCACGATCTCTTTTTAAGCCACATGAATCATTAACTGTATTCGCATTTTGTCAGTCTGTGCGTTCTTTGAATAGGATGGTTTAAAAACTTGGTTTTATTTTCGAGTTTGAGGGTTCTATAAATATCATTTAACAAAAACAGCCAATTATATTAGTTTTCTTCAATCATGGAATAAATTTCTGAAGCTCGAGAATAATGTTTGCTATTATTTCTTTGGTGACATGTTTTTATCATATTATGAAACTTTATTAACTAAATTATAATATATAAATTGAAATGTTTAGTTTTTATACTAACCTTTGGTATAAAATTAGATGGACGTTGAAAATGCATAAATTGAAGCTATTTTGTTCTGTGCTGCTCTAGGATGTTAGTTCTTTAAAAGCTTATTTTTAATATGTATAATTAACTATGTAGATAAATTATTTTCTGCTACTACTTAGTTTTACAAACAGAACACATTTATTTATATGATTTATTTATATATTTATTATTTCAATTCATGAGTTCTAAACACTAAAATAATCTATATATTTTATTAATATCTTCGATCTGTAATTAAAAGTGATATAATCGAAAAATAAATAAATTAATATCCCGTTGTTTGTGAAATATTATCTCTGTAAAAAAGAAGAGCACGCATGTAAATATATCATCAGCACACAATGTATAATGCACATATATTGATATGGACAATTTTTTCTGTCTGAAATTGCATTTTAAAATTTATTAATTCTTTTTTTTCTTTTAACTTTGCTATTTTTAGCTGTAGACCGACATTATATTTACTTGTGATACATTTTTTTCATGATAAATCATTAATTTGCATAGAAATCATTTGCCTCTACGGATAATTATTGCGGGTTGAACTGATGAAATTTGAAAGAACACAATCTCTTTCGATTACGTACATTTGATTTACAGCTGTATTAGTTAGTTTTTTTTAAATTACCATTATTTTTTCAACGTTCCGATCAATAAATCATGGTAGAAAAATTCCTCCGTTGGTATTCTTATGACTTTAAACAATCGAATTCAGCTCTCTTCCTATATTTGATGTAAATCGATGACTCAAAGAGACATCCACATTCACTCAATCATTTACTCAGAGAACTTTTTACAAATACTTTTCTCCTTTGAAAATTAATACTAGAACTGAAACAAAGATACATTTTCCCTTCGTGATCTAGATGAAAACCTGTCGACAGATATGAATCGATTTTCGTAATCCTCTTACAGAGTAAAATAAAACCATTGCCTCACTTTCATACTAGAAAAAGAGTTTTATTATGTAGTGAACTTTGGAACACCTTTTTTTTTTTTTTTTTTTTTTTTTCTTTGGGCGAGTGCAAAGTAACTAGCACCTTAGAAAAAATTTCTTCATTTACGCAATGAAGAAATGTACTGCTGGTATATAAAGATATTTTAAAGACCTTTGATCTTTTTTTGCTGAAAATGCTCGTTTTTTGACGTTGATGAATTCGCCGGACTCAGTTACTCCTGCTGCTTTGCTCAAATTCTTCATTCAGAACACTTTCTGACACCCAGATGGAGATGTTAAGTTATGCAGGAACACTTTATTAATCATATTCAGTAGACATCCCGTCACAACTTGAAAACTGTAAAATAAAGTTGAAAAATGAACCACAATAAATTTATTACTATTATTTACTGCACTTCTTGGGCAGGACTACAACGAATCAAATGTTAATAAAAAATTTCCCCAAAGAGGAAAATAGAGACTATAAAAATATCGACTTAATATGGTGATTAGACACTCTCGATTAAACTTGAATGTCTGCGAATCTACTATTTATCCTGTAACTGGAAAGAAAGTACTCCAGCTTTATAAAAAATTAAATTATTAAAATTATTCGGGACATTTAATATTTCGAAATTTATTACCTAGAATTGAAACAGTATTCCAGATTTATCCGAAATTTGAATTAAATATCCCGGATTATCCCAGATTTTAATTAAATCCACGGATTTTATATATGAGTAAATATCTTTTACTACACAGAGAAAAATTAGATTCAATTTTTTTAAAATGGTACTTAATACTTAAATAAAAGAAAAGTAAAAAATATTTTTTTCTTTTCTAACTTTTGTTGTCATTATAAAATGACTATATAGAACAGATTGGATGGGAAAATTTCAATTTGCGATTGTCTTTCCTATGAAAATATTCTTGGAATGATAGAGCCTCCCATATTTCAATCAAATGTCCAGCATCTTATCTTTTTATACTTATTAATGATTAGCTCATATTAAAAAAATAGATTTTCTAAATTCACTTTTTATAAAATGTGGAATTTAAAACTATTATTATTTCCTCCTTTTTTTATAAATATATAGAATAGAGTTTCTTTCATATTATCCACTTTGATAAATCATTTTGAAAAAAAGAAACAATAGCATCAAAATATTTCATTGATCTTCTATAAGATTTCCCGATATTTTATTTAAAAATTTTGATAAATAACTATCTCATTGTCTCGCATTTTTTGTTAATATTTTGGGATTAAATCCAAGAGTTCCTCTCTTCTCCTAACCAGTCCTCAAATGTGTGCTCCATTCAAAAGCGTTTTGAATAGAAATTAAGAAAATTCTGGTCACTTTAATGTTACTTTAGATAGATGAGAAATTTATATCTTCGCTTATTTTTTGGCTTTAATTTCGTGTAAAAGTCATTGAATATTAGTAAATTAGGGTCAAGGATTTTGAATCTCATTAAAGAAATAAAAGTTGGTTAAGATTAAAACTGATAAAATGAACATTTATCAATCGTTATACATATTCAATATGCAGACTAAACGATAACTCAGATTTTAAAAATTCGAACTTTATTCCAGTTACTGACAAAACTTTTATACTTTTAACTAAACTTAGAAAAATATGCAATTTTTTTTTTCTTTTCGCCATCTGATTCTATTTCTATTTTTTGTGCATTACAGTTCAAATGTTTAAGATAAACAGATCTTTCTGCATTGATAAATTCAACTGATCAAATTTTAATCTTTCTACGTTCGACAAATCTCAAACAATTATCTTTCTACTCAGAATGTTTGGACAAATAAAGATGTTTATATTTTGATAATGGTTAGCAGAACAGAATGTCTGTATTTTGAAATAAATTTTATTTTGGAGCTATAAACAAAGCTTCAAGCAAAGTTAATCCTTCATCCATATCGTGTTTCATACACCCCAATTTTTCAAAATACATATGGCTAAATATTTATCATTAACCAATAACAGGATAGTTCATTACCATTAAAATAAGTTGGGATAATCTAAACCAGTTAAATTGTTAATTATGAAATTTTTATTAAAAAACTATTTTTTTGCATAAAACAGATTTCCGTGAAAAATTGTTTCATTAGCCATCTTGATAAATAAATAAAAAAATAATTTTAAAAAAAACTTTTAAGAACACACTTTTGTCAAATGATTTAAAAGTATTTTTTTAATTATCTATTTTAAATATTTTAATCAAAACTCATTATTGTAAGTGATAAAGATATATAAATATAGTATATGTTTGTAAGCATGATATAAGTTTTTCTGAAATTCAATATCAAGCAACCCCAATTGCATGCAGCAAAAAATTTATTATATTAATCATTTAACTGATAACTAAGTTCTGAAAATATCAAAATATTGTGTTGTATTCTTGACGAATACATTAACACTGCAAATTTCAAACTCCAGCACATCAGAAGCAAGCGAAAATTGTATTAAAAAAAATTACATCTTCTGAAATATGAAGCAAGTTAAGTTTAAAAAAATCTATCTTCATTATTTCATTCAGATGATTGATATTTTAAAAAACTTCCCTCGGTCGGAGAACAAACTAAAAGAACAGAATTCATTTAAATAAAAGTAACATTAATTCATATATCGAAGATTATTAGATTTATTGAGATCAAAGAAATGAGAAAACTCATTTCTAATTCAAACTGCAACAAAAGATATTCTGCTGCGATAGAATTTTACTAAAACATTATTTTCGATAAATATTACAATAAAAAAAGCTTTGAAGCGAAACAAGAACTAATAATATAATGCCAATGGAAGAGTGAACGATTTATATTATTCTGACAGCTTCACTGTTAAGCATTAAAAAATCACTTCGTTTTGAAATTACTTAAGACACACATTATAAAATTGTAGGAAAAAGTACATATCAGAAATTTTATCGAAACTAGTCTTATTCATAACTATCACATCATTTTTGATAAAATAATTTTTATTTTTAAATTATTATTATAAAATGAGTCATGAAGAATATTTAAATACTTCAAAAGTTCGAAGAAAATATTAGTGACAAACAAATATGAAAGTTTCAATTATTTCCATTCGTTATAAATTCATACATGATTTTGCATAAAATTATAAACTTAGGCCAAGCCTTTAAACTAGAGACCATGTTTCCCGATTTCTGTCTCTAATATTTCCATGTTTCACAGTGCTCAAGAACATGGACTCAGTTTAAAAAGAAGGGTTTAGATAAAATCCAAAATATACATTATTAATTAAAAGCAGAAAAATTCAGAAATTATAAAAAAGTTAATTGCAAAAAAGTGAAAATAAGAAATAGAGATAAATAAACGATTAATATATTTTGACATTAATTTTACTAATATTTTATGAAGATCTTTATTTTTATTGATCATGATAGGTTGATCTATTTCAGTGTTTAGTTTGGGAATGGGAATTTTAACAGAAGTTATTTTTTTTAAGAAATTGAATCTATTTTATCTGTTTTATTATATATTATGGAATAATAAATAGAAAATGAACATTCCAGGGCACTTTTTGAATCAGGAAAGTTTGATTACTTTATTTTTAACTATGATTACTTTGCTCATAAGAAAATTTCCCTGACCATACCATAAACGTATCGTAAAGATAAAAATTAAAAAAAAATCCTTTTTTTTTCAATTTTGACATACGCATTTCGCTCTTCCACTGTTTTCATAAAGCCTTTCACACTATTTTATGCCACAGCTATTAGAAGTTGCTAACGCAGCTGTGTTAGCATAACAATAACAAGACGCGTCAGAAAATAATATTTGCCAAACTCTGCCATCCTTTTCTGGCGTTGACGAGTGTATATGCGCGCCCTTTTGTATCCATAATTAGTCGGACTTCGAACACTGATTTGTCAGATTGAACGGAATGATAACAGAGGTAGGGGTTCTTTAGACAACATATTTCAAACAGCGTTTGGACTTGGGAAGGGTTGAAAGGCACTGATTGTGCTACTTTACTTGCATTCTTTTTAGGTCTTCTAGATTAAGAGTGCAGAGGATGGTCATATAATAGCCATGAGTACAGTCAAGTGTGTTCTGATGAAGTTATTTTTTCATGTTTTCCTTCGTAATTGCATATTTTTGTTTCCGTGTCTGTAGGAGTTCGGAAAACAGCTGTCTTTATTTAGAAGTTTGTATTCTTTGTTAAAGTGCCAAGTTATCGTAAGAACTGTTTTTAATAACTACTCTTGAATTTTTATCGATTTTAAATATGCGTTTAAAAATATTCATTGCATTTCTGATTTGATTAACAAATTGGTTCACTAAGTTCTTCAGAGGAATTAAACTTTAGTACAGTAGTTTGCAATATTTATTCTGTAATCGAAAATTTCACCTGTTCTTATTATGGATGATATCTAATTTTCGCTTGAAACGTTATGGAAAATTACTTTTTTTTATTCATTCGGAAGTTTTTAGCAATTAGTCAAAGACAAACGTTCGAAATTCAGACGAAACGTATTGAGATAGGCATTCTTCTAATTAACTTTTCTTAAAAAATTGGTTCGAATTAAGAATAATAGTAATTGAAAAGTCAATAAAATGTGATATGATAAACCATTTTTGAAAGTATCATACTTTAAAATACTGCTTATTATTTATGTAATGTGAAAATGTATTCAAATCAAAAATCTTTTAAACTTATAAAATAAACAGGATGCAAATGTATTTATTATTATCTTTACTTATCACCACAATGGGTGCTCCGATTATGGAGATGAAGAGCTTCAAGTATTGTGGTTAGTTCTCGCTTCACTATGGGTAAAGTAAAGTGTGATGTCGATTCACCAGCACGCGGATGATGGAACATGCCTCATATTGGAAAGTGTGAGGGGTTATACCATCGCCATTAGGACTCAACCATTAATTCCTGTCTTGACGACTGTCATACAATTACCCAGGATGTTCTGAGAGAATGACTCGCTTTTGCAGTTACCGTTTTTTAAAATAGAAAAGATTGGGGGGGGGGATACGATATAATTGGGTTATATGAACAACAATATTTTATGTTCATAAATGTTTTATTTTTATTTTTTAGATCTCTTTTACAAGCAAAGTAATTAAAACTTAAATTAACCACTTGGCTGCTGTAAATTAAATCTGATAGTGGCTCAATGCTCTCATATCTAATTTTATATAAGTTCTTTGATTATTTCGGCTATTCTTTTACTTTTAGTTTAACCATCAGAAGAAAACAACAAAATTAAATTTCAAAAATACTACTGTCAAAGAAAAACTATCATTCAGATCTCCATAATTTTTTGCCACTGAAATTTATTTTACTATCCGATGCAGTTATTTAAAGCATACTAAAGCCAATATAAGTTGTTTCGTTAAAATTCAGCAACCAAATTGTCAACAATCCTAAACTGAACAATTCACGGAATCGGGTATAACTATGAAAAAAAAAATACTGAAGTGTACTTTAATTTTTTAAATGAAAGCTACTAATCATTAGTTTGGCGCTATTGGCTAAACTGTTAGTCACAAATATATCTTATCTTGAGCAGAAATAAGTAAAAAAATTTGTTGTTAATTAATTTTGACTGCTTAACACTTAGTAAATTCTTTTAGCACTAGCACTCCAAACCTTCAGTTCTTATCAATTTTAATTATTTATTTGTAAAATCTTGACAACTAAGTTTTTAAATTTCTTAATTTTGACAACCGTAGAAAAACATCGTCATTAAAATATCTTTAATTTAAAGATTTCTTAATTTATGATATTATTTATTTATGTGATATAGTATAATTTTCCTAAATAAGTAATAATTACTAATATCTTATTTATTAGAATGAGTTTAACGTAACTCTTGAAAAATCTTTATGTTCTCAAAACCGCCGATATGCCAGTTACCAATAATTTAAAACCAATAACTTAATGCATTTTCGAATGTAAATGCTACAGCATTCATTTTTATTGTGATACAAAATTACATGAAACTATAATATTCAAATTTAAAAGCAGCCGTGTTATCATGAATTCAATTCTATATAGCTTTTATTTTATTTATTTATTTGCAAATACTTTCTTTTAAGTACTGTTTAACTGGCTCATTGAGTACTTAAATTTTGTTTTGTCTTTTATTTCTATTACCCGCGAACGTGTAATTAAAAGATACACAAAACACTGTAAGGCATACTCTGTATTCTCAAGTTCCAATAAAGATTATTCTCTCTTACCCAAAATTATTAATAGTTACTTATCGTTCATTTTTCTAAACCATATGTAAGATTTTTTAAAAATCTAAATTAGGGGAATGTTATTGAGTTCTAATTTGATAAATACATATTGCACAAAAACTCGAGATCCCTCAGTATTGGATACTTCCTTGCTATTCTTTTCTTAAAGTCAGGACATCTTCCTTAAATGAAAACTAATTAAATCTCGAGGCAGAACTGCGTTGCAAATGCAACTCAATCAACCCCCTGATAAGCGAGACCTTTTCTGAATAGGCTAATCCGTAGATTCCACATTTAAAGTCAATCCAACCTGATTCCAAGGCTTGGCAGGTAGAGGAGGATCCAACTCACAGAGTGTTCCAATTCTTAATGACGCGTCTTGAACAGATGAAGATGAAAATCCAACCACACCTCTTATGACCTGAAACTAGGGAAAGGAGTATTCCTCCCATTTTTTTAACAATAGCTTACTCATGTAATGTGTGTGAGTGGTTGCGAGTTTATTTATAATAAACACTTCCACGGGAGAAGGGTGGTGAACTCTTTCAATGCCTGTTAATATTCCAGGGCAATTTGTTGTTTCACATAGAACACCCTTTCCTATTCATAGAGCACATACACCTTCCGTTCTAATTGTTTGTGACCGGTTCTTCTTCAATTAAGTAGTGCACTTATTTTATAAAAATTCCACTTTTCCAAAAAATTGTTGAAGAATCATTTTCATTCGGAAGTCTATAAATATCGTCTGTCGGAATTATAAAACAGTCGATTTAATCTTTTCTCAAATCTCCTCTTGAATCTTCTGCATGCAGATTTTTTTTATTTATTGCTTATATTTCAAATAATCGTTTTTTTTGTTTTGTTTATTAGAATAACTTTTTAATTTCATTATTAATTAGTTTTCTCATTATTAATTATTTACATTCTCTTATTCTAATATTTCATGCCCTATACTTCCATATATAAATTATAATTTCTTTTCTTTTTTAATAATTAGAGTATATTAAATTTTGTATGATGATTAGCCATTTTGCATTATCTGCTTCTATCCATTATATTTTGTATTATTATTTATTTATTATTATTTCTTTCAATTTTCTCATTATTGCATCATTTTTGAATTTTTTGTTTTTTTAGAACACTGATTCAATTGTTTAATTTATTTTTACTTCTGTGAAATTCTGTTATTCATAAGTGTAATCCAAAGGTGGTCTTCAATAATAAATAAATTTTTTTATGTTTACACCAAACATGAAATTCATATTAAAAATTTTTATTAATGAAATGAAAATTTTTCAGAATTAGCTAAAATATAATTATTTACACAATTCTCTTTTAAGTAGCTCTTCAGCTTATGCAACAGTTGGGCTTCTGAATTGGATGTATATTTGTGCCGTATAGACAGCTTTTTAAAGACATATATTATATAGACAGTTTTTAATGATATCTCAGTTAAGTTTTTTGAGCCATAATATTTCAAAGATAAGTTATTTTAATAATATAATGGTTAATTTGTGTTAAAATGAATGAAAACTTTAAATATTATTTATTTTCTGTTTCATGTTCGAATAGTTTTTCAAAATTATTTCGTGATATTGAAAAATTATTGGAATAAGAAATGGATGTTGATTATCATTTTCATTTGAAAAGATACAAATTAAAGTTAACATTTTTTTTTTTTTTTGATTTTGAGGATATTGTTTTTCTATTTGAACTAAATTTTTGTGAAATGTTTATATTTATTACGTGAAATATTACATGCTTCTTATAAAAGATTAAAATTAATACTGATATGATTTTTGAACTATTAATTTAAAAGAAAATTTCAGTAAACAAATGTAGTTAGGATGTTATAAGAAATAGCATCGTTGTTTAGTTATTTATTTGTTTTCACTGAAGAGGAAAAAGATTTTATTTCTTCCGTTTCTAATATGCTCAATAATAAACGAATATTAACTAACAAACGAATTAAAAATTTCGTTAATTTTGTGCTTATTCTATAAATATGACTCAGAATATCAAATTATTCTCAATTTCTATCTGTCAGAATTTTCATGAAACATTAATTAACTTATAATTGATATATCAAGATTTTTTGTATTTTGTAAACTTTAAGTACTTTCATCGGAAGTAAAATTTTAAAGGTATTAAAATTTTTAAAAATTATCCAAGGGCAGCATTTATTTAACTTAAAGAAAATGTAACAAAAATGTATCATGCTCTTGAAGCTAAGAAACATTTCCTGTTATAAGTAAAAATGTTCATAGGAAAATGGAATTTCCTTTTAGAAAATTAATTGATTCAACATGATGTTGCTAGAATTCAAATAAATAGGAAAAAAAAACTATATTACGTTTCTTTTTCCTTCGGTCAAATGACCTCGCCATTTGACCAAAGATTTTTTTGAGATATCAGATTTAAATCCTTTTATTATGGTTCAATAGGAGACTTCTATCCATCATCCATTCCATCATTATGAAACATTTTTGTGATTTTGGATAGTCACCTAGAAAGGCGACTCTCCGAGATTCTAATACATAATATGTTACTTTATTGTAGGTAACTTCATTTAATGGTCGATTTTTAGAATATTTTTTATTCAAAATTCTAAATTTTTAATAGTTTTTTACTAAACCATTTGTAATTTATTGCTGCATTCTTGCTTTGGAAAGTTGCATTCACTTTTATATTTGCAAAAACTACGTTTTAATGCTATTTTGTATCTAAAAGTGCTACATTCACAAATTTAAAATTTTTGTAAATTGTTCTTGTGATAAAAATCATATATTATAAGTTAGTTACCACTTTTTATTAAAATATGGTATAATGATTCCTTAATATATTCTGCCATCCATGAACTTCAGAATAAACAATCTATTCATTTGTAATGATTTTATAGTTGCTTTAATTTTTCATAAAAAAGAAAAAATATGAAAATGCCATGTTATTTAACATTCGAATTCTAATAACTTAAGGATTTTAACAGGTAGAAGTGCAGCTTATTTCCAGGCACAGAACCTAGATATTATATTTTTTTAAGTTACCTGCTAGATTGCAGATAAATCTTTTGATAAACTACTAAACTAGAAAGTTTTTGCTTTATACCGGTTTTTAGTGTAAAAAACATATTTCTTCCAATTCTTAAAAAAATACTTTAATTTTTAATTAAGATATTTTTCATAGGTAATCTTTATCGATCTATTTTACGCGAAAAATTAAAAAAAAATGCTAATATTCTGTAACACGTTTCAAAAAATTCACCTCAAATGTAGTCACATACCTTAATAGTCAATATAATTATATTTTATAACTTTTACTGTTATTAGAATATTAACTAAATAAAGGTTTATAAACATTTGTGATTAAACATTAAGCAACATTGAAACATTAAAAAAACATAAAAGCAAATGAAGATTTATTTTATCTAAAGTTGTTTCTGCAATTAATGTGAAATATTCTTAAACAAGTTTAATTATTTATATTAATAAAGAAATATTCCACATTGAAATAAATATTGTGTGTAATGATCAGATTTGTAACAAACAAGTTGGGTGCCATTTGCATTCACACTTCCATGAAAATTGTCATCCCTCTCTTTGAATTTACATGTATAAAGATTAAATATTATCTAAATGAAATTTATTATTGAAAGAAAGCTTATATAAACTTAATAAATAATTAAATACAATTTATTTTATTGATTTTTATCACAAATTAATGGATCTAATTTAAATCCATTATTTTTCTCATAAATTTTTATAACATCTAAATAAATAAGCTGATATGCAGAAATTTAATGTTTTTTTATACATATGCTGCGTCGAAGAACCAGTCAATTGCAAATAATGTGCTGTTTTGCCTTATTTATCCGTTTAAATCTATTTAAATATAATTTTTAAATTAAATAACATTTTTCCAACGAATATCGTAAATAATGTTTCTTTATCATTGTATGAAACATTTTAAAATATGGACTTGGTCGAAATGCTTTAAATTTTTTAAATTATTATTTAGTTTTCAAGAATACGTTTATTTTTCAGAGATCATCTGAATGATACCAAATTTGGAACTGTATAAATGATAAAGACTTTTTTACTCTTTAACTATTTGAAATTTCATGGATCAATACATATTCGTATGGAATAAAAGCTTTTACAAGAAAGTTCCATTATTTTATTTAAAATTTGTGCCTACAGATACCTATTTCACAATTAGCAAATATCCGTTCAAAATTTATTTGTTCTAGAATTTCAAAACAACCAGAGGAGTTGAAAACTTCCGATTTTCGTTAAGTTGCAATAAATTAAAATGATAAGATTTGAACAAAGCTTTACATACTTAAAATAGGATATATTCTTCAAGTTTTCGAGACAGTTTGAATTACTCAATTCCCAACTGGCAGTTATCGTCAAATATTTAACTATTTCACCTCTTTAAGATCAATACTCTCATAATAATCTCATAATTCTAGAAAATATTTTGTTGTTAAAAGCCAGATACTAAGAAAAACATTTTTTTCCCTATTTCAAGGCTTTCTTGCTATTGGCTTGTTATTTCGAACCTTTTGTTTGTTCTCTGATGACTTGAAAAGTCGACAGATCCTGATACGCAATTGCGCAGCACTCTTAGATTACAAAAACAAACTAAAGGCAGCTGCTTCTTAGAAAAATGTTTTAAATTACAACTTAATGTGTTTTTTTCACCCATTATTATATGCACTTTATAAAATACAGAAAAAAATGTAGCCTTAATGGGCAACCTAAGCAATCCAAGTTCAAACATAATATCTCCTGACATGACAGATTTTGACATCTTTTGATAGCAGAACCTAACTTCCCATCTTGTGACACCTTTGCCTTATATTCATTTTTTATGGCAACTGCACATAATTAGGCTAATGACTTTCTTTGATGTAGGGACGAGTTCTCTAAAGGTTTTCAAGTTCTGTTCTTCTTTTAATGATTAAGGCATTGAAGATGAATTTGCCATTTGTCTCCATACAGCATAGACATTTTTCTTTGACATTTGATGCGTTTGTGTTTTGCCATAACGTTTACAGAGTATAGAGGTTAGTGTAATCAGAGCGTCCTTTTTGAGTTATCAATGACGATAACAGACTTATTTGTCACCTCTTATTAGTAGGTCGAGAAATGCTGTCCCTTTCGGTAGCCGTTATGAGTTAATTAAGAGAGCTTCAAATCGCTAACAAGTTTTTGACGTGCTAAGTGCGTTTCATTAATTTGAAAAATGAGACATCATTACGTGTTTTTCCTATCACTGGAAACAGACATCTACTCTGTTATAATCTGAAGAAAAATTATTGAGTAATAATGGATCTTTTTTTTCCTGCAGATATTTCTTGATGAGGTTGAACTATGTGGATCAAAATAAAGTCATTAACGTCTCAAATTGTAACATCTAAATCTTGTCTAATACGTCCCGATTTTAATAAACTTTGAAGCATGATTTAATAATAGCTTCGTTGTGTTTGATAGACTTACAAAACATCAATTAAGTTTTGAAGTGAGTGTTACTTTTTTAATTTTTCGGTTATGTATCATTGTTTTAAAATAATGTAGGATAAAATTAATTTTATTTTGTAACACGTTTATTAGTTTATTTATCGTATATTTAATTTGCCATATTTTATTTATTTCCTTTAAAATTACTTAAGAGGACTAATTAATTTATACTATATATTACCATAGATTCTATAATTACTATCATGGGCAGTGTTTCTTTTTGGTAGAGTGTTTTCCTCATGTATATTAAATTAATATACATATATATAAGCTTTTGTCTTATAAATTTCTAGGGAAATGTAATATAAACCTTCGTCATACAGCCAGTTAATGCTTCCATATCAAGTTTATTCCATTGTTTTTCAGATGAATTGATTTTCTATTGGGACTGTAAACATTCCCAAAAATAGATTAGAAATCATCAAAGGTAAATTTTCATGCTTTTTAGATTTTCTAAAGCGCTACTTAGTCTTAATATTATCATATATTATTGCATATAATGTTTTGACTGATCTATCAACCGTTTGGTAAATTGATGCTTGTAATGTTAGCAATCAGATTAATAATTTACAATTCTGTAGAGTTTGTCTAACATATCTGAGAATGATAGACACAATATATAAATGTATTTCAAGATTTAAATCTAAATGAAGAAATGAATTTTAATTTCTTTGAGTGTCTTTATATTTCCTTAAGAATAGATTAGCAGCAAATAATGATAGGTTTTGTACCTTTTCTTTATTTTTGAACTATTTCTTAATAATAATTCCATTAAAGTTAAAAGCATTCTTTGATTAAGATAATCGTTTAATCATCAGTAAATAAGTACATGTCAGGATGAAAATTTGCAATTCAGTCAGGTCTGTGAAGTCAAATATGTGAAAATTGAACTAGATATAATTATTCAAAATATTAATAAAAATTTCATTTACATAAATCATTTTAACTTTCTCTTATATGTATTAAGATATTGACTTTGATTTACAACAGTTACTGACATTTAAAGCGCATGTCTTAGGGATTAGGTTAACTATTTACAATTTAGTTGGTTTTGTGAAACAACTATGTTTAATTGGGCACAAAATTTGTACCTATAATGTGGTTAAAAAGATACAATAAAAATTCTTATTATAATATTTCAATAAATTATTACAACTCGTTTACTATTTTATTATTAATGCATATATGGAAAAATTATTGTACACGTGTCAACACATTGAACTTTGACTTTTAGTAACAAATAGTTGCTTTGTCCAGAAGTAGATTAAATAATAATAATTTTTTTTAATTAATAGATATTTTAGGTAATATAAAATTAAATTTGAAAAAACTTATTCAGAATCCCATTTTGTAATAATTTCCCCATGATTTAAAGCACGATTTGACTTGGTTGATATAATACTTCTTCCATATATTAATATATGTCAACGGTCTGGTTGAAAATTTACAAATCAATTAGATTTGTGAAACAGGTGTGTGAAAATGGGCACAGGACATAACTCTTTAAATAAATGCAAATGGACGTGTAGCGCAAAATTATTGTCTGTAAAGTCTTTATTTATACTCAACTGAGTGTGACATTTCCAATTACATTAAGACCTTAATGGCAACATCTCAATCCTTTCACTTGTTTGATCACGGATGGGCAACTACGTTTGACAAAATGCATTACTGTGCTCTTGTAAAGTAAAGGAAGAAAAATACTCCCTCACAGAAACCTGAATTGAAGGTAATAGAAACTGCTTGTGAAATTTATTATATTCTGAAGAAAATAGAATAGATCAGGTTTCTTTGCTATACATAATTTTCCATGGTTGACTGTTCAAGAGCTCACTGGACATGTTCTACGAACACAGCTTTAAATATGTATAATTCAAAACACCGTGTAATCAATTTGTTATGCACATGAATTATGTCAAAGAAGCAAAAGAGTCCAATAAAATTCGGCGATGTGTCGAAAGCTGCGATAAAACTTTTTATGCTGAAGGAAATAGAATGGAGATACCATGCATTGCTTCATATATCTATCAACCGATTTCTGCTAGTAATACATATAACAGAATTTTAAGTTCATATCACGCAAGATTCAGATAAAAAGGAATTCAGCAAGTAAATGATAAATTATGAAAAGTTGGCTTTTATTTTTTCCTGAGTTTAAAACAATTCAAACATTTGCTGTTTAAATAATACAAATGATCAGAATCAAAGCTCCTGTGATATGGCATATATACTGTGACCTTTAAGTATACTTTCCTTTTTTTGTGAGATTCTTCTTTTGTTTCGTTAATTATGTTTATTTTTTTCAATACAGTTGACTCCCGTATAATGCGAATTCATATAACGTGATGAAAAAATTGCGAGCACTCAACACCACACATGCAATAAATAGCTCCTTATAAAGAAAGTATAATATGAATTTAATTTTTTCAATTAGTTTCTGATTTTTTTGTTTGTTTGAAAAAGCAAATATATTCATTTACTTGTTGTTTATATATAAACAGTGAAACTAACAATTAAAAAAATAGTGATTTATAAAAAAATAATTAAAAGTCTTTATTATTAAGAATTAATAGACATGGTTGAACTTGTATTAATTGATCTGATATTGTATGTCCCATGTAATGCGATTTCCTATTAGCAGAACGTAACCCCCATGCTATTACTGCACCCCATGTTACCCCATATTACTATTGCACCCCATTCTACCTCATATTACTACTGCTATCCATGTTATCCCGTGTTACTACTGAACTCCATGTTTCCCTGTGAATCTACTGTATTAATTTCCCTATGGATTTGGATTTAAAGATGCATAACAAATGAAAGAAAATGAAATTTCATAAACATTGACGTAAGAGTAGTTCAGTTAGCAAAATAGCTGATAGACCAATTTTGAAGCTACAAATAGGATTTTTCGGCAAAGTCGTCATAATTTTGAAAAATGGTCGGAGACGAAGAGAATACTTAAGACGGCACTTGACTGTCCAGATTTTGAAGACACCTGACCCAAGATCGCCCTTTGCTCACATACACGGTTGATCCTCAGTGACAGGAACTCTAGAGCCCGTAATCCTTCGATCCAGTGGTCAAGATTTTACTATCAGGCCACTTCGACCCAAGCTTTAAGAAGCTGTACTATCGGAATGATTTCATTCGATTCTACCGTACAAAACTGCTAAAGTGAAAAATTTTCAGTTGATATGTAAGTGTTCACTAAAATTGGAAATTCTGTTATCAAATTAAATATATTTTCAAAAGACAGCACGATGAATCTTAAGATAAATACAAAGAACATGAGGGCTGAGGGACTTTTGCTTTATTTATCAAATATACCAATGTTGGGCAGTTTTGTCAGAATTTTGTAGATAGTTAATTTTTGGGTTCTAATTCGAATTTGATACATAATAGCATACTCTGCGCTGATTTCTGTATATATCAGATCCTTGAAGTTTCTATTAAAATTTTGTGATAAAAAGTAGTTGGAATGTTTTATTTCTTTTATAAAGTGAACGGAGCTAACACAAAATACTTGTTGAGAAAAAAAATCTGATAATTATGTATTAAAAATTCCTAAAAAAAATAGCAATACCCTCCTATAACATGATACATTCTTTCTTGTCTTGTATTTATTTTTATTTAGATGCATATTTGTAAACATCTTCTCATCATCTGTCGTTAATAATTTATTACTTTATTCTGATTTGTAAAGTGTCTTAAAAGTCTTTTATAAGCCTTTAAAAGAATATAATATGAGTTTTTTTGCAGCGTATTGTCATGAAAAATTAAGCCTTCCGACGAAGCATACAAGTTGCATCAAATCTACTTTAAATGCGCGTCTTTGCGGGAAGTCAAATGATTGAATTTTCGATGATGAAGAAAATAATATTAATGCTGCTATCTTATTTCTCAATATTAGATAATAGGATTAATTATGAATACAGAAATAATTCTTTCTATCTCATAGTTCGCTAAATTATTCTGTAAATCATCGTTGTGTTATATCCGCCAAATGCCATATGAATTATTAATTATTATTATTATATTTTTTTTTTTGGAAATTGTATGTATCTGGGACTACAAAAAATCCTTCATAAATAGGGTCGTGGAATTTTAACCGCAAAAATGTTACAAGAGCAAAAAATGACGTCATTACTTTTGAAAATAGCGCATAAAACTGAACAAGAAGCTTTCATCATATTAGAATATAAATAAACGGACTTTTTTTATTTGTTTTTTTTAAATTATTTTTCCAAATTTCCAAAAATTACTAAATAAATCCCGTATAATCCGAAGAATCCGAAGAAAGTGAAATAATATTATTGAAATAATATAATTAGATTTTATTTTATCACTGTTTTTAATGAACATGTATGAAAGAGATGAAAAGGTTTACATTGTGTGATATAAAACAGTGTAAACATTTTCTTATCGTTTTAAGTTATGTGAAATTTCAAGAACTACAAACTGAAAATCCTTTTAATTCATAACAATAATATACATGTTGAAATGAATCCTAAAAGGTTTTTCCCGCATAAATAGGGACATTTAATTATTTTAACCACAAAAGGGTCATTAGAGCAAAAAGTTACTGAAGCACTTTGTTATTTAGTTATTTTGTTATTTTTGATAATCTTGCATCAAACTAAGTAGTTCAAAATGTGCTCCAAATAACAACTGTTTGAGCAATTTTTTCGAATTTTAATTTTTTTCCCTGCATTTTCCTTGATTTTATTTAAAAATCATTTGGATCCAAACAGAAGAATTTTAACTCAAAAGATCTAAATGTTATAGATACTTTGTGTAGCATCATTGTTTTTGACGAGCTTAATGAAAATGACAAGTTGTTTATAATGTATCTCTCATTAAAAAAATATTTGCATGGCTTAATTTCACGAGATAGATTATTGTGTTACATCATAAATTTTGATGAACTCGCATCAAATTGACAAGTGGTTTATAATGAGTAACATTCGAGTAGTATCTTTTAATGCTTTTAAATATTTATGGATTTTTTTAATATAAATCGGGATGAAGCATTTAATTTAGCCATAAAAAGGTTAGAATAGAAACAAAAGTAGTCGGTGCACTTTGTTAAATCGTTGTTTTGAGTGATTTCACCCCGAACAGTCAAATGGCTTATAACATGTAACATTTGAATAGTTTCTTTTGATACATTCAAATTTTGTAAATTTTAAGCTGCCATAAACTGAAAAGTCCAAAGACAAGTTCAGATGGCCCCTATTCCACACCCTTTCGTATCAAGCTTGTTAATATTCCCGAGTAAACAAGTAATTCTAGCTTTCCCTCCTTGTTTAACTTCCGGCATGCTTCAATTCCAGTTCGACACAATACGTAAAGAAGTGTGAAACAAATTTTCAAAATTACAACACAAAGGAAAACAAGGAAGAGATCTTCTGCTAGAGAAAGTAACTAGAAGCTACCGAAGCTAAGTGGGTATTAGCTTGTCTCCTTTTTTATCTCCCCAGTTTTCTACTCGACTTTAAAAGCCTCCGCCCCAAAATAACATCTCCCTGCAATTCCGAAATTTAATAAAGAAAACTGATTTTACAGTTTGTTGGGATGGGTCAAGCGTTTTGACTGGATTTGTGGCCTAGTTAATCCCTTGCGTTATCCTATCTAGGTCGTCACACTACCGATGGCAACTCACCTTCTGGCAACCAGAGGCTTTCCTCTATGGTTAGAGGTCGTACGGGTCAATCTTTGAAGTCATATGCCACTGATCTAGTTCAGGCGAAAGAAGAGATGGTGGAGTCAGTCTTCTTTTGTTTCTTCTTGTTGTTTTTGGAGCTCGAACCCACTTGCCGATGCAATAATCAGGGGGAGAAAAGAGAAATTTCTACATGTTGTTATTAACTTCTTTGTTTTGTTAAACGATTATTTAATACTCAGACTTAGTGTTCCGTTTTTGGTAGCTCTCGGGGGTTTCCTTTTGTCTTCATCGAGTATGAAATGGAATGTATTTTCTTATGGTTCATCCATCGTCTGCGTATGATCATTATATGATAATTTGTAGAAATTGGTTTCTATAAGTAATCGATTTGCTGACCTTATGAAAGTTAAATGACTCAGATGCTCGGCTTTGTTTTTTTTCTATAGTTGCAAGATAGATATTTATTCCATTTTTAGTGCATTAAAGTAGTTGAATTAGATAGATTATATCTATTCCGTTTTTAATCGATTGTGTCATTGAACTCAATTTTTAAATTATACATGAATAAAGTATTAAATTTATTTAAACGACTACATGTTGCGATCCCTTCCATCTGCACTGGGTTCATAAGGAAGAAATAAATGAGGGATTAAAGAGTAGTGTCTGATTATTACTCGCATTAGAATATTTATATAAATTATTTTTTAGTCAAACGAAATAATTGAATACATATTTCTGATTCATTCATATTTGGTATCTTCGACCTTTTCTTTCAATGATATGTTCGTCCAGTGTTTATCTCTTTTCATTTGAAGGATATGTACATTAGACGCTATTCGATGAAATTAATGCCGTATAAAAATTACTTCATATGCTTTATCTCTGCTTTGGCTTTGCATAAAAATATATCACTGCTCTTTACAGAAATTAAAATTTTTATGCCATTTGGTTTCAATTGATTTAAACTACAGATATTTTTGAAGAAATAACAATAAGAAAATGAACAAGATATTGCTAGGGATGTTCATTAATAATAGGAATGGGTAAATATTCTTATAGTGTTGACGTTAATGCAAATTATTTTTAAAAGATACAATTAGGAACTCTGTAATTATTTTGTTTAATTTGTAAAATAAATCACGCCCTTCATTTCCAAAAAAGAAAAATGATATATTATGTGTATGTAATTTAATATGTATAATATTTAATGTAATATGTATAATATGTAATCGATATTATGTATAATATGTAATCGATATTATGTATAATATAAAACGAATTATTCAGTGTTTTGGATTGATTAATTAGTGTTTACAATCGAAGCCTTTACCGGTTACAAAATTTAAGTATTAAACGAACAAATAAATTTAGTGAAAAATTCAAAAATAATGAAATAGTTAACTGTTACGGACTTAAAAGAACACACAGGAAACGATAATTAAAAATAAATATTACAATTTTCTATTTCCCCTTCATCCTGCTTCTTCTTCGTTGGTCATATCGGTGTGATCAGATTTTATGCGAAATGAATTATATGAAGGATAATTTTTCGAAAGCTTTTTTTTCTTACTTGCATCTAGCTAATCTTTTTTTTTCTTCAAAACTATTGGTAATACATAAACTATTGGTAATACATAAAATTTTGTACAACCCACTACATATAATTCAATTCGGAACAACGAAAAAAATTTTCTGTTCTGGAATTTTTTTAAGTGTTCCAGAAAATTTGTAATGCGGAAAAATTAGAAGAAATTGGAAATTTTAGTTTTAGGTTTTTCTAAAAAACGTAAGCAACTGAGCTAGGTAGAATAAAAATTTAAATGTTAAAAGATTAAGAATTTAAAAGCTAAATAATACTACTAAATAAATTCATCACATATAGCTTTTCTATAAGACTCTTAAAAGCGTATTTTGAAGAGGTAAGTGATAATTACATACATTAAATGAAGAAAAGAAATAAAAAGAAAACGAAAGAAAAAACTCGATTTGTTAACACACATTCAGTACATTGTTTACCTCATTAACGTGAATACTTTCACTCAAATCGCTATTTATTAAGCCTTAATTTTTGTTACGCAACCTCACGGAATGCTCGAAGAACTCACGAAAGTTGATGTAACGCTTAAGAAACAAGCTCCGAGTTTATCGTTTATTTATCCGAATCGAAAAGAAAAAAGTAAGAGTGCAATACAAAATCGCAGTAAATGTCTGCATAAAAAAACCAACACAATAAGCAATAACTCTGACTATGTAAACATCACTGCAATGGAAAATTTCTCTTGCTCTAATTCCATCCTTGTCACAGGAATTGAATCATGTTC
This sequence comes from Argiope aurantia, assembly GCA_026543865.1. Lineage (NCBI taxonomy): Eukaryota > Metazoa > Arthropoda > Arachnida > Araneae > Araneidae > Argiope > Argiope aurantia. The sequence goes on from JAPMOR010125587.1 coordinate 464,857, forward strand.
GGTTATTCTTCAAGGCACATCTTGAGTGAAACGAAAGTACCACAGGGTAGAGAACAATAAGCTGCTCTTTATATTTGTGATACATTTTTTTTTTTCGTCTTTTTCTTTTCTTCTTTTTCTTTTTTTCTTTTGAAGAGAAGATGGTGCTGTTTTGTAAGAAAAAGTACGTTCAAGTCAGAGTGTGAACTCGGTGGACTTATAAGATTTGACCTTTGTTTCGCTTTCAAAGAGAAATAAAATAAAAGAAACCAAATTTTAATAGTTGGGATTTCTTTCTTTCCGTTCTTGCAGTTTGCATAGAACGGAAAGCTAAAGGCTATTTTGTTTAACCTGCACGATTTTGTAACAGTTTTTCACAGTCGCCATTTAATATGCTGGTTGTTAGTGAAAAATGTAGGGTTTGCAGGCGTAATTAAGCTAGGGAGTGTATAAAAATTTGAAAACATTTGATAGAAGTGAATAAAAAATTATTTCGTAACTTAGATTTACTTATTTATTTTTTATATCTGATAAGAATTTAGTGCAAGTCAAAATCTCGTGCGAAATATTCTCAAAGAATACAGATTTAAAACCATAAGCTGCCATCATGTCACAAATCAAAAGAAATATTTTATTATGAATAGGTTATCGTTTATTAAAAATGTTTGATATTTTAAACAATAAAATATATTAGGATAATTTCCTGAAACTCATGTATGGACACTGACTATTTCATTATCTCAAGTATCTTATAAGCAACTAAGATTTGACTATCTTATCGCATTATCTATGGATGTAAAAATTAAAACTTCGTAGGAAAAATACGCATTATAACCTCCAAAACCTCACTTGAAGACAAGACCAAGAATTTCTGTATTCGTAATTTTAATCTCGTAGATCGGAGTAAATAAGCTCTTCAAAGATCTGAACGTGGTGTGATGTCAAAGGTTTAATTGCGTAATTTTTAATGATGCTGATTTTAAACGGATTTCTGTTATATTTATAGATAACAGTAAATGCAAAAATTTGTGAAAAAATGTTTGTAAGTCACGTAGTAGAAATTTTTAGAAGATTTTTTTTACCAAGCACAAATTTTTCATACATTGAGAAATGATGTTTATACTGTATTATACACATTTTTTGAAAAAAACATAAAGGTAAATAAAAATTTAGTTTATATATGTAACTTAGCAAAGTAAATTTGCTGATCATATTTATAATACAAATAAAATTCTTTCTGGGAAACCATATATTTGGTGCAGGTAAAGACGTGATTGTGAAATACTGAGCATTCTACATTGTATGATTAAAAGTAATAAGCAATACTTTACAACACATATATTTTTTTGAGATCATACGATGTTAAAAATATAAAAATAAAGAAAATAATTAGAATTCTGAATTTATGATCAAAAAGTTCAAAAGGCACAGTCAAATCATGCAGAATTCTTACATTTCTCAAATTTGATTTTTTCTCGGAAATTTCTTTGCATATTGTCACTCAAAGTACATTGTACGTCTAAGCTTAACATACGATTATTTACAATTACAAAAAATATCAGAATCTTTTGATATTTTTTGTATCTTTTATAGAATCAGCTCGTAATATTAGAATCGATTGTTACCAGGTGAAAATCACAAGATGTAACATATAGCAATGATAGAAGTAGAATTTTCGACATAACACATTTTGAACTTTGAACGACGATATTAAAATTTTATAATTTCGAACTTTGATCTATAATCGAAACAATGATTATTCTTCTCTACATCATTCATGCCAGTTGCACATTATTTAGAATTTTAAAAAATGATAGAATAGGTTGAAAAAAAGGTCTGATAAATTTTCTCTGGATGTTAGAAAACGGTTTCAATAGTTTTTTGTTTAGTGCAAAAGATAGTAATTATTCAAAAATAGAATCATTTTATTTTAATGATAAAAATATCAAGTAGGTAAAGATATAAGAACAAATAGAAAATAGTATTAAAAAATTCAGTGAAAATGTAATATTTCCATTTGAAGATCGCACATTCATTGAAACTGATATCGCAAGAAGTCTCATATGATCAGTGTGGAATGATTGTATAATAGTTATAATTCTCAAAATGTCAACTCAAAATTAGGAAACCACTAAAAGCTTATAATGCAATGCATGATATTTACTTTCGTAAATAAGAAATGCGACATGTAAATAGGATATTCTTCATATATACGTAAATTTGATAGAAATAAAGAAAATAAATCCCGTCGAAAATAGAATAAATGCCCAGAATCTGAAGACAGTAGATTTACAAGTAGTAACTTTTGTTTCTTTACAAAACAGATTAATATTATAACTCATCCATTAAATAATACATTTTACTCTTGATCATATATCAGTTATGTTTTGGCTAAATTTCATAATCGCGTAGAAAAATAATTATTAATTTTCAAACTATGTGTTTTGACTCCACACAATAATGCAAACTAAACATCACTAGATCATTTCTGCAGTAAACCGCAAAAATATAAATGCCGAATTCTGTCAAAGGTTAATAAAAAGAAGAAGCAACTTCCTTGTGCTATTGTTTCCAGAGTATAAAGTGTTTGAAAAATATAGCTGCTTTTTCATTGTCAAGTTAGTGGTAACGAAAGACAATGAATCATGTAGCTCTATTTAAAGCTCTACTTACGCTCTACATACATTAAAACTCTACATAAGCTTACTTTTAAAGCGAAAGAAAAAATAATGATTTTTTACACAAATTCATTAACTGGTCACATTTTTAAAAATGATGTAGAGCTAATGACCTTTTAAGTCTATGATTAATATTTTAATTATTACATAATAATTATTACGTTTACATGAAACAATAAATGAAGTGGTTCCCAAGTAACATATTCATCATCATCATTATTATTTTGCATTCGTAAGATCAGGATTATATGTACTACAGTTCGGAGAGACAAAAAAAAAAAAAAAAAGTAAAAACCTGTATAACACTATCTTATTCGTTGAGAGATTCTGGACAATTCATTCACTTATTGCTGATATTGTTTGGTTAACCTAACGTCTTGCTCAAAACCTACCAAAGAGCTATTTGGGGACAATCAACATAAAGCCCGGTCTTGTATAACATATCAGCGGCAGGATGTTTGTTTGAGCACTATGGATTTAATTTGTAACAAGTGTGTGGCCGTCGAAGATCCGAAGCCGAATCTCTACTACTAGGTCATCATGCGCCTCGCTGTCCCGATAGGAAGAACAAATGTTTCATGTAACGATATTGGTTTCATTTTATGTTTAATATCGGAAAAGATATACGGAATAAAAAAATTATTCAAACATAATTCAAGCATTTACTAGTTGATATCAACGAAGGACTTTATCACATCTTTTTCCACATATATATAATATGTTGCATCGTAATAATGAAATTCTAATAATCGGAAAATAAGTTAGCACGTATTAAAGAATATCCTTGCACATGTAAAAAAGTAAGGAGAGACATGGTTTTGTCAGGCTTTAAGAAGGAAGGAAAATTGAAAAGGGAAGATCTAAAAAAAAACTATTTGAATGCTGGAAAATGAAATTTCCCTTGTTATTATGATTTCTAACCTTTTGCTCATCTCTAGCCTAGATACCTACTAACTGAAAAGGGTCGTTAAAGACAGTGAAGAAACATGTTGGCAGAAGGTAACATATTTGGCACGTTGGATAATCAAAACTCTTTTGGGATTTTGGGAAATAATAACAGAACAGATGCTGCTGTTTGTAATACCATTGACCCTAGAGCATATCTCACCTAAAAAGCTTAAGGAAAGATGGGAACTGTTTTACAAATTACTCTTAATTTTAAAAGATTATACACGTCACTTATTCTAGGAAAATAATCTCAAAAATTTGAATTTTTACTCAGCTTTTATTACGTCGAGGGAAATTTTTAATGATTCTTCAGGTCACCCTATACAGCAGGTCAAATCAACTTTGACTTGCGGTTAATTTAATTCTAGTGCAAATTGTGTGCGGAAATGAAAAGATCTTAGGAAGAAGATGTCATTTGTTGCCTTCATAATGACGGCAGCACCTTTGAAAAGGTAGGATCATATAGGTAACATAAATAAGGAGAGGGCAGAAAATTTAGAGGTGAAAAAAGGTTTCTCATTGAATGTTTAAGGGCTTAGAATTAAGAAACTGTAATTATCCTGCTTTTTGCTAAGCTAATTTCGATGCTTCTTGTATATTTTAGGTAAAAGAAAGTTTATTTACACATGCAAGATTGCATAGCTTTAGAATGAACTTACTTTTATCTCAATCATTCAAAATCCTGAGGAGAAATGCTGAACTGCTTTTCCAAATTTCAGCAATAATTCTAGAAAATTAGCTGACTCTCTCTAAATAAAGTTGCTAAATTGTTTCTGTAAAATACCAAATATTGGAAAAAATGTTTTAAATTATTCATTTCATTTATCAATTAATTTAAATCGTTCATTTACTATTCATTTCAGTCTAGATTATGTTGTCATCCAGGAACATACATTTTCAGTATTAGTACAAGTGATCACGTTTGTTAATTAGTTAAAGAAGATTACTCCATAGTGGCGTAAAAGGGCTAAACAAAACAGTTAATCAAAACGGCGGTTTATATATATAATGTAATATAATATAATTTATAAAACGAATTTAATTTGTGTAGATCGAAGTCAATTCTAAAAATTATCAAAAACTGTTTTTTCTCTAAATTATTTCCGTTAGTAAAATAGACATATGTATATCCCCACCTTGCATCCTCAATTATTGATAAATATTTTTTTAAGGCTCTTAATTCACTCGAGGATTTTTCTGACGTTTGATGATTTTAATCAAAAACTCATTGAAAATTTTACTTTAAAAAAATAGAACACTTTAGTCATGAATAGCACTATTTATTTTGAAGATTTATTTTTCAGTTATTCAATTCAAAATGTTGTATATTGCCTTTTTTTTTTGAAAAAATATACTTACCTATTTGTTGAAATTTTTTATATTCTAAAGTTATTTATTACTTTAATGAAATTACATTCTGTTTAATTATTAATCATGTATTACTTATTAAAATATCTCAATATTGGAAACAGTTTTACTGTTAAATTTAGTCCAAAACAGCAGTGAAGTGTTTTCTCCTACTGGAAATTTTAGCACCAGTTTTTCTTTATTTTAATCTTTGAATAAATATAATTTTTATCGAGTCCTGGGAGCTATTAATTAATCAAACTAGTAATACTTAATTTATACTAAATAAAATCCTTCATCAAACGAACAGTATTTGAGAACTTGAAATATATCATAAAAGTAAGAAAATGTTCTTATTTATATGTTAAGAATTCAAATGAAAGATTAATATTAAAAATAATTTAAAGTAACTAAGGGAATTAAAAATTCTTTAATCAACTCTACAATATATAATGATGCTTATCTGTTTCAATTACATTTTTTGCCTATTTTACATGAATTCTGAATCATTTAAAAATTAATTAATAAAATTTTTACTTCTTATATTTAAATTTAAATAAATATTAACCTTGAAATAAGTTTGTGACATTTTTGAGAAGAAAAATTTTGAATAAAGAAATTTTTCCTCTTCTTTTATAAACAATGAATTTTGATTAAAATTTGAAAATCAAAGTTAAGTTTTACATATTTTCTGCGTAATTCTCACACTCGTTCACATCGATTACATGATTATGGTGAAAAATGTATTGCAATAGGCAGCTAAAGAAAAATGGTTAAAAACATGTTTATATACTGAATTTTAAGTGAATCATTAGGTTGGCTAAAAAAATTGTAATTTTCACAGAAAGGTAATTAAGCAGCTGTCTTGAATAATAGAAATAATTAGAATAAATTTAAACAATCATCAAGTCACTTATATCAGGCTTTTGATTGATTTATTGTGAAGTTTTTAAATTCATGAATGTATATAATGAATGTCTAACAGATTTTTATAATTAAATCCTACCAACTTTCAAATCCTTATCATATTAAAACATCTAGAAAATTATAATTTCTCACATAATATTATTTACGATAGAAAAAATCAAACTCTATATTTCAAATCTCAAAACCTTCACGGACAGTACGGTTATAGCGGTCATTTATGTATATGTGAATTAACTACACCATAAATACAAATGACGGCTCTACCCGTGAATATATATATTAAAAAATTGTATTTTTTTACTTATTACCCTCATTAGGATATTGTTCTATAAATGTTTAGATAGAAAAGTCATTTTAACCCAGAATAAAAAAATACTTGTTATATCCACATTTTAAAACTGTCCATGAAAGTGATAAGAAAATAACTGCTTAATACTAATACTCTTTTATCTCACATATTAAAATATATAATGATATTAAATTAGAAGTTAAATATATAAGTTTAATAAGTTGCCGTATTACGTTATATACAAAAATGTAATTAAGCAGTATGGCTTAGTAGTAAAAATCGAAATCGGGGTAACTCATCTTAGAAAAATTATTGCTTGTTTATTATCTCTGAGAAGATCTTCTACCTGTCTGACTTTTGTTTTTCTGCCACTGATTTAAATCCTGTCAGTTCCATGGATGAGTTAATTATAGGCAAAATATATGGGTAAGCTGCAATTAGCAATCGTAACTCATGTATACTTTTTCCGATGTAGTTTTTAGTCATAAAAATTGAAATCTGCATTACACATATTGTGAAAGCCACTGCTAATTAATCAATGAAAAGATCTTTCATCTGTCTGATTTTTCTTTTCCGCCACTAATTTAAATCCTGTCAGTTGCTCAGATGGGTTAATTAAAGGTGAAATATACGAACCAGCTACAATTAGAAACCTTAAATCACGTATGCTAATTAAAGAAAGCAACCCTTAAGATATATTCTCATAAATCTTAATGGCTTGCTTTCGCATCATCCAAATAACTTATCCCTTCTTGTCAAACGTGATTTACTAGTCAATTCAATATCTTTTGAACCTTCGGGCATTTCAATTCAAATACGAGCTTTCTTCTAGTTCGGAATGTTTCCTCTAACTGGGAAGATTCAATCATGATCTCGGAACAGGGCGTGATGTTATGGTGACCTATCGTGAATAGTAATGAATGGCGGTTTTTCGTGATATGTGATTACTTACCTTATATGATGATATACATTGTTTGTGCCCCGTTGGGGAGTATATACCTGAAACTGGCGACTTTTTTACCCTTGGTTTAATTAGCCTGCATTTTTGATCATGCATTTCGTATTTCTTTTTCTGTTTTGAATTCAAATTGCATCCTGAAATCATAATTGAATAGACCAGTGATGTATTTACTTGTAGCTTATTTATTTGACTTGAATTTAAAACCTTGAAACAGATACTTAGAGTGAATTGTTTTTTCGTAAAATATTGAATATAATTGTATTATTTGGCTTTCATAATCTAATTTTAGGAAAGAGAATTTAGAAATTGTTTGAAATTCACTTTAGCCTTACTTTAATGGTTTCTAAATCCAAATGGAGAGACATAATGCAATTTTAATTAGAATCAACTTTTATGCTGTTTTTCTACATTATTGGGGGAAAATTATTAAGAATACCATCTTGATTAAGACGTTACATTGTAATTTACAGACAATATCAAAGTTTTTTATTTATCTTTAACCAATGTTTCATTTATGACATATTTTCATATGTAAATGCATATTAGACATCTGGCGTTAAATTATCGAAAAAAATCCATATTTACTACTGTTTTTATTTATTATCGGTGGACACTTTTTTAATTCACATTTTCCTATGTAAATGTGTATTTGGGGACATAAAAGTTTTTTCAGCCAAGCATAGAGCCATTAATAAACAGCTTTGATGTGCAGTAATTTTATTCCGTCTGCTAATTTTAACTAAGCAGTTTCTGTTATTTACTTTCAAAGCAAATACAGAATTAGGTTGTTAGATAAATGGAAAAAATTAACTCTTTTTTTCTTCATCTGAAAATTTAATCATTATATTTTTAATGTGTTATCTCAAAGTTTTCTCACATAGTATTTCGAATCCCTCTATTAAAATTAAATGAAATAATTAAATTTGATTTTCTTTCTCTTCTTTATAATACTTACAAATTTTAGTACTTTATTTATTTATTTTTGCTTCTTTCTTTCCCAACTTGCGTTTTAACTTTCTAAGATTTTCCTAAATCGTTTAACTGAAATTATAAAAATAAGTCAGCAAGTATTTATCGTGTATTAATATTTTGGCAAATATTTTTGATTACCAGATCTCTTATAATCATTTTTTAAAATTTTAATTTGTTTTGGTAAGAGAGCTTGCGAATGTTATTGATTTTCTCCGTATCCTTTCTATCTTCCCAAATGCTATTTAGTTCTTAAAAGAATATTTTCTTTCTCTTTATAGCTCGAAATTTTAAGGCACATTAACAGCGCCATTTTTTCCCCACACAAATACGTGTATCAGGTTATAATAAAAGTACTTAAGAGTTGGCCTATTTTATTTTTTATTTTTTGTAATTAAATTTTTGGCCTTTAGAAGATCACCTCCCGATAACAACTTTTTCCAAGCCTTGTCCTCTTGAGTATTAGACTTTGTTATGAATCGGAAAAATTACTTAATTAAAAAGCGAGAAACGCAATTGGATTTGCTAGAATTGGTTCCGTTAACAGGCATCTTGAGCGACAAAAGCTCACAAAATCGAGATTCTGCTACCCTCTTATTTCCATATTTAAGAAAAATATTAATTTTTTAAAGAAATATTGTAATTAAATGAAAGTCAAAAATTTTCTGTCTCCCATTTGAAGAAACTAATAACTATATGAATTAATTTATATATCTTACTTTGCACAATGAAAGAAATAATATATCCTTATAAAAATAATATCTATAAATGCATCCTTAAATAAACAAAATAAATATGTGACAAATCTGATGTGAACATTTTTTAAAAAAATATTTTGCAATATACTGATTTTAACAATACAAATCAAATATTCTATAAAGTATTTGGAAAAGAAGCAATACTTTATGGAATATAGATGAAAAATACATCCTTATTGGTAATTTGTAAAATTAATTAATCATAAAATTAATACTGAAATCATTTAGTAGATTCGCTGAAAATTTTTCAGAATGTGAAAAATAAACCAAATAAGACGTTTCCGTCAATTAAGCAATTCAAGTTTTGAAGTTGAGCAGCGTTTGATAAAGAGTGATTTTTTTTTCGAATTAGTAATTGATAATTTATCTGGTAAATCATTGATTTTTTAAAATATAGATGCGATTTGTGTAATATTTTTCTTATAAGTAATCTGTAGTTCAATAACTCAAAGAATAATCGAAGTGTTCTATTCTGGTTAAAATAGTTCAGATGTAGGAAAAACGTTTAAAGACAAATTTTTAATTAAATGTCATCATTTTTAAACAATAATTAATGCAAATTCGTTCTATTCTTTCAAAAGGCGATAGGAACATCAGTCATATCGATATGACATACTTCTTTAAGAACAATGATTTTATGAATGAAAAAAAAACTAGTTTTCTCGAGGAATACACCTAAACTTGTGATTTGTGAGTAGGAAATCAATTAAAATAACTTTCTAACTGCAACCTAAATTTGCTGATTACTTCAAGGATTATCCAAATTAAACGTCTAATTCTTTCATTTTTCACTTGTTTGGTGATGTTTTCTTATATTCAAAATTCAAAAGAGATTTTAAAATGAAGTAAGAAAATAGCAGTGTCCTACTTTAATAATTCTTAGCAAATTTGCGTATCCTTAGAGCGAAGCGGAAGTCAAAATCACATTCTTTCGTAAATTGCTAAAAAATGCAAATCCTTGTAGAAACTGCTGAGTCAGCACTAAACTGTTTTAACATCATTTACAAAGCAAAAACTATTACTTGACTCTCAAGAAAATATCACGTCAGAATCGCTGTCGTCTTAATGTTAGTTACGATCCTGGGTTTGCGTTGCAGCCTTAAACTCGACCTTTATTTGCATTTCTTAAGGCAGGTTCCATTAAAAGAATTCAAACACTTCTGAATAATCTAAAGAAAAATAAGACTCAACAACTTCAACAAACTCGTTTTTAAGTACAACACTAACCTGGGACTTTAATCTCAGATTGGATACTATTTCATTTTCTATTGCTGATATGTGGCAGAGCACAATAAGGCGCTTAGCCTTTTGCCTCGGAAATACGAAAAGCATGAATGGTTTCACTCTTTGTCAGCCTATGAATCTGACGGTTTACGCAGAAAGCTACTTTATTAGACTGTATCATAACAAATCATTTTTTGAGGATTTGACCATAAAAATAATGTGTGAAGAATATTGTTTTTATATAATTTTAAAAACCTACTTACTTTATTTTTGCTTGGTCTGAAACTAAAAATAAAGTTTTTTTTAGTTTAATTTTTAATTTAACGATTAACAAAGATTTGAAAATAAGATTAATCACTACTTCATTTTTTGTTGATTATTTGTAGCAGGTCACGATAGGGCGGCCTTTTGCCTCGGAAATACGAAAAACATGAATATTGTCATTCCTAGTCAGATGACTTACAAAAAAGTTACATTATTTGATTCAACTATACTAGAAAAATCGTTATTTGAGGATTTGACTTCATAAAAGTAATCTGAAAAGTATATTGCTTTTAAGTTATAAAGAACTGCTTTCTTTGTGCTTATTCTAAAAGTAAAACTAAAAATTTTGGATTAACACTAACCAAGAATTATAAACATAAATACTATTTCACTTCCTGTTGCTTATCTATGGCTGGCCACGGTATGGCGTTTAGCCTTTTGCCTCGAAAATACGAAAAATACGAACGCTTTCACTTCTAGTCAGTTCCCGAATCCGACGATTCACAGAGAAAATTATTTCAGGATTTGACTTCGTAAAAGTAATTTATGAAGCGTATTGTTTTACCGCAATTATAAAAAACAGCTTTTTTATTTGTGCTTGTTCTAAAATTAAAAATAAATATTTTGATTTAACAATCAAATGAGTTTTTTATGTAAGATTGAATACTATTTCATTTTCTGCTGCTTCTCTGAAGCAAAATACAAAATGAAGCATGGATTTATTTTTATTTTTCGATTAAGGCGAAGAAAAAGTATCAGTGTCTTAAATTATAGTGATTTTCTACGCTTGAGGATTTATTTAGAATAGTTTAGATTTTTTCAAAAGATTTATAGAAAAAAAAGAAGAGATTTATAATTCGTGGAACGTATGCATTTTAGTGATCATGAAAAAGTGATTTCTTCTTTTCTGATTCTTCGAAGATTGAAAACAACAATTTTGATACAAGAGGAATGAAGACAAACCTCGTATTTTATAATCAAAAATCGGATCGTTTTATTTGCAATGAGAACCTGTTTTTGGCAGAACCTGTTTTTGTGCTTAACGTTTTCGCTAGAAAACACATATTTTCATACTATATTTTCATACTAATATTTTAGAATTATTTCATACTAATATTTTCGAATTATTGAAAAAAAATAGTTTTTTTATCCTCCTCTTTTATACGATTACTGTTTTTGTTCAATTATTTAAAAATAAGATGCATAACTTGTAAAACGTATTTGGACTTAAACGTAAATGGATTCATCTCGGAAAGATGTATAAAGATAAAAAATTTTAAATAGAATTTTATTTTGTTGTAAATATATTGATTGTAGACCGCTTGCAAATAACTTGATTAAAAACAATCATTTCTTTTACCCTTTCTAGGGCCGTGGGAAGTATGCTTCCCATCAAATTTATCAATCTTTGTATGAAATTATGTAGGTTGGCATAAGTTCTGACAAATTTTTTAGTAAGTCAGAAACTTAGATGCATCAGTTCTTTATCTCAGACAAAATTATGTGTCTTGATTTGTTACTTAATTATTAATTAACCAAATTAATTAATTAATCAAATTAAATTTATCTAATAAGCTAAATGAACCCCTTTTCTTATTCTAATTTCAAGCCTAAAAATATTTTAACATAATATGATTAGAAAGAAATGGCCCTTTAAAGGGTTAAACTTCCAAAATTAATCTTTCATTTGAAAAAGAAAATGCAGGATCTTTGATTTCTTCTAAAGAATCATGGAAATAATACGCAAAATAAATAATATAATGAACTTTAACTACCACTTTCTTTCTCGGTTATGCTAATTGAAATTACTGCAATAATCTGCATTTAATAATCAGCCTGCGCTATTATTTGCGGTCATATTGCACCTGAATGTTTTTAGATGATAGTATGATCTGGATAACAATAATAAATGAATAATTTTAATTAATTAATGTACTTATGAAATTTATTAATTTATTCATTTTTATGAAATGAACAATTTTAAACATGATTTATTTTAATTTGTTCTTTTTTCAATATTTAGTTTTTAATTTTTTTTCTAATAAAATAATTATTTGGGTGGCTGGTGAAAATTAAACAATCAACTTTTGGTATGAAAAAAATTTCAATGAACTCCAACTGTGAAATTTCTTATTTGGTGATGTCTTACGGTGTTATTGAAGAAAGAATGGAAGGTATACTTCAATAAAATTCTTATCATACAGAGTCAATTTTATGCGGTCATATACTTCAGCCTAAAAACGGGTGAAATTTAGAAAATTTCTTATTTTGTCAAAAAAAAAAAAAAAAAAGACTCTTTTCAAATTATTTGCGCTATGTATGAAATTTCAATAATTTCAGAGTTAATAACTTTGTACTGTGTATGTATGAATTTTCAAAGAAAATTGCTTATTATCGTGTATTATCATCGTGTAATTTTTTAATTCATGAAATATTTCTTTACCTGTGTCAGCATCAATAAAAGATGGCAAGCAATCCTTCACTGTATTGTTTTTTGACACTATTCGATAAAACAATTCTTTTTGTCGTCAGATTTCGTATGCTGATGTAAACTGTTAAAAACCAATAGGCAATAATTTAGCATAGTAATTCTCTACTCACATTATTCGCTTTCTTAATAGAGCCATAAGACAGAAATCTGAAAGAGCAAAATCAAAGTATTCTCAGAAAAGAACGAAGTCATTTGCGTGATACTGAAGCCAATACAAATCGCATGCCATCTAACTGATAAACTGATACCGTATGTCATCTAAAAGGTAAACTGATACCGCATATCGTCTAACTGATAAACTGATGCCGTATGTCATCTAACTGATAAACTGATGCCGTATGTCATCTAATTGATAAAATGATATCGATATAATCTAACTTAGAGTTTTCTTATTTTATGCTATGATCACAGGTTCATACTCCTGTAAGATACACCTTGGATTCCAAAATTCAACTGATGATGCATTTAACGAGTGTTTCGGGGACATGAGTTTACTTCACTATTGATCAAATTTTTAAAAAAATAATATTCTTTTTATACAGATAACATAAACTGCACTTAAATCTGTTTGTGTTAGTTATCTAAAATTCCTAAAACTTATCTGAAGAAGAGTTAAAATAAAATTCAAGAAAAAATAACGGAAGAGGGATAAAACTCTCATAGAAAGCATGTACCAAATATTGAAGTGTTCAGAGCAGTCGATTTGAAATTCATTTTATACAGCCTGCGTTATAGTAATTGGAAAAATCCTGATGATAAGCTCTTGTTTTAAAATATTTTTTTAAACTAGATCTTTGCATTGGGTATGATGCCTCATATTCAATAGACTAGTGATTTTATTTTACATAAGAATTTATATTAAGATAAATTTGTTGTATTCATATTTTTATTATAACTCTCTGTATTATAGTCAATGTAGTAAACTCTTGTATTAAACAATTTTAATAGATTAGTTAAATTGACTTCTTGAATTGGATCATTGACATATTAAAAGAAATTTAAATATTATGCAGTTAGAAAAACCATGCTGGTCTGTTGGCAGAACTTAGTTATCGTGATTTATCAGTGTGTAGGGATGTTTCTACTGTTGAGATGTAATCATTTTCAAAGGTAATTTATAATCTTAAATTGAAATCTTTGAATGAGAACCATTTGTCCAGACATGTTAAATTTATTCAGCAGGTAAAAGATATGAGGTTTTGATTCCTATTTGGAAACATTTTAAAATATTTTACATTATATTCTTTTCGAAACGATTAAAAAACGAATATATATGCTTCATTCATTGTTGCGTTCTAGAATAAGACACACTGTAAATATTAAGAATTTCAGATTTCTATGCAGAAATGTCTACAATAACAAAGTTTATGGGAGTCAATTCAGATAGAATTACGTCATCAATAGAACTTTAAAAATTTCCGAGGCTTAATGTCTTAATAAATGCTAATTAGAAGTCAAGCCATTTTTGGCAGAATCTCTAGAATTTCTATGGGCTCACGGTGTATAATTTTCTTCTCATATATCTCCTAAGAAACAGATGAAAATTTCATAAAAAGTACATTAACTGTGACAGAATCATGATCATACATCATTCGTTCGTTATTTCTATAAAGCAAGTAGATTATGATGAATGAGTTTAACGAACCTTATGATTATCTTAGCATGGAATGTTGGAAGACGCGTTCTTTTCTACACCCGTTAAATAACTGTAAATACTTCGTACCTAATATGACTCGCGGAAGTCACTCATTTTGGTTAAACAATGGGAGTCTTTATGAAAGAGGTTTGGAATTTCCGCCCCAAATAGCATTTTTTTTTTCTGAAAAATTTTGTCATTCATAGGTTAACTAGTGAGTGTTACAAATTCATATTTCGGGCCAAACCGCAAAGAAACAATATAAAAAAATACTTTGCTTATTTGGTCAATAAGGCTAAACTCAGTAATATATCTGAGAGTAGGTTATATATCACTTATGATATTAAAATAAGCCCTGCTTATGCTGATGGTTCATAAATTTACTAATTTAGTTTTATGTATTGGAAGATACAAGTTCAAGATAGGATAAATTATACGTTAGTGTATTTTTATTGCATTTTGATGGCATTTACTTGACCCCTCCAATCTAAAATATGTCACTAAGTACAATGGTCTTATTGAAAGCGAATTAGAGTAAATGTTCAAATATACAAGTGAGTCATTCAGCTCAGTATTTACTATCTGTGACATTTTATAAAAGTTCGTAACGTTTTACGACACATGCTGTTATTAATTTATGCAAATTACGCTTCCTTCAAGGAATGGATCTCGAAGCAACTCGTTTTATTGTACAACGTTGTTTCAACGTGTTGTTACAACTTTTTCTTTGTTGTAAAGAAAATATCCAAAATTTCTGGAAGTGAATAATGAGCAGTTGTTGCAAATAAGATAAGCTCTTCTCTGTCTTCATTTCAAAAGTATTGAAATAAATCATTTTGCAGTTTATAATTGGTTGCGTAGTTATTGACATTTTTATAGATGTTACGAACAGTTAACACTTTTACGATAAGTCGTTTAAATAGTCAAATGAAATTTAAAATGAGTAACTATAAAAAACATGGTTTGGTATTTTAGATGCAAACAGTTTTGTGTGTAATTTAGTTGGATAAGCACGCTTCTTTGATGGCCATTTTGAGGTGTACCTTGACACTAGAAATGTTAAATGTTGAGGATGGCACTTGAGAATATACCTTCTCTCTATACTTGTAAATCTCATCAGAAGAATGATAGATCTAGATCCGCTTATACCTTCGAAATTTTTCAAAGCATCTAGCGTCAGACCTAAAATCCACTGGTTGAGACTCCGAGATTCTACCAGCGAAACTCTGAATTTCCACAAATTATTTGAGTTTGATAATATAGCATTGCGTATAAAAAATAAATATAACTACCATTTTTACATGGAGATAATCAACGTAGGTAAAATTTGTGCAGATTTGATCTGTGAAGTTTATTCGACTCTTTTATAACAAGAAAAGAGACTTAAGTGCATGCATTGATAATTGTCGAAATGTAATAAATATGAATGTATATTTTAATTTTATGAAATGTGTGAACAAGCATATACAACTGCCATTTTGGAAGTTCTTTCTTTCCATCACTTAAAACATAATTTTTAAAAATTGGAGAAAAAAAAGTTACGAAAATTTTAAAAATTATCTTTATCAATCATAGAAATCAATATTCCGAAAAATATTCAGAGAAATAGCTTACTAGAAAAATATTCATACTCTCTAATTTATTATAGTACTAGCCGCCTTTGGTGACCAGCTGGTTCGTCAATCTTAATGTTCATTTAAATTTTAATAATTAAATATTTTACGTAATTCTTACTTTAATAGATTCTACATCAAAATATTTTAAAACTTCAAATTTTGATAGTCATATAATTCACTCATAATATTA
Organism: Argiope aurantia; assembly: GCA_026543865.1. NCBI lineage: Eukaryota > Metazoa > Arthropoda > Arachnida > Araneae > Araneidae > Argiope > Argiope aurantia. Next base: position 481,134 of record JAPMOR010125587.1, read on the forward strand.
TAAAAGTCTTCAGTCATAACGTAATATGTATCTCTCTAATTTTCTGTTAGCTCCCGTAGAATTTATGCTTTAAATTAAAGTGGAAAGAATTAATCTGCAATTAATATAATAATATTTTTTACTGAAACAAAGCATTGTTTTATAATATGATTACTGATAACAGAGTCACTGAGCGTTTAAACTTTAAGGGAACTAAAGAATATCTTTCTTAATTTATGTAATATCTCAAGAATTTCTCAACTAAATTTTCTTAGATTCATCATGAACAGATCGATTAATTAACAGTGTTTAATTTTAAATGCATTAAACACTAAGAAAATAAAATGAATCGTTTAAAATAATCGGTCGATAACAGGTTTAAAATAGCTACTTAAAAAACAGTGTACTTAAAACTATAAGCATATACAAAAAATATATAACTAACATAAATACAATTTAATTACAAAAGCATGCAACTAACCTAAAAAATAATCCGATTCCGTTGATAATGGTTGTCATGTCAACAATCAGAACACAATGCGCATGCGTGAATTTTCAACGCCAGTTACGGTAACGCAAGTGTGTGAATTTTTCTACGCCAGTTGGGGTAACGCTATGCAGATTAGACATTTTTAATTTCCTTTATTCTGTGTTATTTTAATTCAAAAGTACTTCAGAATGAATCTGAAAGATCGATTAATTAACAATGTTTAATTTTAAATGCATTAAACATTAAGAAAATAAACAGAATCGTTTGAAATAATCGGCCAAAAAATGTTAACCCTAGCCTCATTAGAGTGGAAAAAAAAACTGAAGCCTTACTCATTTGGCGGTGGGGAAAATAAAGATTTTTTTGGCGGGAAAGTTAGTTTTTAATTAATAATTAAAATACTAATAAAAAATACTAATACAATTAAAATAATAATTCAAAAAAAGGGACCCCAGGTGGACATTCCCGACTTCTAAGGTATACATGTACCAAATTTGGTAGCTGTATGTCAAATGACCTGGCCTATAGAGCGCCAACACACACACACACATACACACATTGAGCTTTATTTATAAGTATAGAAGTATAGATGATGCGAATTTAGGACTTTAAATATTATTTTGGGAATAAGTATCAAAATAGTATTTATTTATTTGAAAAGCTCAAAAAGTAATTAAAATTAACTGAGTCTTTTCTGTCATGTAATGTAACAGATTAAATAAAACTGTTAGTTTTATGGATACGTTTAACGGTTGAAAAAACACTTGATACATCTGCAAGTTTTCAATAGGTGCAGAAAGTATTTCTTAAGTAAAATATTAATTTATCTTACAAGAGAAAAGACTTTGCACTGTTTCTTTTAATAACCGATACTAACATGTTGAACATTTTGAACTTGCAGATAAAAATATCGGGAAGATACGTATTTAAATGTTTCGTAAATTTCAATTCACAGAATGCGCTGTTTTCAAAATAAGTTTTCTATAGAAAAAAAATTAGTGATATGATACCACGAATATATGTATCTAAGTTCTTGCAAGTGAAAGTTGAAAAATAGCAGTGTCCAAGAAGAGAAAATGGATTAGCTTAATTTAGCTACAGTGACTTTGAGTTGTGAAACTGCAAGAGTGCTATTTTGTGACGAATTTCATAATTTTGATTCATGGTCGTATTTCGAAACAAAGCTGGGGTGATATACCCTCTCCAAAATTTATGCACCACACCTATGGGAGAGCATTTGACTCATGACGGATTTAAAGCTTTCCGTCTGTCATGTAAGGTAGACTTTTGGTGGTATTGAATCTCGAATTCAGAACATTACTCTCCTGAAGCCAAGAATCCGTCTCTAGGAGAAAGCGTAAGTTTTATATTCAACAATTCGAACTTTTACATAAGTGCTATATGGAAAATATTAATACAAGACCTAAGGTTTTCAGTTTCTAATTGAAAATTCCTCTTTAAAAACCATAGAATATCAGAAAAATGCTTTATTAGAAGCAGGGAAAGAGAAAAATGTTACTTTTTAAGAAAGAGATGCTTATTTCTTCTATGTCAGATCCATTTAAATAAATTGTTTGACGAGTTCAAAGAATAAACTCGGACTCTTAACAGCCAAAAGAATTCTTATTTCGATGATATGATTGTGAGATTAAACAATATTGTAATTATTTTATCTGTTTTTGTAGACACACGCTAGAAATTCCAAAGAAATCAGCATAGTCTAAAAAGAATTTTGATTTAACTTTATACGAAGTAAATTATAGAGGGCAGTTGATGGGTTGAAAGTCAATGGCATGGCGTACATCTAACTCTGCGTTTCAGGTCGGTACGACCAACTATTTTACCATCCAATTCTATTTTACACATTGAAGAAACCTCATAAGGCTTAGTTCTAATGAAAATTCTTGAATTTTGGAACAGTTATTGTATTTAATATTATTTAATAGAATTAGAAAGACACTCATTTAAATAGACTGTAAATCTATTTATTCAAACTCAAGACGGACGCTATCTCTATAAGTCACCATACGGATAAGCATCATACCAAGATCCTGAGAAAACATAAGAAATTAGAGAGACCCTAGATCCTTACACAAACATGACAAAATTTGTAACATTATACTCCTTGGACAAATCACAAGTGTCCGGTGTTACAAAGAGGAATTGATGACACCGGACTTCTATGATGGAGAATCATATAATCTTTGGTGGCCAACCCTGTTTCTAATGAAAACGTTATTGAAATTCTTTCATTTTGTGGTTTTGTCTATGCCATCAATGAGAAATGGAAGTCACAGCCTTTCGTTTAATCTGTTTAATATGCACATTTTGTAGAAAAAGAAACTTTGAAATAGTAATGTTATTCAAAATTTAACCAAATCCAATGCAAAATAGAGTGAAATAATTCCATAATTAATTTTATAAGAATGCAGCATTTCTTTTTTCCTCTTCTACAATTACATATCAAAATAGGTATTTTGTAGTTGGTTCCCCAGTTGGTTAATGTGTCTAATCGTATAAAAAATGATTAATAGAGGCTAAATGAATTTGAAACTTCCACAAATTAAATGAGAAAACTCAACACCTTGAACTTTTAAATACTACAAAGCTTTCACTTCTTCATTTGCAGAAAATATAGAGATGCGACTTTACCACTTTTAACTTTGTATCTTTTTAGATTGCAGTAATTTTGTGGCACAATTTCTTCATCAGCGTGTGAAAAAGGGGTCTAAACCGCCCCTTGGTTTGCGGCGCGAATAGACTGACCGCGTAAACAAGAAAACGTAATCGCTTTTTATTGTTATTTTTTCACAAGAGAAGAAAGTCCTGCGAAGCATAATTTTCATGAATAATGATTGTAGCCGGGGGCCTTAAATGAAGCTGAGGGACAGGGGAGAGGGGAGTGAGCCCGATTTCCTTATTCGAAGCACAAGCTAAAGGGTTAAAGGCTACCAGGTTGCAACGTGAGGTCAACCCAAGGAATAATGTCAGATTTTTGCTCGATCTACTGTTAAAAACATGGTTGGTTTAGTATTATTAATCTTTTTGTAGCCTGTTCGCCGCTTTCTTTTTAGCTGACTGTTGTTTGGTGCTGGTCATTTTTTATGTTACGGGAGATGCACTTAATTTGTTATTACTATCATTACGCGGGTGGCTTTTTTGCCTGTGAAATTAACTATTTGTTTCAAAATCGCCGCGGATTTGACAGAAACTGGAGTTTGTGTTGGAAGTTAATTGAATGAATGGAAATAATTTGCCAAATATATTACTTTGAGCAGAATTTTCATGCAGATCTGTTGATATGTTAATATGTAAACCCGTTATTTGCATTTATTATTCAATTTCCCAGCTTGAATGGAAGAAAAAAGAAAATTATCCTATAAAGAAATTATTGATTTAAAAAGTAATTCGGATGTTTTCTAGTTTAGTTTTTGCCTGAGAGAAAATTTATAGAGAATTCTTGGAAGTTTCCAGAATTTCAATCTGTAAATGCAAATTAAGCCTTCTAAACATTTTTATAGAATAAAAAGGAAAATGTTAATCATTATCAAATCTTCAGAGATATTAAATTATTATCAAATCTTCAGTGTATATGATAATATCCATTCAACTGCAAAACATAAGAATTCTAGGAGGAATATTTAAGCCTAATATAATTTATATTGAACGCATTGATTGGATATTCGCAACCTTCACCAAAATCTTTTCAATTGAAGGAAATAAATTTTAAATTTTGACAAAAAAATTAAATTGTTATTTTAAGAGTTCAATAACGAAAAACTGAGTTTTATGAAAGCTGTTGTGATTAACTTTATAGTATTTTCTCAAAAAGGTAAGAAATAAGTTAATTTCTAAGAATAGTTTAGAAATCAAATCCAGCAAAATATTTTTTCGTTTCTGAATTCTTGATTCTTCTTAAAAACCCTAAATCAGTACAAAAAGTAATATTTTATTTTCTGTTTTCTTTTTTGTGTAGATAGCATATATGTTAATAGCTAATCTTTTCTAAGACAAATATAAGAATGATTCTCATATATTATAAGTTACTTTAAACTGAATCAATTGTTGTGGGTACATTCTTGTGGTTAAGTGAAAATCGTGGGAAGTATACTTCTATATTTCCTTTGTTAGGTTGAAATTTAATCAAATATCAAATAAAAATTGGGGATTAGATGGAGTGCTGAATGTTGCAAGTACCAAAAGAAAAATGTTGGGATATATCAAAAATTTTGTTTACGTTAACCACAGTAGTGTTCACATTAGCGATCTTTGTACACGTTCTTTTGTGTTTCTTAATTGGCTACTAGGCACTTTTCACATTTATTGAGGAAAATCTTATTTCTATATTTTTCTGTGCTAACTTGACCAAAAGTCAAAAATTGAGGGGCAACTATAAGTGTTAAATGTTGCATGTGCCAAAAACACAAATACCAGAGAAGATCAAAATTTTTTTTACCTCTAGCCACAGGCTTCACACTAGCGTCCAGGCTTACACAATATTTTGAATTATTTAGATGACTACCAGGCACTTTACACATTTATCACGTTAACAAAGCATTGCATAATTTAAAATTAAAATTGTATTTGAGCTTTTGGGGGCTTTTTCATTTACCACTCTTATTCTTTATTTTCTTAGTATCTATAAACGATGAAATCTTTGAGACAAAACAAAATTCGAAATTTTTTTGAAATGAGATTTTTTTTCTAATTATCATTTAGCATCATGTAATGAACCATCATATAATAATTTCAACATCTCTTTGAAGCAAATTTTTATAAAATACAATATTTTTTTTGGTTTCATTTCAGTAAATTGCGATTCGTTTCTAATTGATAGAGTAACGGAGTAATTTGCACGCTTACTGATTTTTTAATTTTTTAAAGCGCTAAATTTGCCACATTAAGAAATATTTTAAATTATGTAAGTAATTGATATTACATTTGATTCAATCTTGATTTACAAACCCTATTTGTTAGTGATCGCATTTTTACATGAAAAAAAAAATATGTCAAAGTTTATATTGAGTTTCCAAAAATATCTAACACACTTTCATATTTTTACGTAATTTATTCATAAAATGTTTGGAGTAATTTTTCTATAATTATATTATTTACTATTAACTAATTATAGTATCAGAATTTATAATTATTACTTATTTAAATTTGTTTGCCATTTCGCAAAACTTTGCACACGAAAAATTTTAAAAACCATTGCAAAAATTATTGTCTGTATTTCAAAATTATTCCTGCATAAAAATTCCAAGATATTTTTCAACAAATTTCAACACTAATATTGTTGAAATTTCTTTTTTTAATATTCACAATTAAAATATTTCTTAATTTTTATCACAATAAGATAATGATAATTTATATCAATTACATGAATATTAAACATAGAAGTTGATGTTTATCTCAGAAACTTTCAGTTCGGCATTTTATAATCTGGATGAAAAGTATTGAATGTTACTGAAAACCATGTACAACATATTCGTTGTGTTGATCTTTCCTGAGCATAAGATTTCGTTTACAATTTTTTTTTAAATTCTTTTTTCTTTTTTTCAGAATTTTACTTCCTATGCATGGGAAGTTAATTTATGTCCTATGTCTGCATATCAAATTTGTTTTTATTCTATGCATTAATTTTAGTTTTAGATGTCACCAAATAAAGGAAGTTACTTTATGGTTTCCTGTATTATGCTGAGTATTTAAGTTAGTTTACTATTATGGTATCAAGATTCAGATTAAGTAATCGGATGTTACTGCAATAGAACAGAAAGCACAAAAAGCGAAAAAAAATGAATCTCTGTTTTAAATTTGCTCTTCCTTGTTTTCACAATTACAATGCGGAAACACAGATTAAGTAATTGTAACGTTTAATAATAAGCATAATGGTTTCTTCCAACTAACTTGTCCAAAATCTGATCTCGCAATTTTTTTCTTGTGTACAAGAAAAAAAAATTGGCGAAAAAGCCAATGAATTATTCAATACATGCTTTTGTATTCAGGTTCTCAGTCCAAGTAGCTACGAAATTGACGTCTTGACAACTTTGAAATGCGTTGTTATTGATGTTACAGGCTTAGCCCGGAAAAATTTTCTGACTGAAGTATAGCTACTATTCTAATTGTAGAGCCACTTAAAATAATTACTTTGAAGGAAAGTTTCTGTAAAAAAATTCGTATAATGAATAATTATCTTGGAAAAAAAGGAGTAGGCTGTTTAAATGTAAAATTCTAAGTATACAAAGATTACTAGATGTTTGGAAAATGAAATGTAATTGTAATTAGTTTTTTGTGAGAATGCCTATTTTCTTCAATTAAACTAGTTGTAATTCGAAAGAGTTCATAAAATTTATTAAATGATAGATCAAGTGCATGAATATTCTATTCATATTTCAAAGGAAATTGTTTTTCAGAATTTTAAAACAATTTTCGAAAGCGGATGTGGCTGTCTTTAATATTTGCTTCAATGCGTATATCTTACTGAACTCTAAAATTTTAATAAAAGTCTATCAAGTTTCTAAAAATATTAAATACTCTAAATGTGTTAGTTTAAAATGAAAAAAATATTAGACGAGACATAATCTTTAAACTAACAGTAACATACTACCAATCCCTCTATATATTATATGCATCGAAAAATACAATATTATAAGTAAGTAACTTCCCCAAAATGATTCTATATATTCAAGAAACAAAAATATCTGAGCACTTTCATAGAAAATGAACGTTTTTCATCGATTTGATATAGCTTTTTAATTTATTATTTTCGAAGTAAGATTAGCGAAAATTATATTCTGAATTCATTCTAGAGCAATGATAATTATTTTTATGAATTTTTTTGCAATTGTTCTATGAATATTATCATTCTCTCTGTATATTATTTACATCAAAAAATACAACATTATAATTAAATAACTTCCCCACAATGATTATATATTCATGAAATAAAAGTAACTGAGCACTTTGATAGTAAACGAATGTTTTTTATCCATTTGATATAGCTTTTTTATTTATTATTTTCGGAACAAAAGTAGCGAAACTATATCCCGAATTTATTCTAGAGGAATAATAATTATTTTTATGGATTTTTTTGCAACTGTTCTGTGAATATTATCAATCCCTCTGTATATTATTTACATCGAAAAATATATATAATAATACATTATAACTAAATAACTTAACCAAAATAATTAAATTATTCAAGAAATAAAAGTATCTGAACACTTTGATAGTAAACAAATGTCTTTTATCAATTTCATATAGTTTTTATTTATTTATTATTTTCGAAACAAGATTAGCGAAAATTATATTCTGAATTCATTCTAGAGCAATGATAATTATTTTTATAGATTTTTTTTGCAACTATTCTATGAAAGACTGAGACTTAATTTTTAAATTTAAAAATGTGTTTAAAAAGAAAGAGTCGATCGAAAACTCCTTTAACTAATAGTGAAATTTAACACGGAAAGTATTATTTTTAAAAAATAATTGTTAAATTTTAAATATATCATAAAATTGACTGAATGGAAATTATATTTTGAACTAATTCTAGAGCAATGATAATTATTTTTATAGATTTTTTTGCAACTATTCTATGAAGGAATGAGACGTAATTTTTAAATTTAAATATGTGTTTAAAAAGAAAGAGTCGATCGAAAACTCCTTAAACTAACAGTGAAACTTAACACGGGAAGTATTATTTTTAAAAAATAATTGTTAAATTTTAATTATATGTTAATATCATAAAACTGACAATTTGTTTTTTTTTAAATTAATAAATTAATAATTTTCGATTTTAAAGAAAATTATTTCTGTTGTTATTTTATGCTTCGTATTTATATTACTCTGTCATAATTATATCACATTCTAGATTAAATAACTGGAGATTACTGCAGCAGTATGGTGTAACTATAATAACATTCCGAATTCCTTTTTTTTTCCACATATTTTTCTTGAAAAACCAATTTTAATTGGATGGGCAAATGCATTATTTCCTAAATTGTCAGTTTTCAAAATGGATACAAGAATTTTTATGGATTTACATTTATAAAAATAAAAATTTATAATTTATTATTACTGATATTTTTTATTTTGAGACCTTTTCATAACATTTAGATGGTATAATTACTAAATATAGAAATTTATTTCATATTTTTTAATTATAATTATTTCATTTTTATATAATTTCTGTTGCAAATTATTTATTATATTTTAATTTAAAATGTTAGTTACTGTCACAATTATCAGAAATTCTAAATGTTTTGAGAACCTTTTTTAAAAATTTAGCACACAAATAGAAGCTGTATTCGGTTTCATTAATTTATCTATGGTAAGATATCGAAAAGATCGAATCATAATTATTTATTAGAATTTGCTATAATCAAGCTGTTGCACTTATTAATTAAATAATTTTAATTATTTGAACCATTAAATTATGTGATACAGTAAACGTTAAATTGTGCTACTAGTAATAATTATACTCATTTCCTTTTAGTGTGATGATATTAACTTCTATAATCATAAAAAAATTACCATAAATATACTACTAGTTTACTAAGTTTCACGGACTCTTAAAACACATGCCCTATTGGTAACTCAAATTTTGGAATTTCAAAACATTTCATCAAGCTTTTCATTGACAGTGAGAACGATATATAAAGTGGTAATATCAATAATAATTATAAGATATACTGACTAAAAATTTCGCTGAAATTAATAAAATCACATTATGTAATATAAATTCTCTCTGATTTTTATTACTAGCTCTTCATTGTGTGCTTTATTAATACTACAATCTTTTCGTCACCAAATAAATAAACTTAAAATAAAAATATTATATCTATCTTATAATATAATAATAATTAAAAATATAATTATAATTATTATCTAGTAAATAATAATTATAATTATATTTTATCTAGTTATTATACATTATTATTATTATATATAATTATTATCTAGTAAATAATTATATTCATTTCTTTTTTAGTGTGATGATATTAATAACCACATTCTTTTTTTCAATTTTTTTCATTTTGATAAAAACTGGTAAATATGTACTTGTAAACACTCAGATTTAATTTTTCTATAAAGCACAGCATTAAACAATCTCGCTTTATTTTACATATTTGCCGACAAAGCACAGAGGTTGAAGAGTATGATGGATTACAATAATTATGAATCTTCCTTGACTGACCATTCCATACCCGTGGCATCTACAAACGGAGTCAATTACAGTTTCACGCGTCCTGCTTCCCATACCAATAGAACGTGAGAAATTAATGTCAGAAACAGGTAGAGCATTATAATATTCAAGCTAATATGATTCTGGAAAAACGGACAAGTCAAGAAGAATATTTGATCGCTTATGTCTTTGGGGTAACGTCTCACTGAAAACTCCGACGACCTTGCAGCTTAGATGATATAACCTTTTACTAGATAGAACATTGCCACAAATAACCAACGGTAGGTAGGGACAACCAAGGTGCTGTAATCCGTAGGCAGGTCATTGAGGTCATGGGATAGCCAAGCAGGGAGCGGTCTACTTTCTTGGACAAGTTCTCTCGCCGCATATTTGGCTGCTTCAGTATTTTAAAATAGACGTATCATAGGTTAGTATGGGAACTGCAGGAACTTTCTGATGATATCCGGGTTGCTGTGAGAAAGGGTGTCTTCTTCAGAGTAATTACAACCTATGCTTAAAATTCAAATCTCTTGTAAACTAGTTTGAAAGCCTTTTTCTGTCGAACTAGGTGAAAGAGAAAGATAGGGGAATGTTACGCGTCAAAGATCTTTAGTTTTGTTTCCTCAGATTCTTTGTAATTGAATTTCTACTCTTTCAATTTTCTGTGGGGAGTGACTTTTGGTAATGGAAGTGGAAGGTGAAATTTTCTTTGTTATTTCAGTTACGGTATAGTCAACTATATTACTTTGAATGGCCTGTGAAATTGAGAAAATGAAATCGAATGTTTTTGGTTTTTCTTTCAAAGTGTATGATCTATTGTTCTCTGTTGAGATATGATTAATTAGTAAGTACCGAGACTCCTCAAAATTAAGAGGCCCATTTTTAATCTTTGCTTGTAATTGTGTCTGTGTTATAAGATTTTCACGTGAGAAAGGTGTTAAATTTTATATTTCTTAGCTTTCATGAATGTACTAATAAAAATAGCATTTTTTTTAAAAAAATGGCATTCTTAAGAATAATGTTACATATATTTTCGAAGTGTTGCTCTTTTTTTATAAATTTAAACTTATTCAAAGTAAAAACAAATTAAAATGTGTAATAATTGAAAGGAATTTCGGGTTTTTTTCTGGGAAGAACGAAATAAATCAAAAAATATATTAAGAAAAAATTATTTTACTTTAAAGAATTCATATTTCTTGAAGATAATATTTTTCATACTTCTTGAAGCTAATAAAGGTGGAAAAGTACTGTCGAATTTTTTCCATGAAATAAACTTTTTTCACTGCTTTTCAATAATTTACTACTAAAGAAAACTAACTACACAGTTACAATTCTTTTCAAATTTTAGAGAAAAAGTAACATGTTTCTGTAAAATTTTGTGTTCAGAGTGAAATTAAGTACAATGGAAACAAAATTTGATTTTTTAGGCATACATCTCTGTTTGTTTTCATTTTCTGATGCTTCAAAATAAATTATATCTTAATTATTAATGTAATGTTAGACATGTTATATCATTTATCTTTATAAGTCCTTAAATTAGTCAATAATTTAACAAATAAATATTCTATCTAATAAGAACTAAATACTTTGAAGGCAGGATTTTAAACATATTTTTTCAAGAAATCAATAAATAATTTAAAAAAATAATTTGGATTGGTCTCTAGGATAATTTGAAAAGCTACACATCTTTAGCACTTATTTATTTTGAAAAATAAATAAATTCTTTATCTATACTTATAATAAAGCTCAATGTGTGTGTGTGTGTGTGTGTCTGTGTATGTTGGCGCTCTACAGGCCAGACCATTCAACCTACAGCTACCAAATTTGGCACGTGTATACCTTGGAGGCCTGGAATGTGCAAATGGGGGTTATTTTTTCGAATTTTTAACTAGAATTTTATTTATTTAAAAATTAAGCGAAATTTTGACGTGTTTCTGCTATAACTTCCGAAAATATTACCGCACAAAAAAGATTTTTACATGAAGTTAAAGATCAAACATTTATCTTTTAAATTATACTAATGTTTTAATCTTAAAATTAAATTTCTATTTTTAATGAATTTTTAAATAAATATTTTAACTATGTTTTTCAATAAATTTTTTCGTAAAAAATAAAAATTAAGATTAAGCACGTTTCGCATTCATTGGAAAAAATTAGCTTTTTTCAAAGTGTTGCCATCCCATTGATTAAAGCCCCAATTAAAAATAAATGAAATCTTTTTCGAAATGAAATCTGCAAAAATATAATTTTCGGCACGTGTCTGTAGGAAATGAAACAAATATGAAATATTATTTTTTCTAAAAAATAAATTCAAGAAAAATTATTTATGATCTTTTACCCTCTCTATACCGGGTGTTTATTTAGTTCTGGACCCATTTTGATATTTAATGACTCATAAAATAATGAAGATATAAACAAACTTATGGCATTTATTGATGGAATAACTCATATATTTTCCTTTTCAGGTTTGAATATTTTTACTTTTGTAAATATCGTCTGCGCGTGTTTTTAATTTCAGATAATTTCATTTTCCAGTCTAAATATCTGTATTTTTCTAAATAATCGTCTGCTTATTAATTGCATTTTTCTCTCTTTTGTTTTTGGCAACTATTGAAATGTTATGTTTACTTTTGATGTGTTTGTTCTATGTTGTACTTTTGTATCTGATGTTTTATTCGAGCGGATATTAAGGAGAATGCATACACCACAAGAGAAACCACAGATTTTATGGTGGTCATAGAGTTAATTTCCAATCAACTAAATCACTGACTTTTAAGAGTTAATTTCCAATCACTTAAACTGACTGATTTATGAAAATTTGAATATCACTATTCAATAAAAAAAGGATAATTTTAGATTTTCCATCGATCGCTTCAAAGAAAATACGCCAATCAGCGCGCAGGTTTCTCAAGATTAATTGGCCTAAGATTATGAAAATGTTTAGTTTTTCTAAATTTTGAACATTTAAATAAGTCTTAGTTGATCATGGAAAATAGAAACATTCATTCATTTATTTAAAATTTGGTGTGTCCAGAATATTTCTCAGAATATGATACCTTACTGCATTAAATTTAGACTTCATAATTTTTGAAATATATTTATAGGCAGGAACAAAATATTATTATTGATTTCATTTCAATCCTTTTGAAAGCAAAACTAAAAACTGAATTTTATGCTGAATCTCAGAAATTTTTGTTGAATTATTGTTTAAGATATTACATAAATTATGAAAAATGTTTTGTAGTTAACATAAGACTTAAATACCGAGCGATTCTGTTTGCAATACTCACATTCAATAGTAATAATTATTAATAAATAACAATAAAGTTGATAAATAAAATAAAACGCTTGGTTTTATTAAAAAATATCTTAATATTAATTGCAATTTCATCATTTACATTTTAAATTAAAGTTGAAGTTTTGCCAGAAATGACAACAAATTAGCAAAATATATATAGTAAATTGAACGAAACGATCTAAACAGTATAAGTTTGGTATGACTATCAAAATTTGAAGATTAAAAATGTTTTGTTTGAGGATCCTTTAAGAGACCAGTTACTTAAAATATTTAATAGATAATTGTAGCGAACGGTAATACTGGCGAACCGGCTGGTCGCCAAAGGCGGCAGGTTTAGAATAAAGAAGAAAAAAAAATAGAAAGTGAATTTGTAAAAAGAACTGTTTTCAAATTTCAAGCTTTTATTTTAAATCCTTAACTTCCATTTCTATTTTAAGATTTTAAAATTATGCATTTTCATTTTTTGTATTCAAATTAAATTTTCAATTTATTTCCTGGTTCTTATTAATGAATAAATTCATTTTACATATCATTAACTCGAAATAATAATCATATAAAGCTTACCTGATGTGTTTTTATTTCGTGCATTGGAAGTTCTTTTTCTCAAAGCTAATTTATTGGTGATATTATTAGGAGTTCCTTTAAGTTCTTAACAACTTCTGTGAACAGTATATTAAAAAATTCCATTTTAAAAATTAAAATTAACCTAATTAATATAGATAATAAATCCTTGTAGTATGCATACATAAGAAGGATAAAAAAAAGAAAGAGATATAAACAAATTACAGTACTGATATATTGTTTCAATAATTTTAATTTTCACCTTTGTTTTTTTAAATGAATCATGTAGGATCCCCGGAAAAGCATGAATCTAGATTTTTTTTAAAAGAATGATTTTAAAATAATTTATCCGGCTTCCCCTGAGGTATATTTCTTCTTTTATTATATTAATTAATTTTTTTATTCCCGTTATTAGAATTTAATTATAATATTTATCTGTATATAATATATTTTTTATTTCGTTGCTGAATATTTACTTTATTACACTTCGCCGTATAGCACAGCTAGAAATATACTACAGCAACAGATACTAGAAACGTAAACATTTAGCTCGTTATTTTATGCCTACTTAAATAACGATCTTTGTTTCAGAACTTATCATTAATTTTTTTTTCTCTTATATAACTGAATATCTTTAGAATTAAGTATTTTTGAAAACTGAATATAGCAATAATGGTAAATTGATATAGATAAGAATAAACTGAACTAGGAATGACCCAGATGACAAATTTCATATCATTATGGATCGTCGTTTGGAAGAATTCTTGTGATAGCGAGACAAACCCAAGTATTTCCTGTTTTATATTAGAAATGAATATAGAAAATGTATTCTTTAAGAAATAATAATAATAAGGAAAGTTAATATCGATTAAGTGAAAGAAAACTTTATTATTGATCACAATGATCAATCTTAATTCTCCTCAAATAATTTCTTTTCCTTTCATTTTTACCACGTTCCCCGATTATTTGTATGCCCATTATAATATTTGCAAATCATGACTAATATTTTACCTAGTCTTCCCCCCCCCCCTAATTGTAAAAAAATAGGACGCATAATAATACCTATAAGAGGCAATCAATATCTGTATATGTTGCTTACTCCCAAATTCTTAAGGCACCTGTGCAAACGCGATGTCCTTGATGATAGTATGTTAAAGAGATGGGTAAATAACGGGTTGAAAATCAGGAAGCTACGGGCAGGGTGGGGTTGCAGAAGTGAGTCACCCAGGTGGGTTGCCTTAGGTCGCTGACCATAAGCGCGCTTTAAAGAGTCGATATCTACCCATCCCGAGTTCAAAAACCGCAAATTGTCGAAATTTGATTGTTCCTTTCTTTAACCTTGCATATAATAAAATAAGGTTGGTCAACCACTGAAGATATTTGACTTCATCTGTTTGTTATTCCTGGCTCTAGGGATGTGTCAGTCATTTCTCGTTAACCCCGCGAGGGGGCGTTGTGGCTACCACAGCCGGGTCAGAAGGCCCCTCGTTATTTTCACATCAGGGGGCGCTTACGTCACACCCACTTTTCGCGCCAAAATGGAAAAGCACACTTCCTCGTTATGTTCGACATAACTCTTTTATTGGTAGGGTTGAATAAAGGGATCATATCCATATAATCGAGAAGAAATTATTGACTCACTGCATCGATTCCTAACCCTTGAGAACTTGGTTCCCAATTTTTCATTCCCTGTCCCTCTCTGAGATCGGGAAGTTTGCATCTAGATATAAATTGAAGCTGTCAACAAATGCAATAGCGGTAGCTGCTGAGAAGACAAAATATTAGTAAAAGTCATGCAAAGAAGAAAAAAAATTCCGCTGTGTCAGTTTCAAATCCAACACTTATCAGATTTAACATTTCTATGCAAATTTGTCTCAAGGTGGCAGCTAGTGGGTGAGATTTTAAATAATATATTTCAAAATAACTTTTGTGTAAATTTTATTTATTAACTTAAATTTAAAGAACGAATTTTTGCAGTTGAAGCCAGAAAATGTATTAATTTTTTTTATTTCAATATTGGAGCCCTTATATATTTGATGCACACCAAACGCGATTTGTAAATTTAATTTTGGTATACATTGCATCGTCTGTTCAAGTGAAAAGAACGTGACGTCATAGCACATTGTGAGACAATGTTCCGATCAATATTTAAAGACATGCATTGATAAGATACGATACAATTAGATAAATGCACATGCAGTGGTGTAGTAGCACAGATAAATGATGCTAACAGCATAATATGATTATTTCGCTCTCAATCGTAATCAGTGATTTGTCATTGGAAAATGGTACCCATAGCAAGGCAGTATTTTGTTTCACCTCCTTTCTATATTTGACTTTTGAAAGGGGCACAAACTTACAAATCTTTTGTCTTCATGGCGTTCCCTAAGAATAGCGCCCGAGGTATCTATATCACTCTTTGCCCCCCAGTCACTACACCATTGCAAACACATCGTGTGATTTTGATACCACATGAATTGATATATTGAACAATATTCCCGCCTGATCTTTTGGGAGTTTTCCTCACACGTCCCACAACCCTCTTCTGTTACATCGAACATTATAATGAAGTATAGATTACTGGTTGAAAATCAATTGTTGAAATGGTATAAAACTGAAAAGAAATATTGAATGCGATTATTGATGAAAATTTCTTAACCTTTTTTCTTTTCCCTCTGAATCATCTAAGAAAAAATAAATTTGAAAAAAATTAAATTCATTTTTTTTTCAAAAAATTATGGCATAGATTCATTTGTTACCTTTAAAGTGTATAATTCAATTATTTTGTAAAATATAGTTCCATGAAATAATAGAAGAAATTGATTAAAAAATATTCCATACATAAACTAGTTATCAAAATAAGATGTTTTTACTACACATTAATTTGAAGATGAAATGAATTTTAAGAAGCAATTTTTTGATGAGAAATAATTAATTTCCATTTTATTTGCTTTATATTTCTGTCTTTACAAAACTGTACTTCGCATTTAAACTTCCAACCATGAGAAATTTGTTAATATTTCTTCCTAAATTAAGCTATTTTTTTAAAAAAAATTTTCAATTATTTTATGCAAAACTAATATTATTTTTACAATAAAGTAAGTTACTATTTATATTCAATGTTAAAATATACTACTTTCAAAATCATGCATAGTTATTGAGACGCATTTCAATATTTCTCATAGAAAAAAATTATAATATATTTTTTAGAAAATTCCTTACAGTATTTTAACTATATTAAGAAACAGATACAGAAACTCACGTATGGCAGCTGATGGCGTGCAGGATTTCACTTTTGTACACAACGATTCGTGAAACTTAAACTTCATATTCTTTAGTCGAAATATGCTTAAATGTGCAAATCAGCAAACTTTGTTTATAATATAGTTATATAATTACCTAACATAATTTCCATATTATATTGAAAGTCATTATTTTTAAACTTAATAATTGATTATATTTTATAATGTTCCAATTTTTTAATGGATGGTTATAAAATAATTGCAAAATTCTGGAATCCCAACTTCACGATATTCCCTTCAAATCAATCGCATTCAAAATCTTCTATTTGTGTATAGTACTGAGCTGTTAAGTACAATTTTTAATGATTACTCTTAATATTACAATTTTTTCTAACTAAACTATTATTAATAGTTG